>CM051836.1:89283839-89766339 GCA_028451465.1 Erethizon dorsatum
ACTGTTCCCACTGGGAGACAGGTCACATGCTGTGTCTTATAAACCTTTAGAGGAAGAGAAAAGGATGAGGAGAAGAGGAGGAGGAAGAGGAAAGAGATAAGAAGGAAGAAAAGGAAATGGAGGGAATGTGGAGGTGGAAGGAAGCAAAGGAGGAAGAAACGAAGAGGAAACATTAACAGCACTGCCACACGCCCGACCCCACGGGGGCCTTTTATGTACATCGTGTTGCTGAAGCCTCCAAGTGACCCCGAGGACCTCCTTAACAGATGCGGATGATGGATGTGGCGAACTCAGAATTTTCCGGGGTGGCACCGGTGGGGTCCTTCCACTCAGCCTTTGGACAGCATGGGGCAGGTCTCAGTTCCTTTGCCCAGAAATCTGGGCAAAAAACTCTCTCCTGGACCAGTAGTGCAATTTGGATATTATTCCTGGCTCTTTTCTAATTCTTTCACCCTCCAGGTGTTTCCTAATATTCTATAATATGCTGCCGGGAGATGGTTCTGTCATACTTAACTGAGACCTTTGCCTACAGTGGAGAGGCCCAGCAACAACCTGCCTGAATGCACACAGGTAGTATAGTGTGGGAACTGGGTTTGGTCCCTGCCAGCCTAATTCCAGACCTTCACCCTTGGCCATGGTACCTGCAAAAGGTGCAGATCTGCCCAGCTATAGCTCCCTGGTGCCGCCCACAGTGGAAAGAGGACCAGCATGCACCTCGTGATGAGCCTACGGCTGGGGGATGGGGGGCATGCTTCATCCTGTCTTACTTTATAGGAATATATAGGCATTGACATCAAATACTTCAGACATCTTAAAACTTCATTAATTAACTTCATTAATTAGCTGGGCGTGATGGCGCCTATAGGTGGTGCCTATAATCCTAGCCCTCAAGAGGCTGAGGCAGGAGGATTGCCATAGTTTGAAGCCAGCCTGGGCTACATAGTGAGTTCAAGACCAGCCTGAACTGCATGGCGAAACCCTGTCTCAAAATTTTTTTCATTAACTGATATTAAATATTAATCAAAATGTTAATGTTTTTAGGTTTTTTTTAATTAAACATATCATAACTGAGACACTCCCTGTGAATTCCCTATACACAATTCTCTAATAGTAATGGGAAGGAAGCTGGAGATGGGCGTGTTGAGGACGAGAAGCTGCTTCCTTAACGAGAGGTCGCTTACCTCAGTTCCGGAGGAGTGTTCTTCTGCTTTCTTTTATGGACAGGAGGATCACCATCTTATTCAGCCAAGATCTTGCTAAAAGAAAGTTTTCAACTTAGCCTAAATTTAATAGTCTAAGGTTTAGAGGTAGAGGGGAGGAAATACGGGGGAGTTTTGCCAGTTAGTAAGTGATGGGCTGAGGACATAAGATCGGTCCACATTTTTTACCGTATTTTAAAACCTTAACTCAAATTCAGTCATGGCCACTACAACCTGCTTACAACCCCCACCAACCCAGAAGCAAAAACTACTTCTCCTTACAGTCTAACCTCCCATCCCCAAATGGTACACACGCACGCACCAACACCTGCGCACACGGCTGCTTTGCGTAATTCCTCCCTCAACTTCAACCAATGCAGATGCAGTATAAATGACGTATGCCTGCTTTTCCCAAAGCCTCTTTATTTAAAATTGTTCTTACCTTTGGGCCACTGGACATTTTCCACTTGCGGCCTCACCTTGCTGCTGGAAGTTGAAGGAACTTGTCCCAGGCCCTGGTCATTCTGTCTCACGGAGTCCCTTGATCTCAAGAGTTTTAGGTGAATAGACATGTTACTAAGGTAGTGGTGCTGGTGTTTGACTGTGGCCCAGAAAGATACAGCAAAGACCATGATGGTGACAGAAAAATGGCTTCCTTCATCTTCCTAGGTTCTTTCACTGGGCTACAAATTAAATGGACATAAGACAGACTAACAGGAGAAGAAACACATTCAATTACAGTATATTTCCAGGAGTCCCACAAAAATATGGGACTAGAAGAAAGGTGAGATGATGGGCTGGGAGTGGTGGCACATGCCTGTAATCCCAGTATTCAGGAGGCTGAAGCAGGAGGATCTCTGTGAGTTTGAGGCCACCCTGGAGTACACAGTGAGTTCAAGCCCAGCTTGAACTACATAGTAAGACCCTGCCACCAATTTTTTTTTTTTTTAAAGTGAGATGACCGAAGTTAATATACCATATTGAACCACAGAACAGAGTAGGGCCTTGGGCTTCTGGGCAGGGAAGGTGTTCTGGGTGGTGACACAAGTTAAGAGAGAGTCAGGGGAGGAAATGTGTAGTTGCCTGGTCATGCAGATAAAGACTCCCAGTAATAAAATTATCTGGGGGCAGCCCCCATCCCAGTGCAGATATTTTACTAATGTAGATTTCCTTCATAGATGTAAATGTCTTTCTCAAAGTGATAGATTTTCCGAGCTACTCATGTGTCTGCAGTTTCTCTAAATAACCAGACTAAAACATGCCAGAGAAGTCTATCTTGGTGTGGTATATTCAGGCCTCCGAAGTCATATTTTGGGGTGATGAGTCCTAAGCCCCAACAACTGAACACCATGGAAAGAGACCTGGTGGGCCACTGCACAGCCATGCAGCACACAGAAAAACTGAATTCACTCCCGATCTCCCCCTCCAAGGCCACTGGCAGGACTAAAAGCTCCTTACTTGTGAATTTACAGGGTGCTTCAGTTACCTAAGTTCATGGTGCTGGCCTGAGGCTTCCTGAAAAGGTTCCCACTCTGCAGGGCACCACCCTCACAAGAGTGCGAGGGTGTGACACATTCTCAGTCAAAACGTTTCTCGGCCTTATCGACCCATTAACAAAGGTTAATTTTTCTAAACTTAAAAAAAGCTTCTCCCAATCTAGCCTGCTATGTTTTAGCAAAAACATGAGAAATACTTTTGTGTTTTGTTGCTGTTAGTGCTGCGTTGTTCAGTTTTATTTTATTATTTTCAAATTCCACAGTTATTTGCAAAGTAAAGATCAACTTTACCTTGTAACTTTGAAGTTTATGTGTATGTTGCAAGGAATAGGTGGGTGTTTCAGATGTTGCTCTCGGGACCTCAGAGTCATCTATCGGTTTACATGGTGCTTGTGAGGCTAGAGTCTTTGGTATAATTAAGAAACCAGTTTCTCTGAAAGTGGGGTAAGTTTTTAATTATAACCAGAGGGTTAGATTTTTTTTCAAATTTTATGGAGCACACGTGAGGGTGCACAAATGAATAACTGCTCCAAAAATTTCATCACCAGTGGTAACCACCACCTACCCTGACTAAAGATTACGGTCGGACTGAGCCCTTATTTTCCTCTTCAGAGTTTTTCACCCATAAGTAACACAGTTATTCAGTTCATCGCAATCGTCCCAGCAAAGAGTCAATACATCAATATTAAAAACTCATTTACACTTTGACCCACTGACCACATTTCTAGAAATTTATCCTACAAATATTTCTCCCTACGTAAGAAATGATGGATCTACTATATGATTCCTGGCATTGTTTATAAAAAAATTATCTCAAAAAACTCAAATGATTTTCCTAGCAGGGGTGGGTTAAGCAAATTCACCCAGAACATCTCCCACAGATTATTATGCAATTGTAAAAACAAGAAAAGGGAGTGAAGATCTCTATATTGTTGATATAGAGTAACTTCTAGTACATATTAATCAGTAATAAAGTAAGGTACAAAATGTCATGTATTGGATGCTCCTTTTGTGTAAGAACAGGTAGAGCACAATAACGTGTAATTACACGTGCTCACATTTTTACAAGGAAATCTTTGAGGATCTACAGGAATCTTTAACAAGCGGTTATCAGAGAGACATGTGGGCGTCAGAAGAGGTGACGGGGTGGCATGAAGGTTTGGATGTCCCCTCAAGACCCATGCTGAAATGAAATTGCCCTGGTAACAGTACAAAGTGAGACCGCTGGGGGAATGAGATCACGCGGGTGCTGCTGTCAAGCGTGGGGTAGCTGCCACGGTGAGAGTGGGTAGCTCACACAGGAGTGAGTCCTCAGTGTGGGAATGGTAGTTACTGCGGGAATGTGTAGGTAACGTGGGAGCAGAGAGTTATCCTAGAAGTGGGTAGCTCCTGTGGGAATGGGAATCGTGGGGATGGGTAGTTATTGCAGGAGCCAGTAGTTAGTGTGGGAGTAGGTAGTGACTGTGGGTAGTTGTTCCAAGAGTGGGTCGTTATTGTGAGGGTCAGTTCCTGATAAGAGGGTGGGCTCAGCCCTGTTTCCTCTCTCCGCATGGCAGGTGCTTGCTTCTCCTTGCACCGTGTTAACACAGGGCTAAGACCCTCACAACACCAGCGCCCCACTCCTGGACCCGCAGCTGCAACTACGGCCCAAATGAGTCTCTGTCCTTCATGACATGGAACTCAGTATTCCATCGTAGCAGCAGAGGAGGAGCTGGGACAGGCGGAAGTGACCTTTCCAGAGTGCCTTTATTTTTTAACCATGAGTGTGTATTACCTCTCAAAAATAGAGGAGGGGAAGAGGGGTTGAAGAGAAAGGAGGGGAATAGGAAAAGAAGAAGAGGCAAGATATGTCATGTACAGGTACAAATTTCCTATGACAAATGTGATCATTATGTAGACATAAAATGTACCAATAAAGTAAAAATAAATGCAAAGAAACAACAAAAAAAAAGCATAAAACCACCAAATATAATCTAAAAGAAATCTATTCATTTATAATATATTACAAAAGCCAGCCTTTAGGGAGCAGCTTGCTTTTCCTGTCCTACACCGGGCCTGCTCACTGAGTCCCCCCCAGCTGAGAGACCCACGAGGCATCTGGTGTTGTTTCTCCACCACTGCATCCCTGCCCTCGGCGGTCCTGCTCTGCCGCTCCAGGCCCGAGCGCAGACGGGGTGTTCAGATGCCTCCGACATGGCCCCTGGAGACCACAGTAAATACTCAGCTTCAGGGAAGAACATCTGGAAATTCCGAAAGGTTTCCAGACTAAACATCTCCACAACCCTGGGTCCCTTTGGGCCAGGGTTCACCATCGGGTCACAATAAACCAACAACCTGTTTTGGTGGCTCTTGAGGCCTCCACTTGTTTTGCGGAGCATGGTCCCCTTTCCAGGGGTTTTCCCTTCATTATGTCTGGATGTTGCACAGGTAGTAGCCGAGCTGTGCTCACCAGTGCCGCCCACCGCCTGTGCCATCCACCTGGCTTCTTCTGTTCCTGCGCTGTCCCCACTAGTGACACCTGCTGAGGAGACTGTGGCTTCCAGTCCCCCGTGTGGAGTGCAGACCCTCCACCCTTCTCCCTGGGCTCACTGCCCCTTTCTAGGAAGGACCGTAAGGCTCTGTCCTCAGCTTCCAGCTGGCTTCCTCCTGCAGGGCGGCCTCAGACTGCCAGGTTCCTGGGCCGAGGTCACTGCTCTCCTCTCCCTGGGACCTCTCCCTCCCATATTCCCACAGACTCTTGGTTCCCTCAGCCCTTCCCTGCACACTCTTGATACCTTTGTAAATTGCCCTTGATGAAACCCTCCTTAGATCACCCTGAGTTGAGTTTAGCATCCATGCCCTGCTAGGACTGACCCCTATCAAGCTCCCTGCCTATAAGGTGATTTGAAATTGCCCTATCAGTGCTTTGGGTGGCTGCTATCTTGGTGAATCTCCAGCTGTGCCCTGCCTGGGCCACACTTCGACAATGGGATCCCATCATAATACGCTTCGTGACTCTATGTCTCATGTCGTTCATGAGGAGCCCACTCCGTCTCCCTAACAGAGAGGGATGCTAGTAATAATTACATGGGGACAAAGGACACCAGTTGACATTGTCATGGAAACCAGAATATTTGGTCTATACACACACACACACCAACATATGACAATCTCAGTGTAGATATGAAGGAGACCTTTAGAAGCTCTCTTCTCCCCTTTCCGGAACTCCTTTTTTGGACAATACCTCCCACAAATGGACTTCCGGAAGCGCCATGGCATCAGCCTCGACCTACCTAAACCCAGAGACTGGCACAGCCTCAGTGACAGCTAAAGCACACATAGGCAGAGGAAAGAACATTCATGTCAGGCACACAGAAATGGGTGGCGATATGCTGCCAGCTGAAACACTAACAGGACGGCCACATCATCTATCTATTATCTATTTGGTTTATGTCTTCAAGCAGAGTTTGGGGTCATCAATACACTGTGGCCAGAAGGCTCTTTCTGGTGGGTTTCTGGTGGCACTCCACCTCATTCAGAGAAGAGCCTGTGAGCTGGCCTGCAGGGCTCGATCTGCCTTCTGCTAATCTTGCCATCCTGATCTCCTTCCTGATCCTCAAATTCTCCAGGCACATGATCACCCCAGGGCCTTTGCTTCTGCTGTTCCTTGTGATATAAGAAAAATATAACTCCTGACCTGATAGATGTCAAATGTATGGATTTCATGATTTCACAACATCAAGGAAGGAAGTCGGGAACCAAAGGAAGAAGTTAGGAGAGTTTTATTGGAACTAAGGGGAAGAAAAATAGCTCCTGGATTTCCAGGAGGGGTCCTGAATGAGTGGCCACCAAGGTCCTTAGTCAGGAGTAATTATACAGCAAAGTAACAATGTGGGTACAACATGGGTCAGACTACAATGAACCTACAGGATTACAAGTGCAGCTGCTTAGCTAATATTGACCCAATAGGGAAACAAGTCATGTAGCAAGGGTACATGGAAAGAAAAAAGGAATTTTGGGGAAGGGGGGGAGGATGGGTTTGGATGTACTGGTCACACACCTGTGCGCCTGATGCCTATCCGGACCCCCTGGGCCCCCTGGACCCCCTGGACCCCCTGGGGCTATCACAGTATGATCTCCGGTGCTGTGTACCTTGCACACCTGACTGCCTCATCTCCATCCTGAGGCCAGGCTCTCTTCAGATTCACCTTCAGCCACAATTCTGGTGTCTTTATCTTTATGCTGACTTCCTTGAAGGCCCAGACCTCTCTGACTGTATATTAATTTCTAACTTAGCCACCTATAATATTTGTACCTGAAGTGCTCTTGACTTGATCCCTCCACTCCTCCAACATCATCTTCTCAGTGAGCACTTTCTCTTTATTTAAGCCACAGCGCTCAGCACTCAGCAATTTCTACTTCCCTTCCCTGCTGAGTTTTTCTGTGTAGCATGCATCACCTTCTGAAACACAGTTTACCTCTGTACATACGTGACTTACTGCTTATCCCCCGTACTCACATGACTGTGCACTGTAAGCAGGCATGAATCATTGTCTACGCACTGGATAATCTCAGCACTTAGAACAGTGCTTAGAAACTGTGACACACGACAATGTTGGCTGACTTAGTATTAAGCACAAATGCGGTCAGTTACCTCTTTTGCCAATGTTTAGTGGTTCCCCATTGTGCTCAGGACAAAACTGAAGCTCCTTAGCTTCCTTATAAATGAGCAGAAATTTACTTTCTGGCCTTTGCCCACAAGCCACTTTCCCCATTGCCATGGATTGTTGAGAGGAAGGAATTGGTGTAGTATGAGAAGCAGGAGCTAAAAACAGGATAAGAGCTTGGTATCTCTGCCTTCATATTGCATCTCTCTACTTTGCTACCTTCAACTTTGGGTCAGATTCCTGCTCAACTGTGCATGTTGAAATGATAATCATTTAAGGAGTGTCTGTTTAAAACCAGTAATACACAGTTGATTAATCCTAAATTTATCTAGTCTCTCTTCCTTCTTCAAGGCTAAAGAAACTAAAATAAGATTAACTAAGATATTTTCAAGATTACAGGGACATCATAATAACAGATTATCAACCACAAGCTTTTACAATGTCCTGTTGCAGGACATTGCCCCACCCAACCCCAATTTTCTCCTCTGAGCTATTCTTTCTCTGAATCATTCTCTTCCCTAGCTTATATCAAGTTCCAGAACCATGAGCCTTGCAGGCAATCAGCTTCCTCGGTACCAACACAACCTGAGCTGACGTCAGCCAGATCACAGTCTGACCCATACTGCTTAACAATGCTGCTTAATAATCTGCCCCCTAATTTCATCCTTCCCCCGTGTAATCCTGAAGCCATTGCTAGCAACTCAAAGACAGACCTTGGGTCATTACACCTCTCTGTTCTTCCCAGTATGGCCACACTGAAAACAAGTTCCTTTCCAGCTTTACCTTTCCTTTTTTTTCCTCTGGTCTTCTGTGGTGAGTGGCTGCACCTGTGTTCCCAGTAAACTGTCCGCTGCTCCCCTTGAAGCCAATAAACCGAGAGGCAAATATCTGCAAGCGAAGAAATTTGTTTCTGTAACCAGCTATAGGGAGAAGGCTGGACCTGAGTCCAATCCAACTGGATCTACAGCTGTGCTCTTTCCGTATTTATACCCTGAGCGAGAGGACTTTACAAGCATGAACAAAGCAAGTCACTAAATAAAGCGGTCACCATGCAAAGTCTGCTGACCAATTTTTTGATTGTAGCTGCATACCTGTGGTCACTTCCCTGGGATGTGCTAATTTAGGCACCCTGGCCTGTTTTGTGCCAATATTGTTTGGACAATTAAATGTCGTTATCTTGTACTTTGAGTAACTAATTTAAAGATAATATGCAATGTATTAACCATTGTTAACCTCCTATTATCTTGTTTTGAAATTTTGCTTTTTTTTCTTCTTAAAATAAAAAAAAAAATTAATGATAAGCAGACTGTAAGAAGGACATTCCTCCTGCTCAGGTCAGGGGCTTTATGGCCTCTACTGCAGCTCTTAGAAAGGAAAAGTTTTTAAGGGCGACTTTCTCCAGACTTGTAAATTCTTTGTCATTTATACAAGCAGCTAGTAACTAGAGATTAGATCTGCAGCCACGGATGTTGGCTTTTGGCTTGTAACTCTTGGTCACTGGGACCCCCAGAGCTAGACCTTTGGCCAGGACTCGGGTAACAGTACCCCTGAACTCTACTCCCAGGAGGCAGACCTGAGGCATTTCCCCTGTCTCCACAGGATTTGTGTCCCATGAGAAAATACTTTCTCTTTTGCAAGCTCATCATTTCACTGATTGGCACCGTGTGTGACAGGCAAAATGGTCTGTTTCAGTAATGTGATTGTCTACGTATCGATCCAGCACACACACCACTCTGCCATCAAGGTGAGTCTTCCTACCTCGTGGGCTCCGGAACACCCAATTCACACCTCAAGTCACATCCTCTTCTCATTTGGATGTTACTGGTCGGTCTTCCCTACACACTACCTGGGGGCTACTTGAGAAAATGACCACACACACATAGGCACACACACAAATGTGTATATTCATTAGTTAGGAGTCCTTTTTCCAACTTGTGTGCAGTGATAGGCCTGCAAATTAAGAGAAAATAAATTAACAGAAGAAAAAACAAAGTTAATTTTCATATACAGGAAGGAATACTCAATGATGAGTAACTGCACAGACGGAGATTAAAGATGGATGCATATGCCAAACTTAAGAATGGAGGAGGGTTCAGGGCTTCAACAGGAAAGCTTGGGAGAGTCTACCGGGCTTTTGTGTGCTGGTGAATAAGGAATCTGTCTCTGAGGCTGCCAGCGTCACAGGTGACTCCTCAGAGGAGGATGTAATGACAGCGGTGTTTCCTGAGACTTCAGTGCGCTTGTGACTTTAAAAGAAAAATGACCACAAGAATGAGAAAATAAAAGTCTCCCATGAACTTAGGCAGAACTGAATTTTGAAGTAGAGGCATAATAGAATCCCCAAAAGAGCCCCTGAATAAAATAAAAGAACTGAATTAAATCCAGACTTTGAACTGATAAGCTTGTGGATCAAGTGACAGAAAACTTACCTGTAGTAGAAAATGCCTAACGCTTATTCCCTTTGGCAATGACCAATTCTGGAGAGAGTTACCCAACTTCTTCCCACGGGAAGCACTGTTGCTTTTTGCCTGGGAGTCTTCTCCAACTTCTAATTGAATTACAATGTTCTGCCCATGCACAGGACAGCCTGAAAGTGCCCAGGAAGCAGGGCCCTGACTGGGAGCACCCTGAAACTCATGACGGCAGGAATGAAGGACGAAGACCTCCACTCACTTGTGCCTTGGATGAGTTATCCCTGAGAATGCTCCTCTCTGTCAGCCAAAGCTCCCCACCAGTTCAGGTTCCAATGGCTTGCAGTGACAACTTCCCTGCAGTGCACCCTTGGTGGGCTTCTTCCCTCCCTGTCTCAATGTCCCGTCCCTTGTGTGCTGTGACATCACAATTACTGAGACGTCCCTGTGAGATGAGCTGTGATGGATGAAGGGAACAGAGTTTCACTGACTTCCACACTAATCTAGCAATGGAGAAATGTCATAAAATGGTACTGATAAAGAATGTGGAGTTGGCTGTTACAGCCCACTGCCATCAAAGTGCTGAGAGTAGAAAAAACAGGATCAGATGAGATAACTATCAACTTGAGCAGTCTGTGAAGCTAGAAGACCTTGGTGGCACATCTGAGGACATCTCTACTCCTGCAGCCAGGAGACAGGCCATGCTAAAAATCCTGCAGTCACATCAGGTCCAGTGTGAGCAGAGCAGAGTGACCAAGAAGTCTGAACCTGAACTCACAGCCCTGGCAGGTGTCCTTCAATCAAGTCAAGGCCTGATAGAGAAGAAGAGGGACCCTGAAAGATGAGATGAGGACATCTGTCCCCATGTGTCTGCAAACCATGAACCCCCAGATTTCATGACCATCCTGAGTGGGCAGAGTGTCTTCCTCCCCCGCTGAAGGGTGACAGCTCCCTGTCATAGCCTCCCACTGCAAAGCGATGTTTGCCCTCTGCAGGACCCGCCTCTATCCTCTGCTTCCAGATCAATAACGAGTGCCGGTGCCAGCGCTGTACCCCTGGGAAACAGTGTCCTTTTTTTGGATAAAGGGATATTTAACTAAAAGAATTATAAGATTTGCTTAACTGTATGCCAGAAATGGAAAAACATGCATGAGAATAATGCTAGACTGGGATGGGATGGTGACAGAGAGTATGTAAGACTGGATAAGAAACAATGCATCGGTATGGGGAAACTCTTCGATGACTCAAAATGTCAGCACCCCGTAAGGCACGCAGAGGCAGTCCTAACAACACTGTTGGAACGGTTCATTCAAAGCTGGAGAAAAGCCAGCCGGAAGCAAATGAAATAGGCTTATTTGGTGCTCTGCCTTGGCTCAGCAAGATGAGCATACTCCAAAGTATGACACAGAGCAACATAGCCAACTGACACTGTTCCCCAGGAGGGCCTGGGAGATGCTCTTCATTAAAGAAATGACAACTGTGCCAGTTGTGGGGCACTGGCTTCATGGAGAAGCTCATCGCAAATGTCTACGCTCTGAAGGCCAGAGTTGTTGGGAGGGATAGTGTTATGGGACCAGGTTCCCTAGTGCAAAGAAGAAAAATGAGATTCCAGAATAGCACAGGCTGGGTAGACATGACTACCATTGTGGCAACAAAGTAGGCCTGGCAAACCGGGATGCTGCAGGTCAGAAACTGAGACTGTGGCTAAGAAACACCATAGTTCCCAAGAACTAACCCTGCAGGCAGGCAGTAAGAATATTCTTGACCTTTGCAAGAAAAAATGACCAAGAGCAAGTAATTAAATGTTGGTTACTATAATGGAAGGCCACAATCTGTCATGCAGTTCTCAGACCTGTATCTAGAATCTCAGACCCAAATCTAATGACTAAAGAGGAAGAAGATTCTTGCAATGCCTCAGGAAGCATATAAAATAGTGACAACCACATTCCTTCCCCCAAGGGACCAATGGCCATTTACCTGCCTTACTGCACACGGAAGGAGTGGAAAAACTCGGAGATTCTGATGAATGTTGATTACGAAGTCTGAGCTATCACTACCACAAGGCATGGCTATCTCAATTAAATAAGGAATCCCAGAAGCCAGTTGACACATGGACTTCCGGTGTACAGTCATCACGGTGGACCCACGTGACCAGGCCACTTCCCGGCTCCCCCTCACATTGGTTCCTTAGCTTACAGTGGAATAAGGGCCCTTGTAGTGAGAAAGACCAAGGAAATGCTCCTGAAAGTGACCCTCATTCCAGAAACAACACTAGACCTCAAAGGCAAGGCAAAAACCACACGTAAGGACTGGGGAGGGTTGTAAGATAGCAATTCATCATATCCTCATTTAATTCTTCTACTTAGCCCCTAACAAAACCAAACGTTAGAAGAAATATGTCAAATGACAATAGATGATCACAAACGCAGTCAAGTGGTAGCTCCAGTTTTCAGTGGCGGGGCCAGGTGGTGGTGTCTTCATGACCTTTAGAATTTGGTGTGCTGTGAAAGTCAGGAGCAGTTTGCATTCAATTAGGCCATACAGGTGACTCGCCATCTTGACCTTTCTCTGTCCCTTTGTAATCTAAAAGGACCTCAGTGTTTGTCTAAACATTCATCATACCACCAGTTTGGCCCCTCACATTGACGATGTCATGTTAACTAAAACTAGTTATGCTTGAGGTGTCAGGTCTTCTAGATGCCCTGGTAAAGACACATGTCATCTAGGGGATGGGAGATAAACCCTACAACCTGGAACTGAGATTACAGTGAGCCAGAGGCCTGGGGTTGCATAGGACCTCCCCTCCAAAGTAAAGGATATGTTATTTCCTGTGTCTCCATGCTTGTGTCTCCTGCCACTATGAAAGAAGTACAGCCCTTGGAATCCTTCTCTGGATTTTGAAGACAGCACAAACCATAGCAGGGAATATGGTTCTGAACCATTAATCACAAATCACAAATCAGAAAGCTCTTGATGGCAAATGGCTCCAAGAACAAGAGAGGGCTCCACAGAGCATCCAGGCCCTGGTTCTCATTGATATTTTAACCACATGAGCCAGAAGAAACCATCGTGCCAGAGACAGGGCCAGCTACATAATTTGGGAGTTCCCCGTGCAAAATCAAAACAGGACATCTTGCTCACAAAGTAAGAAAAAAAGTACAAGTAAGCTAAAGGTACTAAAATAAAATATTTTCTTTTAGAAATATTTTATTACTTATAAAGTATAATTAGTATAATAGTGGTCATTAATAACAGGATAAACCTACAAATTATAAGAAAAGATTTTGATGCCATAATTTAATGCTATATTTTATAGAATTCAATATATAGTATATACTTTTATTAATATAATAAATAATAAGTTTACTGTGATAGTATGATTTATTATGACATTGTTCTGGTTCCCTTCTCCACAAATTCATTTATAGTTCATGCAAATTTATACTTTCAGCAACTTCACTTTCCATCAGTGTAATTGAAAGTGATATCAGTCACTCTTGGAAAATGCAAGATTGCAGTATGTTTCATAATTTTAAATTCTGAGAATTTTCTGCTATCTGTTACTGGAACTATTAAACATTTTATGGTGTTGCAATAAAACTGACAAGTTATTTCACAATATTAATTTTAGTACATCTAGAACTGATGATTCCCAGAAGAATTTTTCAGAGAAAACTTAACTTCCCACAAATCACTTGTAAGTCTGAATGTTCAGTGAGAATGACACAACAGCATTTTGATGCTTTCTCTCACTCCATAATTTGCGAGGTCTGTGCAACTAGAAAGGGACTTCATGATTTGTGCATAATTTGAAAGAATCATTTATGCATTCTTTCCCACTATCTTAAATGAAAAGCAAAGATTAATTCAAAAGCTGCCTTTGAATTAGTTCATCTGAAATTACGTGTGAAAATATTGTTTCTTTTCTGTCCAACTCAGTTCTGCCTGGGCGCCAGTTGCCACCCCTGGGAGACACCCCCAAGGGTGCAACAGGTGTGAGTATCCTGGGGCCCTGACGTGCTGGCGGGGATTCCCCAGCAGGTGGAAGTGGCAGCTGCCTTCAGGGGCAACTGCACAGTGCTGCCTTGGCTTTCGGCCAGGCCCCGCGCCCCCCGCGCCCTCCCACACCCAGTGTTTCCTGAGACCGCCTCCCACAGAAAGTACCTGGGCTTGTTCTTTGTCACAGGGTCTGCTTCTGAGAAAATGCAGTCAGTCAACAACTTCGGTGCTTTCCCATAAGTACTAAAGGGGATTCCTCCCCACCAACAATGTAGAAGGGTTCCTTTTTCCCTGAATCCTGGCCAGCATTTATTGTTGGTGGTGGCCATTCTTTCAGGAGTGAGATGGAATCTCAGTGTTGTTTTAATTTGCATTTCTCTAATGGCCAGTGATGTTGAACATTTTTTCTTGTATTCATTGACCATTTGTATTTCTTCTTCTGAGAAGTGTCTATTTATTTCATTGTCCATTCTTTAACTGGGTTTTTTTGTTTGTTTGTTTGTTTTTTGTGGGTACCGGGGATCAACCTCAGGACCTCGCACAGCAGCAGGCACCCGTGCTGCTGAGCGATATCACCGGCCCTTTTTTCGTATGTGGGTTCCGGGAGTTGAACTCGGGCCTTCACGCTTGCCAGTCAGGCGCTTATGCCGCTGAGCCATCTCACCGGCCCTTGACTAGGTTTTTTATTTAGGAGGTGATCTAATTTTTCTGAGTTCTTTATATATTGTAGATATTAGTCCCCTATCCAAGGAATGGGTGGTAAAAATTTTTCCCATTCTGCAGGTTGTCTCCTCGTGCTATTGGTGGTTTTCCTTGCTGTGCAGAATCCTTTTATTTGATATGATAAGAATTTGTTGATTCTTGATGTTATTTTTCTTGTACAATTGGGGTTCTGATAAAGTCTTTACCTATGTGTATATCTTCAAGAGTTTTACCTATTTGGTCTTCTAGTAGATTAAGTGTTTTTGTATTAATATTCAGATCTTTGGTCTGTTTTGATTTTATTTTGTAAGTGGTGAGAGATATGAGTATAAATCCCTTCAAGGTATCTTCCCAAAAGAGTTAAAGACATATTATAGTGATACGTAGATACCCATGTTTAGAGCAACACAACTGTTACGGTTTGTGTCTGGATGTCCCCCCAAAGCCTCATGCAGTCCTGGGGGGTGGTCTTTTCAGAGGTGGCTGACTCTAGAGTTTGTGATTTGTTCATTGTCTAGTGTTGGGATTGTGAGTGTGAGTGCTACACCTGCCCTAGGGCAGGTAGCCTGCATACAATGTAATGAAGGAAAGGCTCCTCACTTGTTACTTTTGCTGTTTTCTGCCACCATGAACGGTTGCCTCTCTTCCATGTGCCACTCCTCCTTGGAGCCAGCTGATTATGGACTGAAACCTCTACAAACTAAATAAATCCTTCCTCCTTTAACTTTGGGTGTTGGGTATTTTGTCTCAGCAACGAGAGAATAGTAACTAAGACAACAACTCAGAATAGCTAAATTTTGAAAGCAGCGTGTATGTCCTTTAACAGTGGACAAAAAAGGTGGCATTTATACACAATGGAGTACTACTCTGCTATAAAGAAGGATAAACTTGAGTCATTGGTAGGAAAATGAATGCACCTTGAGACCATAATGTTAAGTGAAATAAATCAGGCACACAAGCTTAAATATCAAATGGTTTCTCTTATATGAGAAAAACAAAGTATAAAAAATTTAAAGAGCAAAATAAAGTATGCATAATAGAAATCAAGAAGATCTTTTGCAACTGGAAAATGGTTCTAAAAAATGGAGTGAAGGGAGAGGAAAGGAAGGAGAAATAAAAAGAATTGAGATGTGTTATGACAGGTACCAGCTTCCCGCAATTCATGTAATCACTATGTACTTCAAACATGTACTGATGAAAACTAAAACTAAAATAATATGATTAATAGTTTTAAAATAATAAAGGGGATTCCTTGGTTCTAAGATCTGCACTGGGGGAAGTGGGTGAGCTCAACATAAATTTGGGAAGAAAGACATCCTCCTCTCCTTCCTCAACACTGAGAAACAGCTTTGGGGTTTGTTCGAGCTCTGACAGCTGAGCTGAGGATGTGAACAGAGAGTGTAAGTGGTTTGTGTGTGTGTCAGTGGAGGAAAGAGCCTGACAGAGCTGGAGACTTTAGGCAGCCCCCAGGTTGTCCTTTATTCTCCAGGGAAAACAACTGGGATGGGGGCTGCTGAATGCCTCAGACTTTTAGGCCATGGTTAGCAAACACTTTTTATAGAAGGCCAGATCATAAATACTTTCAGCTTAGCTGGCCATACAATGTCTGTGGCAGCTGCTTGGCTCTGCTGTCAGAGCTGGAAAGCAAAAGTAGATGGTGCATTCAAGAACAAGCATGACTGTTTCCAGTAAAACCGTATTCAGAGACACTGAGATCTGAGTTTTATGTAGTTTTCATATGCCATGAAACAGTGTTCTTCTTTTGATTTTTTTTTCCAATTATTTAAAAATATAAGACACACTCATGGCCACAAAAGCAGGTGATGGACCAAAGTTAGCCCCTGCTCTGGGCCATTGACAATACTGGCCATAATGCTGTTAATTAAGGCTTCCTGACCCTCCGACACACACGACATCCCAAGCCCCTTTGAGGTTCGGGAGATCCCCACCCCTCTTATTGTGATTTCTCATGAGGGTTGGCTATCTAGGATATGCACAGAATGTACCAGACCCTCCCCCTACCTTCTCCCTCAGCCCTCCTCTGTCCACCTTCCCTCTGCCTCGAGGAAGAGCTCCTAATAGGATTTCTAGGAGCAAAATATCTTGGGCCACATTTTACACCTGGGTAGGGTTATCACACCACCAGTATGATGTCATCCCTGGGCTGTCCAGCTCAGCACCGGACAAGGACAGGCCCCAGTCCTTGACAATCTGGCTCCTAAATAACTGTGTTAGTGCTTTTCTGCCACTATAACAAAATACCCAAGATAACTAACTTACAAAGAGGAAGAGTTTATTTTGGCCCTCAGTTTTGGTGGGTTCAGCCATGACATTGGTCCTATTGTTTGTGCCTGTGGCAAGGCAGTACATCATGCTGAGAGCACCTGGTAGAGTAAAACTACTCATTTCACATCCAGGAAAGAAAAGAGAGTAGGGAGCGGGCTGGAGCCCATCATCCCCTCCAAGGCCCGTGCCCCAGTGACCAAAAGACCTCCCATGAGGCTCTGCCTCTTACAGCTTCCACAGCTTTCTAACAGTGGCATCCCGGGACCATGCCTCTAACACATAGTTCAGGGTGGGGGGGACTTGAGATCTAAACTGTAGCAATAATGAAAGTTGATTTCCAATCTGTGATTTTAACTGTCTTCAGCAGCCTCGTTAAGGCGTCTCCTTTGGAGGAGGGGTGAATAGCTGAGCCAAATTCATAAAGCCGCACGTCCTGGGATAATACCATCCTGAAACAACACTGCTGCTCCCCAGTCTTCTGATCGAGATAGTCAGTAAATATTGGCCAAGCAAAATAAATTTGTTAAATAAAGTGCAAATACGTAAGACAAACTCCGTAGCTGAGAACATAAACTTTTGTACACGTTAGTCTCTCTGCCTGGAAATATTTCCGACCCACCCCTCTCAGTCTCACCTCCCATCTGGCTACAAAACCTCTGTCCTTCCGGTCTCAAGTTGAAGGTCACTTGTTCTAAAAGTCTTTCTTATCTACATGAGAGTAGGTCCCTCGCTCTGCAACCCCAACATTCCCTGCATCATCTTTGTCACATACCTGGAACATAGCAATTTGTACTAGCTCAATTATCAGTAGTAGGAGTTGGGAGAGTTTCTTCCCTGCCCTTCACCCTCTTTCTCTCTTGTCTCCCTGCTCACTCTCCCTAAATTGTATTCGTAGGAGCAGAGATAAAAGAGTAGCTACTCTCATTATAATTCTGTACAGATCACTGCATCACACAAAATTCAAACAAGCCTAGTGTTCTTCTGAAGGCTTCTAAGTGAGTGATAACGACCCCCAAATAGGAGAAGTGTACGAGCACCGTCTTAGAGTTAGGATGTCATATTTTCTATGGCAAAATCATGCAGGTGCATCTGTTCCAACCCAAAATAAGCACCTTACACTTCGGCACAAGGGTAAAACACGCATGCTCAGGTTGCCTTTTCAACAGGCATTTTTCCAAAATACGTAAGTCCTTTCCATGAGAGTTGGTGTAATTCTAATAGCCATGTGACAGAACTTCCAAGGACCAAGCCACACAGCAGTGAATAAATATGCTTTAGATAACCTGCTGTATTTTATATCTTTTGGGGGGAATCCCTGTATTCTTAAAATGCTAAGTACAGTGAATATATCTATTTCTTATTATTGGGATATCTTCAATTAGTTCTACCAAGAAAACACAGAAACATAACAAGGCTTTAAGTAATGAGTAATTGTGTTGGAATTAGTATAGTTGAGATTTTGAAATCTGCTTGGTTGGCTATTAATGTGGATATTCAGAACCCTTGCCAGGCCTTTAAAGGTAGCTTTCCAGTCTCAACAATTGTTGTGCCCTGGTTGCCAGTTCAGCCTTTCAGTTTGCCTCTTTCTTTGGTGCCCAAAGTCTCCTGAGAAGAGTCAGGCCAAGTTCTGAGATTCAAAAGCCTGTTCATTAAGTTGCAACAACAGCACAGTCTGGGATGAAAACTCATGTTCAAGAGTTCTATTTTTCTACCTTGAGGAATTCCAAAAAGACTGACTAAATGGAAGTTCAAGCATTAGGAGTTAGTTCAGCTTGCCTTGGACTATCCACACAGAGAGGGACTTGACAGTTTTCCAAGTGACAAGTGACACATGTCAAATTGGCACCCTTTGCAAAAACTCAGTTTTTATTTTTTCACAGAAGGAATCAAGAAAGCTGGTGTTCACTGTATCATGTGTCTACTTCTACATCTTACTTTAGAAATATTCACTGTTGAATTCATTTGCTATGGCTGCCGTAACAAAATAGGAATTGGAAGGAAGGCTGTGTTAGCTTCCCTGCATCGTGACAAAGTATCTGAGATAATCATCTTAAAAGAGGAAAGGTTTATTTGGGCTCATGGTTTCAGGGGTTTCAGTCCATGGGTGGTTGGCCCATTGCTTTGGGGGCTGTGGTAAAACAGTACATTGTGACAGAAGCATGTGGCAGAGGTGGCTGCTCATCTCTGGCAGCCAGGAAGCAAAGAGAGAGACAGGAAGTGGCTGGAGTCCCACAATATCCCCTCAAAAGAATCCCTTCTCGTGACCCAACTTTCTTCCACGAGGCTCCACCTCCTAGAGGTTCCACCAACTCCCAGTAGCACCACAGGCTGGTAACTGAGCCTTCAACACATGGGCCTTTGGGGGACGTGCCGGACCCCAACTGCAGCAGAGACCATTCAACCTGTAACTACTGTGCTCAAGGTGAGATTCAAATGAGCAACCTGCCAACTGGCCAAGGAGTGATCGCTCCCCTCCACATCTCTGAAGACCATCAGAAGAGGGGCATCATGTTTTGTCATCAAAGTCCTGTGCCTTCCAATGTATTTTTTTTAATCAACCAATATTCAAGAACATTTTGAGGATTTTTGTCTCATTCTTTTTCTCATTTTTACTTAATATTGTGAGACTCCTCAGAATCCAGGTGCTCCCTGCTTTACGACTACATATCCTCCAAGCTCTGCGAAGGTCCCTCTGCTACCCTCTGCTACACACAACAGACAGATGGGATATCTTATCAAGGAAGGGTTTAGAGACATCCTTGAATTTTTTTCTCCAGGGCCTAAAATTTCTTTTCAAGTTGGGCTTCTCCTCCTCCTCCTTCTTCTTTCCATAGTAGTTTTAGGTTCACAGCAAAATTGAGCAGAATATACACAAAGTTCTCGTATATTCCCATCCCTACATATGCACAGCCTCCTCTGTTATCCCCCACCAAAGTAGTGCCTTTGTTAAAATCAACAACCTATGCTGACCCATCCTTATCACCCAGCACCCATAGTTTGCATTAGGGTCCACTTTTGGCCTTGTACATTGCACAGGCTTTGACACACGTGTAGTGGCATGTATCCACCATGGTGGTATCATACAGAGTATTTTTCTTGTCCTAGAAATGTCAGCTTCTATGTTATCCTGTGGTTACTGATGTTTTTGAGGACATGAGTGTGGCTGGAACTGGGTTAGACAGGCTTGCAAATAAGTCACTCCTACTACACGCCTGGAGATTTGGGTCTCTTTTCTGTGCAGTTCGAGGTCTCCTTGTTGTTCTCTGTATTTTCACCATCATCATTCCCACAGTTTTCTCTGCATTCATCCACTCAGAAGAGGTCTACGAAGCACCCACCGTGTGTCAGGTGGGCACCTGTACTGGATCTTTCGGGTAGTGGAGAAGCAAGTGTGGTTTTCCTAGCTGATCCTGCTGGGACTCCCTGCCTCCGCCCAGAGCGTGGAGGGACAGAAGCCACGAGATGTGCCCTGGCCAAGGAGGACGCAGTTCGCATCACTTTTCTCACGGGTCACATAGGATGGTGAAGGAACTGATTTCAGGGGTAAGGGGACAAGGAGAGGCCGGGTATGAAAATCTCTGCAGGGCTCCTGCCGCGCAGTAGCTCCTGGCCTGTGCAGAGCTGGCAGGGGCTGTTTAGACAGCTACCCGACAACTCTCGGAGGAAAAGCAGGCATCCCGGCCGTGAACACGCTCCCTGGCGCCGCCCCAGGGCTCCGTGCACATTACTCACTGTGAGTGCCGTGACCCCCGCTTACAAGCGAGGTGGTGCCGCTCACAGTAAGTGACTTGCGCAGGGCCGCACTGCTGGCAAGTGCTAAAGGCAGGACTCGGGCCAGACTGCTAGGCCCCGATGTCAGCTCTCAGCCACGATGTCGCACTACCTCCCCCGACCCCTTCGTGGTTCCCCAAGCTTGAAGGACACATTCGATGTTAAACGCAACTCAAATTCAGTAATGGCAGGCCGGGGAGATGGCTCAGTGGTGTAAGTGCCTGCTGGCAAGAACGAGGTCCTGAGTTCGACTCCCAATAACCACATAAAAAAAGATTCAGTAATGGCTCCTTCACCCATCACAGGCTCACAAGATCACAGCTGGTCAGGGTAAAGCCCTGCCATAGCCACAGAGATGCCTGGATAAGGTCACGGTGCTGGAGAGAGACATCAAAACAATGTGTCTAACACTGGAACAAAGTAAGGCTTGGAAGAGGAGAAAAGCAAAGCCACTAGAAAGGAGGCTTACATTGAGATTGGGGACTAGAGAGAAGGGACGTGGAGGTACACGGAGGGCATAGAGTAGTCCCCTAGGCACAGGACTAGGAAGGAATTTGGGGGCACAAGGAAAGACCTTGAACATTAGGTTTAAAACTATGGACTTTGGGCTGGGTAGATAGCCCAGTGGTACAACAATCACCTAGCATGCATGAGGCTCAGGGTTTTATCCCCACTGCCACAAAAGCAACTAAGCAAAAAAAGAAAAAAAAAACTCACATAGATGAATTTTATTTTGCTGACGGTAGGGAGCCATCCAGAATTGGAGAAAGAGGATGATGTAGGTGGGGCCTTGGCATAGGCGTTTGCTCTGGCAGCGCTGTAGAAGTCAGGCTAGAGGAGGAAGCCAAGCAGAAGCAGGAAGAGCCCTCAGGGATTGGTGATATGTTTGCAAAAGGGTTAGGACCTGAGGTTTAATGATTCTGCCCTGGCTTGTGTTCTTGATGCCAAATGTCACACCTATGTTTAAAAACATGAGTATGTGTAGGTACGTTCGTGGAAAGAAGTCAGATTCTTTGTATGCAGTATGACAGATGGTATTTATTGCCTTCTTCCCAATTTTTCTGTATGGTACAAATTTTTTTCAAGTGGTTAGGTATAAGGATTTTCTTATTTTAAAAAGTAGATTTCTTTCTATCTTTTAAAAATAAAAGTGTTTTCTTTTCCACCCCAAGTGGCAGCATCTAATTAAGCTGCAGGTCAGTGTGCTGTGTGTGGCTGTGGAAGTCCCCTCGTAACCCAGGCAACCCAAAGGCACTGGACACTGTGTTCTCCAAGGCTGTCCTGAGAGACACCCTTGGCCAGGGCTTCCACTGGATTAGTCTGAGGAGCCGGCTGGCCCCAGACAAATGATAAACTGGGGTTGGTTGAGCCTTGTTCTCTTGCTTCCTCTGTTCCCAACCGTCTTCTGCTCCTTGGCATCATTTTCCCGGTCTGGCTCCTCCACACATCAGCGCTATCACACACTTTGTGTGTTTTAGTGAAACATCGAGTACATGCAGAAAAGTGTGGTACACAATGCTTTTAATCTGCTCTCTTTCCATTCATGACATCCCCCAAAGAAACTTACACCCTGCCTTTTCTCCTCAAAGCTCAGTCCATTTGCTTAGCTCTTCTCTCACTCAAGCACATCTGGAAAGTTCTCACCCAGGCATGGCCACGGCAGGCTGCAGAGACTGGCAAGTCCTCAACGAAGCCACAGTCGCTGGGTGAAGCCAGGCAAGGCCCCAAGCAATGACAAGACCGCGGAGGGGGACTATGGTAAGGGAAGTCACGTGGGCAGAGGGGCGAGAGGAGCAAAGAGCACCCAACGAGAAGGCTCCAGAGAGGAGACGATGTCTGAAGCTGGGCTTGACGTCCGTCACGTGGATGCCGAGCAGGAAGGGAAGTCACTGCTGAGAGACCAGCGTGTTCAATGTGCAAAGACCGGGAGGAGAGAGAAAGTAGGGCACAGCTGGGTGACTGCAAGCAGCTTAGTTGGCGGATGCAGCTTCTCTAAGAAGCTCGCGCCACTTTTACAATGCACATTGGTGGCTGCGCGTTCTGTGTACACCAGGGCTTCATTCCTCTGCAGTCCTGTGTCCCACCATCTGTTCCCTGTACCTTGACCCACTTCCCAGCCCCCACCCTCTCCCTGTGAGACTGTGTCCTGCCACAACCTGGCCCGAGGGTGTTCTGCGGTAGAGGGAAAAAATCCACTGTCCCCAAAATGCCTAGGTCACACGTCACATATCACATATGGCATGTCACCTATGACTCAACAAATGCTAGCTATGCTGAGGAGGATGGAGGTGACTGGTGGTGTACTAAGTCTGTTTTTCGATTACTAAAACAAAGGAATGGAGGCAAGATACTTTATAAAGAAAAGAGATTTATTTCCGCTCACAATTCTGGAGGCCCAAGACCTGAACAGCACAGGGTAGGCTGTGGCGAGGGCCCTGGTATGGTGGGAACGTGCGTGTCTGTGTCAGTGTTGTCTCTGACCCTCTCCTTTTGAGCCACCAGGATTCAATCACGGGGCTCCACCCTGATGACCTAAGCTGATCTCATCACTTCCCAGATGGCCTCCCTCTGAACACAATAGTGAGATTAAGTTTCCAAACTCCTGATAAATTAGTATAAGACTCTGGGGATTAAACTCCTGCCTGCCTGCGTCCAAAGGGACAAATCTTATTCAAACACAGCAGACGACAATGGCCACGTAGCCTGGCCTCTCCTGCCCAGAACAGACACGACCTCCGGGTGGAACACATTCTGAGGAGCAGATCTCCATGTTGACCCCACAAGGGCAGGGCGTTAGTGCAAGATGAGAAGGAAGCAGGAGAGAAGGCAGATGGAGGAGACTCGCTGGAACACAGTTAGATCATTTCCGGCAAGACCGTCTGAGGACTGCCCTGGACAATATCGGAGACGACTGGTACCCATGAGTGTGGACTGAAAGCATTTGCTGCATGCATTGCTCATGAAGCTGTGCAGTGTCCTGGCTGTAGAGTGAATATTTGCTCAAATGTCCACCAGTTTGAGCAGCAGCACAGCGGAGAGGGCTTCCCCTGGCAGCAAGGGGTGGAGGGGTCGAGAGGAGAGACCCAGCTTTACGGGGTTGGGAGCAAGCAGCACCACGTCACTCTGCTGGTTCTCTGCTTCTCCAGAAGTTTATGGGGTCCAGGAGGGCAAAAAGCCAACCTGCTATTTGCTGCCCCTGGGGCACCAGAAGCAGGGAGCTCACACGCCTGGCCACGCGCACTTGTGTGGTGTAGACAAGGAGTAGCGAACAGAGAGATATTGATGACAAGCTGCTGTTTATCTCTTCTGAAAATGTTTTGTATTGTGTCAAATTTCTACACATATGGTATGTGTGTTTTTACATTTTTTCTGACAATAAAATATTGTATCCTCATTGGAAAAATACAAGAAGTTAACAGTCAAAACTAGAATCACTGAGCCACATGGTGGGGGGTGCACACCTGAAATTTCAGCATTCTGGGAGGCTGAGGCAAGAGGATCGCAAATTCAAACCTAGCCTAGAAAATTTACCAATTTGGGAAGATCCTGCCTCAAAGTATTTTTCTTAAAGGACTGGGGATGTAGCTCGGTGAGAAAGCCCTGGATTCAGACCCTATTACCATAAAAAAAGAAAGAAAATCAATCTGGATAGGACCACTATCCAGAATTAGCTTGCTCTGCCTTTTGGTTTATTTCTTTCTCTTTTATTAATTTACTGTATATCACACAAACACGTATTCATAATATAATTTATTAAATTCGTGTTATGTTGGAGCTGGGTGACATAGGAGATCAAGGCATGGCAAAACTGGCTGGGGAGGTAGGCGTGACCCGTTAATCACAAGATCCAGGAACACATGCGCAGAACAGTTCCCGAAGCCCTGCCTGTGGACTTCTTGCCAGAACTCGAGCAGGTTGTCAATAGCACGGCCTAGTCAGGCTGAGGTGTGTGGTCCCAGTGCTGCCTCTCAGGACACGTGTAGAAGCTGTTGTGAGTTTCGAGATTTGGACACAGACTCCAAGAAGAGTTTACTATCATGGCTTTCCTCAGGATAGCCTGCTCTGCTTCCTCTAGGGTGTTCTTCTATCTTGCTCTTTCCTCTTACTTGGCCCAAGCTTGCTCTGCAGAGCTGGTTTCCCTCTCTCCACTTTCACTTTTTCAAGTAAACTTTGCCACTGCTTTTTGCTAATTTTGTTCAAGTCTTTGTTCCAGATGAGAAAAACCTGGAATCTAACTCCAGAAAGAGAGGCAAGCTGATAACATCTACTTGGTAAGCCACTTTTAGAAGGAGCTACTCGATGACATTTTGGTGTAGCCAGCCAGGAGATTCAAAAGCCAGGAGATTCCAGTAACAGTGGTGCACGCCTGTAATCCCAGCACTCAGGAGGCTGAGGCAGGAGGATCACCGCAAGTTCAAGGCCTGCCTGAACTACATAGCAAGACCTTGTCTCAAAAAAACCCCCAAAATTTAATTATTTCATTTGTATTAGGTCTTAGACAACTGGATTGTATAATAGCTTTATATCCTACATAGTATCTTTCACATATCACTGACAGTTTTCCTATGGGATTAAATACTCTTTGAAGGCATTTCTTTTCATTTAAATAGTGAGATGTATCTTTTTGATGTACAACTCTAAGAGTTATGAAAATACACAGGTTCGTGTACCGCACCACCACAATCAAGATACAGAACAGACCCACTGCTTCCTCTTCTGTTCCTTCTAACTTAGCCCCTCTTCTTGTCCTCACACCTGCTCTCCTCCCTCCCTCAGGAGCTCCTGACCTGCTCTCTTTCCTACTGTTCTGCCTGTTCCATAATCCCATATAAACAGAATCACACAGTGCACAGCCATTCGGTCTGGTTTCTTCCCCTTAGCATTATGATTTGAGTTTCATCCACATCGCTGCAGATGTATCAAGAGTTAATCATTTTTTATTGCTGAGCAGTATTCCACAGTACAGATGCACTGCAGTTAATTTACCTATTCACCAGCTGAAGGACATTTGCATTGGTAAGGATGACTTTTACTTGTTGGATGATAGTGCACCATACAGATATACCAAAGCTTAGGCAAGCAGATCTAAGCAGTTCCAATAACTATGTGAATGTTATTGGACATTTGGATTGTTCCCTTACCATAAATAGCCTTTAAGTAAATCTCTTTATATGTAAATATTTACATATCTGATCTATGTATATATTATATAGTGTACATAGATCTCAAGCTATCAACAATCCTATATTCTACACTCCTAGAGATTTAGAAAAATACCAAAAATACAAAATACTGTTCTGTTAGAATTTTGTAAATATTTGATTGCATAAGATTATGTAGCCATTGGGGTCTCAAGACTTTGTGCCATTATAAAAATAAGCAAATCGAAAATTGCTTTAATTTTAAGGTGGCAGATTTAACCCGCTAAACAGGACTAGATTAATTTCTTGTTTCCAGAATCCTGAGCATGAAAGTCACTGAAAAATGACCACATTTCTCCAGGAAGAAACATCTTTGGAGAACAGGATCACATAGCATATGCAGAACAGGACAAAGACTGGGCGCAGGCAGCTGTGGCTGGCACCTGTCCAAACAGCAGAGTCGAGTGTCTAGTTATATTTGAGACCCGGAGACCACAGCCACTAACAGAGGCAGGATAAGAGTGCTGCTCTGTTCTGGAAAATGAGATGAGGCTCCTGTTTCAGTAGATGCTGCTGACCTGAAAATTAACATGGAAACAGAAAAATGTCAGTCCTGCTGTGAGACCTGTCCAAATGTCAGTCCTTTCCAAACTGCACATGCACGCTTAGAAAATGCTGACTATGGCAGGAAATTACAAAGCCCCTCCCATTGCCATCTTCTCAGCGCAGGAACCCAGGTGAACTGCGCAGAGGCCCAGAGACCAGAGGGAACACCAGCGACACAGTAGGTTCCCAACTAAGGTGCACACGATGGACAGGTGAGACTAGTGGCATGAAAAGTCCGAAGAAACAATAACAATATAAGCCAACAGGTGACTGAGGCCTCCAAGGGACCGGCAACCAGCTCGGGAAGAATCCAGGACTTGGTAAATGGCCCGTTGCTCACAATTAATTTTTTTTCTCTTTCTCTTCTTTTTCTTCTTCTTCTTTTTCCCTTTTCTCTTTCTTTTCTCATTCTTTTTTCTTTCTTTCTTTTTTTCTCTCTTTTCTAAGCAGCAGAGAACTCCAGCCACAGAAAACTAATCCTATCCCCCAAACCCAGAGACCAAGTTCAGATAATCCCTCGAATATTCTTTTATTCTTTCTTTTCTACCCACTTCTCTAATTTCCCAAACCTTGCGTGATCATCCTTTGTCCTCCAGCTTTGCTTCTACTTCCTTTCCAGTTATATTTGTTTTATACACTATCCTCCCTAAATTTCCCCACCACAGGGCAAAACCACTTTACCAAGGGGAAACATGTTGCATACAAACTCCTAATTTACAATCGGTTCTGTTACATAAATATAGACTCTGCCCCTATGGTCTAAAGTATAAAATCAATAGTTACCACAGTATGTCAGTTTCTAAATGGTGCTTGATGCTATTGTTATTGCTAATTTTACTACTTTAGCTAGGATGTCATATCTGTTATAATCAGATATTCTCCCTTCTGTAACAATATTGGGAAGCTCTGGGGTAAGAACCTCACCACAGCCCTACACCAAAGGACTGCGGACTGAGCCAAACAGATATCAACATCCCACTCTTAATTAATTGAGAAGATAGGACCTTGTGACAGACAAAAACCAAGAATCTCCTACACACAGAAGACATCCCCGAAGAACAGATTTTTCCTAGAGAGGCCTTAATACTAGTGATATAGCTACCTACTACAAAAACTTTTTTGAAATACAAAATGACAAGATGTAGAAGCAAAATGCAATCTTAGATCTCCAGCCCACCCAGAATAAGCCCGGAGACACCACCATAGAAGAAATCAGAAGACACACAGCTGACATTTCTGAAATGATAGCAACTGAAGTAAAAAAACAAATCCGTGTGGCTAAAGAGGAAATCAGATCAGAAATAATCTCTCATCTAAAAAAGAAATGCCATCATTTATAAAGGAATTGCTCAGCAGATCTAGAGAAGAGCTAGATAAACAAAATAATTGATGATAGGAAAAGGATGGAAATCATGAATGATCAATATAGGAAAGAAATAGAATGCATGAAATGGATTCAGATAGATATCCAGGAAATTAAAAATTCCATTGAAAGCTGGCAAAACCACTTGAACAAAACTGAAGACATAATTTCAGACCTTGAAGACAGGATCCTGGCTAGCGATCATGAAAGGAAAGATCTTTTGAAAATAACAAAAGATCAGGGAATAACAATTCAACAGCTGCAAGATGATGCAAAGAAAAATAATATAAGAATAATTGGTGTCAATGAAAAAGCAGGAGTCAACACAAATGACATAAAAAACCTTTGCAGAAGTAATAGCAAAAAACTTCCCAAGCATGGGAATGGAATCTGACATACAGATAAGTGAGGCATATAGAACTCCAATTAGGCCGGTGAGATGGCTCAGCGGCTTAAGCGCCTGCCCGGCAAGCGCGAGGGCCCGAGTTCGACTCCCGGAACCCACATACGAAAAAGGGGCCGGTGATATCGCTCAGCGGCACGGGTGCCTGCTGGCGCATGAGGTCCTGAGGTCGATCCCCCGGTACACACACACACAAAAAAAAGAACTCCAATTAGCCATAACCAAAATCTACACACAGATATATAATAATCAAGATCCCAGAAATTCAGCACAAGAACAGAATATGAAAAGCAGTTAGAGAAGAGAAACAGATCACCTAAAAAGGAAAGCCCATCAGAATCACAGTGGACTTTTCAACACAAATCCTCAAGTCAAGAAGGGCTTGGAGTGAAGTGTCTCAAGTCCTGAAAAAAATAACTTCCAGCCCAGATTGATGTACCCTGCAAAACTATCTTTCAAAATTAATGGAGAAATAAGATACTTCCATGACAAAGAACAACTGAAGAAATTCATGACCACCAAACCAAACCTACGAAGGGTACTGAAAGATATTTTAGACAGAGACAAAAATGACAATTCCAAGAACAACAACAGAAAAAAACCACCAAGCAGGGCAAGCAATTACACAGAGAGGAAAAGTAAGGAACCAACAGCAGGAAAATAACATGACAAAGATAAGCCAATACATATCAGTAATAACTATCAATGTAAGTGGCCTCAATTAAACAGTCAAAAGACATAGACTGGCAGAATGGATGAGGAAACAAGATCCAACAATATGCTGTGTACAAGAAATACTTTTAATTCAAAAAGAAATTCGTAGACTAAAAGTCAAAGGATGAAAAACAATACTCCATGCAACAAGAACCCAGAAAAAAGCAGGGGTAGCTATTCTGTTCACAGACAATGTGAACTTCAAACCAAGAATGATCAAAAGAGATAAAGAAGGTCACTACATACTTGTTAGGGGAAAAATTCAAGAGGAAGAGATAACAGTCATAAATATATATGCATCAAATCCAGGAGCACCCAACTATATAAGAGAAATATTAATAGATATGAAAAATCAAATAAGCAGTAACACAGTTGTAACAGGGGACCTTAATACCCCATTGTCACAAAGATATAGATCAACTAGACAAAAAATCAGCAACAAAATATCAGAACTGAACCAAACTTGTGAATAAATGGACTTAATAGACATTTACAGAGTGTTCCACCCAACAACATCAGAATACACATTCTTAGCTGCACATGGAATGTTCTACAAAATAGACCATATACTAGCCCATAGGCCATGCTTAAGTAAATGCAAAGAAATTGAAATTATCCCATGCATGTTATCTGACCATCATGCAATAAAATTGGAAATTAATGACAAGAGAAACCGCAAAAACTCCATAAGCATATGAAAATGAAGTAACACCCTCCTGAACAATCAATGGGTTACAGATGAAATTAAAGAAGAAATTAAACAATATCTACAATCAAATGAAAATGCAAACACAACTTACAGGAACCTGTGGGATGCAATGAAAGTCCTAAGAGGGAAATTTATAACGGTGAATTCTAACATCAGGAAACCAGAACGAGCACAAATAACCTAATGTTGCACCTTAAGCTTCTAGAAAAAGAAGAACAAGTCAAGCCCAAAGCCCACACAAGGGAGGAAATTATAAAGATCAGAGCAGAAATTAATGCAATTGAGACTAAGAAAACAATACAAAGAATTAATGAATCAAAGAATTGGTTCTTTGAAAGAATAAATAAAATTGATTAACCCTTAGCCAACCTTATCAAAAAAAGGAAAGAAAAAACTCAAATTCATGCAACAAGGAAAGAAAAGGGTAAAATCACTACAGATCCTGTGGAAATTCAGAAGATCATCAATACCTACTTCAAAAATCTTTACTCGCATAGGATGAAAAACACAGAAGAAATGGACAGATTCTTAGAAACGTATGAACTACCAAAACTGAACCAAGAAGATATAAAAATTCTGAACAACTCAGTATCAGTTAGTGAAATTGAAAATGTAATCAAAAATTTACCAACAAAGAAAAGTGTAGGTCCTGAAGGATTCACAGCTGAATTCTACAAGAAATTTATAGAAGATTTAACACCAATACTCCTCACACTCTTTAATGAAATTGAAAGGGAAGCAATTCTCCCTAACTCATTCCTGGAGGCAAGTACTACTCTGATAGAAAAACCAGAGAAATACCCAACCAAAAAAGAGAACTACATGCCAATCTCCTTCATGAACATAGATGCAAAAATCCTCAATAAAATACTAGCAAACAGAATACAGCAAATTGTCAAGAAGATTATACACCATGACCAAGTGGAATTCATCTCAGGAATGCAGGGATGGTTCAACATATTCAAATCAATAAACATAACACACCATATCAACAGAGCCAAAGACAAAAATCACATGATCGGGGCCGGGGAGATGGCTCAGCGGCGTAAGCGCCTGCCTTGCAAGCGCAAGGGCCTGAGTTTGACTCCCGGATCCCACATATGGAAAAGGGGCTGGTGATATCGCTCAGCAGCACGGGCGCCTGCTGGCACGCGAGGTCCTGAGGTCGACCCCCCGGTACCCACACACACACACAAAAAAACCACATGATCATCTCAATAGATGCAGAAAAAGCTTTTGATAAAGTCCAACACTCATTCATGATAAAAACCCTACAGAAGGGCCGGTGAGATGGCTCAGTGGTGTAAGCGCCTGCCTGGCAAGCACGAGGGCCCGAGTTCTACTCCCGGAACCCACATACGAAAAAGGGCCGGTGATATCGCTCAGCGGCATGGGCACCTGCTGGCGCGCGAGGTCCTGAGGTCGACCCCGGTGCCCAAAAAAAAAAAAAAAAAAAAAAAAAAAAAACTACAGAAAATAAGAATAGATGGTTTTTACCTCAATCTGATAAAAGCCATCTATGACAAACCAACAGCCAACATCATACTAAATGGACAAAAACTAAAAGCTTTCAATATAAAGTCAGGAACAAGACAAGGATGTCCACTACCACCACTTCTATTCAATATCATTCTGGAAACATTAGCCAGAGCAATTCAACAAAAGAGAGAAATAAAAGGAATAAGGATAGGAAAGGAAGAAGTTAAATTATTATCATTTGCAGATGACATGATACTCTACATAGAAAACCCCACAAATTCCACCAAAAGACTTCTAGATTTAATAACTAAATTCAGTAGCATAGCTGGCTACAAAGTCAACACTCAGAAATCAACAGCCTTCCTGTACACAAACAGCAAACTCACTGAGAGAGAAATTAGGGAAGCCACACCCTTCATAAGAGCATCCAAAAAAATGAAATACTTAGGAATCAACCTCACAAAGGAAGTAAAAGACCTATACACTGAAAGTTATAGTACTCTGAAGAAGGAGATTGAAGAGGATATCAGAAAACGGAAAGATATCCCTTGCTCATGGGTAGGAAGAACCAACATTGTGAAAATGGCCATACTCCCAAAACTGTTATACAGATTTAATGCAATCCCCATCAAAATACCATTAGCGTACCTCACAGATCCAGAGAAAACATTCCTAAAATTCGTTTGGAAACAAAAGAGACCTAGAATAGCAAAGACAATCCTGGGCAACAAAGGCAAGTCAGGGGGCATCACAGTCCCTGACTTGAAATTATACTACAAAGCTACTGTGATAAAATCAGCATGGTACTGGCAAAAAACAGACCTGAGGATCAGTAGAACAGAATAGAAGATACAGATGCAAGTCCAAACACACTCAGCCACCTTAGCTTTGACAAAGGGGCCAAACGTGTCCACTGGAATAAAGAGAGCCTTTTTAATAAATGGTGATGAAAAAACTGGCTTTCCACATGCTGAAGACTAAAACTAAACCCATGTCTATCACCATGCACTAAACTAAAGTCAAAATGGATCAAAGATCTAAATATTAAAATAGAAACGCTAAATCTACTGGAAGACAAAGTAGGTAGAAATCTTGAAGACATAGGGGTAGGCAGAGAGTTCATGAACAAAAACCAAAGTGCATGGGAAGTGCTTCAAAGAATCAACAACTGGTATCTCATTTTGTTAAGAAGTTTTTGCACATCAAAAGAAATCACCAACAGAGTGAAAAGAAAACCCACAGAGTGGGAAAATATTTTAGCCAACTGTCCCTCAGATAAAGGACATCTATCTAGAACATATAAAGAATTGAAAAAAATCAGGCCTCCCAAATTCAAAGACCCAAAAATGGGCATCTGAGATGAATACACACTTCTCAGATGAAGAAATACAAATGGCAAATAAATATATGAAAAATGTTCAACATCATTGGTCATTCAAGAAATGCAAATTAAAAAAAAAAAGAAATGCAAATTAAAACAACACTGAGATTCCATATTACCACAGAAAGAATGGCTATTATCAAGAAATCAACCAATAACAAATGCTAGCAGGGCTGTGGGGAAAAAGGAACCCTTCTCCACTGTTGGTGGGAGTGTCGACTGGTGCAACCACTGTGGAAATCAGTGTGGAGATTCCTCAAAAAACTAAGATTCAAGGGCCCATTCGACCCGGCTATTCCCCTTCTAGGTATTTTCCCAGAAGAATTAAAAACATCATACCACAGCGATATATGTGCACCCATGTTTATAGCAGCACAATTTGTAATAGCTAAATCTTGGAAACAACTCAAATGCCCATCAACGGAGAAATGGATAAAAAAGATGTGGTATTTTTACATAATGGAGTACTACTCAGCTATAAAGAGGGACAAACTTGAGGCTTTTATAGGTAAATGGATGCCACTTGAGACCATACTCATAAGTGAAATAAATCAAATTCGCATGTGTAAACATTGTATTGTCTCCCTAGTGTGAGAAACTAAAGGAGTAAATAAGATCCAAAATCTACAGTAGATATTGTGAAAGGGAAAGAAACTGCTCAAAAGGAAAGAACAACTGGGAGGAGGGAAGGGAGAAAAGAAGAAAGGGAAAAGAAAAAAAATATATATATATACATACAAGACAACTAAGATAATTATAGTACTAATTTCTTTTAGTTCATTGAAAAGAACGGTTTGTACTTAACATTGTTTGATCAATTTTTCATGCCTATGTCTCCTAATCTGAGCAACTACTTTGAAGATAACGATACTCAATATATCAACCATTGTTAATTTGTATTGCCTCGTTTTGAAATTGTGTATCATTGTTTTTATTGGTTTTTCTTCCTTTTTAAAATTAAAAGAAGAGAAAGTTATAAAGCGAAAAATAAAAGTCTTTCTAGTCCCTCCTTTCCTACTTTCCAGAGAGACTCACCATTGGTAATTTGGGTTTGTCCTTCCAGGAAGGAGACACACACACACACACACACACACACACACACACACACACACACACACACACCCTGTTATCTGAGCACGTGAACCCTGCAGGAGACACACACACACACACACACACACACACCCTGTTATCTGAGCACGTGAACCCAGGAAGGAGACACACACACACACACACACACACACACACCCCGTTATCTGAGCACGTGAACCCAGGAAGGAGACACACACACACACACACACACACACACACACACCCTGTTATCTGAGCACGTGAACCCTGCAGCGTGCTCTCTCCGCCCAGCCCCGCTTCCTGGCCCCGCTCCTCACTGTGCGCGCAGCGGCCCTGCGCTCTCCCCCGGGCTGCGCTCTTCCTGAACGTGTGCACCGCAGTGTGCCCGAGGTCCTCAATGACGGACATTACATCGCTAGAGTTTAACTGACGAGGAAAATCCAGTCCCGACCTACGACGCCTTTAGAGAGGGCCTCGTCAAAATTCAATGCGGTTCACAGCAAATAGCCGCTGATCTCTGGATTTTCGGAAACAAAAATTACTGAATTCTGTTAAACCAATTAAAAGATGAATTTTTAAAATCCTGAAACCACCTAATGTTAGAGTGAAAGTAAATCTGATGGCACTGGAAGAGTGGCCTTAAAATTTCCTATTTGAATGCTGGCGGCCCCGGGTTTTTTTGGTTTTTTTGCGGGGGCGGGGGGGGGGAGGTGCCTTGCTCACAAGTTTGTGTTAGGGCTCCTCCTGCTGGCCATTTTCTATGATTACACCTCTGGTTCAGTTAGTCCCAGACCTGATTCACTAAATTTGCTTTTAAATAACTAATTAATATAAGGATAAATTGCGGGACGTGGTGGCACACACCTGCAATCCCAACACTCGGTAGGCTGAGGCAGGAGGATCACAGTGAGTTCGAGGTCAAGGCCAGCCTGAGCTACACAGTGAGACCCTGTCTCAAAAAAAGAAAGAAGAAGAAAAAGGAAAGAAAAAGAGAGAGAGAGAGAGAGAGAGAGAGAGAGAGAGAGAGAGAGAGAGAGAGAGAGAGAGAGAGAGAGAAAAGAAAGAAAAAAAGAAAAAAAAAGAAAAGAAAAAGAAAGGAAGGAGGAAAGAAAGAGAAAATGCAGAACAAAATACAGTAGTAATGAGAGTCTCCTGTTATCTTTTTCCTTCCCTCCGAGAAAATACCACTCTAGCGTGGAGTTCAACTTCTCAGACCTATTTCTATCATTTATGCCCATCACCACCCACAAATAGAAGTGCACAGGTGTGCTTTCCTTCGCTTTCCATGTCTATGTTCATGTTCTGCATGTTGTGCTGTCAAATTTTAGCTTAATAAGTTTTGCTTGTGGACATGAGGTTACACTTGGGGTCAGTTTGATGCACCATTTGTAGTTATTCTGGTTTTAAAAAGTAATTCTTGCTATTAAATTTATAAATTCAAAAGTCTGATTTTCCGATACACATTTATTTTTAAGTTATGAATTGTGTCATTCTGTTGAAGAAACTTCTGCTCTCTGACAACTTTTTTTCCCACTAGCAGGGACTGAACTCAGAGGTCCTTCACAGTAATACATCACCAGCCTTTCTTAAAATGCACTGTTTTGAGACAAGGTCTCACTGAATTGCCCAAGCTGGACTTGAAGTTGTGACCCTCCTGCTTCAGTCCCCTGGAGTACGGGGATGACAGGGCATCACTATGCCTGACTCTGACAACTTTTTATGGTGTTTCACATTTATTTAATTTCCTTGGCTATTTTTAGCTAGTTATTTTAGATCAAAATATGTAAATTTAAGCTTTATAATATTACATTTTCTTTTTATAAATATTTTAGCTGTCTTTAAATAAGCAAAGCTGCCAGGCATCGTGATGCATGCCTGTAATCCCAGAACTTGGGAGGCTGAGGCAGGAGGATCACCCATGAGTTGGAGACCAGCCTGGGCTACATAGTGAGTTCAAGGTCAGTCTGCACTACATAGTGAGACCTTACCTCAAAAAATACAAAAAATAAATAAATAAGCAAAGCCCTCTCAAATATTTGATTCTAGTACACCTAACTGTGTAAGATTTAATCTTAGCTGTCTTAAATATTCCAAAAATGGTTAAAAATATAGTTATTTTCAACTAAAACTCCCAGATCTCAAATCAGCTAATGCTTACATGTTTGTTGAGATTGTGGGCTAATCCAACAGCTATTTTTATGTGCTAAATTCTCTAAAGTCTTGCAAATAAATTCATCACCAAACCATATAGATTGTCCCTAATCTTACCCTACAGTTATTAATAATATGTGTTGAATTATTGTCAACAGCTGTGTTCTAAACTATTGCAGATTAAAGATCTTTTGCCTGGCCGGAGATATAGCTCAGCGGCATAGCACCTGCCTGGCAAGTGCGAGGTCATGAGTTTGATTCCCAGTACAAAAAAAAAAAAAGAATCTTTCGCCCCACTGTTTCTAAGCAAATGGAGATAAATGACCACACTACTGTGGCTGGGGGCTTTTTGGACCAGACACTTCCAGCCGTGATGAGCGACCTGACCCTTGCCTTTGGCTCTCCCTGAACGACTCTTTCAGGAAGCTGAGTGCATCTGTTTTCTCACAGCCTCACCAATCCTGTCAACTGGATTTGGGGCCAATATTACATCTTATCAGCACATAACATTTCTTTTTTGACTTAGATTATTCTGTATTTTTGTGGAATTATCCTGCCATTGTCTTTGATGGCTACATCCCGTTCTGCTCCACAAACGTACTCTTCCATGGAATCCTTCACTTGTCGTTGGATATTTAGGTCCAGCCAGTGTCTCCATTTTATAATGCTTTGGTGGACAACTTTGAGCTTATAGGCTATGCTCAAATCCACTTTTTCATCATTTCTTTATAGTAGGATACCAAAAGTACCCCAAAAGCTGATATAGGTTAGAGGTTCTGAATATTTTTATAATTCTGGTCATATATTGTTAAATGGTTTTCCCAAAACATTTTACCAATTTACAAATCCATCACACACTGAACAACATCATAACAGCTTTAATTTTCTTTTTTTTTTTTTTGCTTTGTTAAGAAACTGAGGTGGAAATTATACCTTATTGAATCTGTAAAGTGATTAAGCAATTTTACATACTTGCTGTTTGTGGTTTTGCTTTAATAAATTATCTATTAATATTTATGGCTAAACTGTTCAAAAAAGAGATTGGTAAAATTCCTGCCAGGGGCAATGAAAGTGGAGGAATAGTTGGCAAAGGGTAAGAGGGTTTTATTCCTCTCATTCAAAGGAAATGGGCAAAACTGTCAAAACTAGATCTACCAGCAATTACTGAAATAAACACCCAAGTGAGGGGAGGAGAACAGGCAGAGAACCTCCAGGCCTTTACGTGCCTGCTGTTTGCACACATGGCCTCAGGGGCCTGAGGATGGCAAGAGGCACAAGGACACCACCTGGAGTTGCTTCTGGCTCTGGCCCAGTGGTGGCAAACCTATGGCACGTGTACCGCAGCAGGGACATGAGCCAAGTCACCCCAGCATCGCCCCAGCTGCCGAGCATCGGATACCAGTACAAATAGGAAATGTTGGCACTTTGCAACTTTGCAATAAATAAGTGGGTTTGGAGTTGCAGTTTGGGCGCTTGGTCTCTAAAAGGTTCGCCATCACTGCTCTAGCCAGTCTGGGTGAATTTAAATGATTCTTTAATTTCTCCAAACCTCAGCATCACTGATGAGGATCGAATGGCCCACCTTCCGGGAAGGTGGTCAAATGAGGTGAGGTGGTCACCACAGAGTGCCAGCTGGAAGCCTCATCCTGCTGGACCACCCTCGTCCTGCTGTGTCCTGAGGCAGGGCCCCTGAACTGAGGTGCGGGTGCCAGGACGGCATCTCCCTCCATCAGGAATGCCACTGTGGAGTGCGGTGGGTTTCACCAAAAGGAGCTGCACATGACCTGCGCCTGCACAGGTGTGCAGTCTGGTGCAGGAGACGGGAGTGACACCGTACAGACCTAAGCGACACCATAGCCTGAAACCACCCACCCACCCAGGCCTTTGAGGCTCGTGGGGCATTGGGAATCTGTCCCCTTGAACCCCTGAGATAACCTCACTGTCCTTTTCTCCACCCAGCTGAGGAGTGGGTATAAAATCACAGTGTGATACACCATGGGGCTGTACACGAAGGAATCTTAGGAAGGAAAAGAGATTTGAGTCAAAACATTTACTTACGCAGCTAAGGCACAGTCGGGGTGAGCACTGTGGTCCACACACATCAAGAGCTTCACTGGTCTGCAGAAAGAAAAGAATGGAATTTTGTTTTGCTTTGATTTGATTTTTGAGACAGGGACTCACTATGTAGTTCAGGCTGGCCTTGAACTCACTACGTAGACCAGGCTGGCCTCAAACTAGTGGTGATCATACTGCCTCAGCCTCCCGAGTGCTGGGATTACAGGCATGCACCACCATGCCTAGCGGTGTTTAAGAGATTAAATAACACATCTATCAAACATTTATGGTGCACCTGAAAAGTCTTGGAGATACAAAATCTGGGTCCTTGAAGAACATACAAACTATTCTTTTTTAAAAGCTGAGTGTGGTGGTGCTTGCCTGTAATCCCAGCACTTGAGAGGCTGAGGCAGGAGGATCGCCATGAGTTTAAGGCCAGCCCTGGGCTACATAGTGAGTCCAAGGCCAGCCTGAACTACATTGTGAAACATTGTCTCAAAAAGCAAAAAATAAAATTAGCTAGTATTTGTTGAGCATTTACTACACTATGTGCCAAGAAACTTATAGTTGTTTGTTTGTGGTGTTGGGGGTGGACCCCAGGGCCTTGCATGCTAGGCAAGCCATCTCCACTGAGCGGCACTCCCAGCCTGGTACCAAGAAACTTGATTATGTATCTTGCGCAGATCACGTCATTTAATCCTACAACCAAATGCAGCTGGTTCTATTTCCACCTCCAGCTTCCAGTACCGACAGCTGACCACAGCGATTTGCCCAAGTTCTCACAGTAGAGGACTGGAGAGCCGAACTTGATCCTTGCAGGCGACTCAGAGCCAGAGCTCCTCGCCTCTGCTGCGCAGACATATTATAACGGAAGATGACGTTGGTTCCCCGGCAATGTAAACTGCCAGTTTGCTTCAGTGTCTGTTCTTCTGTTGCCCACATAACCTCCAGTTTAATTCAGTTTCTGTTGCTTCTGTTTCCCAGAAACAGCTGGTCACTGTGATGCACGGCTGGTCACCATGATTCACATTGTAAGACCCAGTCCCCAAATGACAACCACCCTGCTTCTGTTCTTCATGTCCAAGAAACAGGAAGGCCCTCACACGGTACCTGAGTGTGAGGATACACAGTGCCTGCTCATAACGCCCTCAAGAACCGGAGCTGTTATGATCTTCTTACTGGTTTGTGGTCTCATTGTATCTGTCTGTACTCTCTCAAACTCCCTTAGCACCTGTCATGGATGAGGACCCCACAGGGATCCAGAGATCCGACAAGCACATTCCTACTCTCTGGTTACTCCTCAGTAAGCAAGGGGAGGAAGAAACGACTTGGGCAAATGATAAAGTTCTTCTCTGACTGTCTTTAACCACCATCAAAATTGACTCTGAAGTGGACTGGGCCCAGGCAGAAGCCCTGGCTTCTTGGAAGCAGAACTGGAAGGTTCTCCTTGCCCACACATCTGGAGGTGACCAGGAGGCTCAATCCCATGGGCTTTGCAGCTGCTGCCCAACAAAACCATTTCAACCCCCATGGCCACCCCACCCGAGTGCACCCTGGTCACACGCAGGGTCACCTACAGGTGGTCATTAATACAGCGGTACTGGAACCCCATGGCCTCCAGTCTCTCCTCCAGGATCTTCACACTGCCCTCGCCACAGGATTCCCTAAAACAGAAAAACACGTTTCCAATAGTGAATAAACAAAAGGAAGAGAAGAAGAGGGGGAAGAAGAAGCTGACTCTGTTGACTGACATTTCTTAAGAACACCTCTTAGAGGCAACTTGTGAAAGCCTCTGGTCCAAAAAGTGCTACTTCCAGTGAATGCACAGCATCCAAGATGGGGCTCTCTGAAGACCCAGTGCTGGGTGCGGGGCTGCGCTCCTAGAGTCTGCACGACGCAGGTATTACCCGGCCCAGAAACACTGGTCGGTGGTGTGGCCCAGGGGCTGCACGAACAAGGCTGTGACCCTGTTCAACCTACGGTGTATTAACAACAAGTACGTATATCCTTTTAAGTATTAGAAAATGAAAATAAAAGAAAAACCCCAAATCTCCCATCCCATATCCCTAGAGACAGCTGCTGCTAACATTTTCATGCACAGTGGTACCCACTTATCCACAGTTTTGCCGTTATGATGTTTGTTATCCATAATTAACCCTGGCCCAAAAATAATAAGTGGAAAATCCCCAAAATAAATGATTCATCAGTTTTAGATTGCACAGTATTCTGAGTAGCAGGATGAAACCTCTCACCGTCCTTTTCCATAGGACACGGATCATCCCTTGGTCTAGCATCAGATCCACACCGTATATGCTACCTGTTTGTCAGTCACTTAATGTCCATCTGTCATGGGGTGGCAGTCCTTGAGGGTAGATAATCCTCTTTCTACCAGTAAGAGCCCCAAAGCACAAGAGTAGCCATGCTGGTGATTTGGATATACCCTGAGAAGCTGTACAGTGCTTCCTTTAAGTGCCTAAGTGTTCATTAGAGAAGAACAAAAATCACGCGCTGAGGTTGCTCAGTGCTGTGGTAAGAGCACATCTATCCGTGAACGTGTGAAGAAGGGAAAAGAAATTTAGGCTGGTTTTGCTGTCACACATGAAACTGCAAAAGTTATGGCCACGATGAGTGATAAATCATTTTATCTCACCAGGTAGGCACTGAGCACAATTCAGTAAGCTATTTCTAGAGGGGCCACATTCACATAATTTGTTTTACAGTGTACCATTATTATTGTTCTAGTTTATTACCAATTATTATTATTAATCTCTTATTGTACCTAGTCTGTAAATTAAACTTTATTATACATACGTATGTATAGGGAAAAAATGTAGCCTATATCAGGTTTTTTTTTTTTTTTTTTTTTTTTTTTTGTGGGTACCGGGGGGTCGACCTCAGGACCTCGCGCACCAGCAGGCGCCCGTGCCTCTGAGCGATATCACCGGCCCCTTTTTCGTATGTGGGATCCAGGAGTCGAACTCGGGCCCTCGCGCTTGCAAGGCAGGTGCTTATGCCGCTGAGCCATCTCACCGGCCCATATCAGGTTTATTACTATCTACAATTTCGCACTTTCAGGGACAGTTTTGGATCATATTCCTATGGATGGAGGGCTACTGCGTATCCTTCTAGGCCTTTTAAATATACCAGTATTTTGTTTTCTGCTAAAACACACGCACACACACACACACTTTCTCTGCCATTATTTTTCATACCTGCACAGTCTCCCTGACATAAACAGATTCTAACTCATAATAAATTCCCTCTTTTGATGACCTAACTGATTCTTATATTTCAATGCAATTTATACTCCAGCAAACCTTGCTGGAATTTCATTGTCATGCACCGTCTGAAGCATTTGATTCCTTGGCATGAAACCTCTCACTGTCCTCTTCCACAGGACATGAATTATCCCTTGGTCTATCATCAAATCCACACTGTACATGCTACCTGTTTATCAGTCACTTAATGGCCATCGTGGTGACCAGGACTGTCATGGGGTGGCAGTCCTTGAGTGTAGATAATCCTCTATCAATAATGGCTGCAAAGCACAAGAGTACCGATTTCATTTCAAACAGTTACATTTTTGTAACAAGAGCAGCTAACATCGATTTAGCAATAATCCCTAATACAATACAATTTTATTGACTACAATGCTCCTGTTATTCCTAAAGTCCAAGCAGCTCGACACCTCTACTTTCTCAGCTGGTATCCTGCAACTATGTCTACCCTGTGGCTCAAACTTACAAGCAGGTGCTCTGACCCCTCTTGTAACTTCTCCTGCAGCAGAAATGATGAACTAAGATGACAATGAATTGCAATATCCTGCTATCATGAGAGGTAGTGTCAAAGATCAAACCTTCTCTAACAGGTACATTAAGAGAACAGGTGAGCATAACTTCTAGACAAAGAGCAACTTCTCACAGAAAATAACACCACCCTGGATTTCTCACACAACAGTTAAGTATAATTTGTCTTGAGCAAAAGGAAATGCTGATCTAGTGTAACTTGTGTAATATGGAGTTTGCAAACTCTGTTGCCCAAGAGCTAGGGAAAAATAACACCCATTATATGGTGAGTCTTAGAGGAGCAGGAAACAGGTGCTGGAGTTCTCTTGGGACATTTGTTTAATGGCACATGCACTCCTGGGATGGGCAATTCTACCCTCCACATAGCATCAGTGCTCTGAAGAACAAGGCCTCAGCTTGCCTCCAAAGCCCCATTCCGGCTGCTTCAGGCCGTGGTCTCACTGAAACATTTCTGAACCAAATGGATTTAACTTATTTTGTTTTGCGTTTGTGCCTGGAGTGCCCTCTATTGGTGAGACACATGAGCTCAGCTTGCATTTATATATAAACTCAAGTGGCTTCCCAGAAAAATACGGCTCTTAAAACTTTCTTCACCAGGTTATCTGAGACCCAGTGGTGGAGCTGGTTGGTCTCTGAGAATAAAACCTTCATCACGAAGTCCTTAGGTTGATTCTGAAGACCCCAATGAGGGCTTTTGGGTTTCAAAAGACCAGAAAGAGAAACTGGCTTTGAATTTCACATATGCATAAGGAACTCACCTATCCAGAGCTGCGCAAGTCACTCAGGAAGGAACTCTCTGCTCCCTGGCTGGATAAAGGAGGTTTTCCCTCTGGGATCAAAACCGGCTAGTGGCATTCCCAGAAAGTCAGTCCCGTGTCCTCTCCACCAACCACACCAGAAACAGAAGGCTGGCATTTCCCCCAAAACTGAAAGTGTAAAATGGACCTGACTATGCTATATCCAAGAAAAGCATAATTACCATCACCGATGGCACCAAAACTTACACATTAGGTCCCCGGATTTCATGCATGACCCAGATTTCGATTTGTGTGACTTTATCCTTCTGCAAGTATGGAATTTCAAAATCTGCAAAAAAACTGTGAGACAAAGAGAGTTGTTTTTGTTTTTCCCTTTTGCAGGGCATCCCCAGTGCCCCAGCCTGGAAGAACATTTCCACAAGTTCTAAGCAGTGGTGGCAAACCTACGGCACATGTGCCTTCTCTGTCTCCAAGCGAGTTAAATCGCCCCAGCAGTCAAGCATCAGATATTCAGGTTTGATTGCAGTACTGGCACTTTGCGATAAGTAAGTGGGTTTGGGGTTGCAGTTTGGGCACTCAGTCTCTAAAAGGTTCGCCACTGCTGTTCTAAAGCAATCTGGTTCTTTCATTTTTAGTTGATTTGCAAACTACTTTTCAAAAGCCTTTTTTTTCAAGGCACATTTAATTTAACATCAAAAGTGTTAACACAAAAGGCCCAAATACAATGAAAGAACCCATTCCCCCATTAACACCAAAGACAGTGCTCTTAACATGTGCCTGTCAAATGGGATAAGGGTCCCATAAAGTTCACTACTGAAAAAAATAACACAGTGAGTCTCGTCACAGTCAATATCCTTATACAACCTAGCTGTGAAATGATTGTTTATAATGCTTCAAACAGTTTAAGCCTGAAACTTGATACCATTCCTTCATCCTTGTACCATCCTTAGTTAAGATTACCTAGGTTTTGCAACCATTAATAGAACAAACCATTGATTAAAACCACATTGATTTAGGTGCCATTAAATAATATAGAGCCCTGAGCTAAATGGTTAAATATATGTACTAGGTTACCAACATCTATTATTTCTGTCATGACTATTAAAGTTGGTTCTTTGCAAATAAACCCTTTAAAGGCAAAATTCCCCTCATTTGAGCTTTGACCCAGAAGTGCAACAACAATCATGAAGTCTGCAGCCTTACTGGCAGAACTGATACCCAGAGTCGCTAAGTCACTATGCTCAATAAAGAGCGATGCTTATTCTGATTTTTCATTTAACTGGGATTTTACATGTTCAATTCACAATTTGAAATCTGTAGGTTTTCAGTCCTCTAAACTGTCTGAAGACACAGCGTGCCACAAACTCAAGACTGTTTCTCCCTCTATTTTCTTCAAACAGAAACATTTCTCAAGTGTCTACATATTCAAGAAGGGGAATTTTTCGAAGGAAGCCTCTTCTTCAGAATCATCCGAAGGCATCAGGCCTCTGAAGCAAGGGGAAGAGAAAAAAAGCAATGAAACACAAGGTTCATCTGGTAAGTTTTACGTTAACCATTACAAGCTGGACAGTATAAGACCAAGGCTTTTTTTTTTTTTTTTTTTTTTTTTTTTCTCAAAAAGTGTGAGTCTTGGCAAGGAAACGAGCACTTGGCTGTCCCTCCACAGCTTTCTCCTAGTGCGACTGCCAGGGAAGTCCTGACTGCAGAATATGATGGATTTACCAATCAGATGTAAACTTCCAGGCACTCAGTTCATTTTGGGCTTGTTCCGGTTTGTCATTAATCTGTTCCAGTTCACCTTTCATTTTTAGGAAACACACGTTGATCACTGGGGCTACCATAGTTAATTTCAGTTGGGTGACACTCGGCTGCTGGATTTGCTTTTGAGGTACTGATTTCAGCAGTGCACACTTGGCCCTTGGCTGCTAGTTGTATTATAAGGATGTTTTCCCTGTGTCAGACTCTTGCTGTTGCTGCTTTAGCGTTTCTGACTCCCTTAAGCCAGTTACATCATTTAAGATCTGTGTACTAGCCCACCAAAGCTCGAACAGATGCTTTATATTATTTCCATCTTAGAATTAACTCATCTTCTGCCATAACTTTGAAGTCTATTTCACTCAGTTGAACCTTTTTGGGAAGAGGGTCTTCATTGGTCATTTTGAATCTAAAGAGTCACCTCCAGGGTGTGACTAGGTCCCCTGGGGGTGGAAGGTGAGGGAGGCCAAAGCGACAGCTTTGCCAGGATCGGGATTTGAGGGATAAAGGAGCAGCTGCAGCCCTCCGGTGGGCCCCGACCCAGTGCTGGAGTTCGGTGGGGCCCCTTAACTTTTATTTTAGGTTACTTATTCACACATTCATCAGCTACTAATGGTTTAACTGCATAGACAAGGCTCTAATCACCAGGTCCTTCAACTGTTTTGCCCCACCTGAATTTACAAAGGCAAGCATTACATTGGGGATTAGGGTGATGCTCTTTAGCTTCCACTCAAAACAACTAAATAAACACTTTTTCACTCTATTGTATTTATTGGTGCTGGAGTTCTTACCCTTTGACAGGATAGGCTCCTTTTGGCTCTGAACCATTCAACATGACATAGATCACCCCAGAACTATCTCTTGAATACTGCAAGAAGGAAGAATCAGAATCATTTTTAGCAAACTAAAACATGCCTCTTTTTCTGCTATGGAACGACCTCTTCTTTACTGATAATTCTCAACACGGGAAAATGTGGTATTTCGCACGGTTAGGAGGGAGGCAAACTGGTTTACTTTGCAAAGCCAATTGCTTTCAAATGTCAAAAATTCATAGACTCGGTAATTCCATGTCTCAGATTCTAACTATAAGATGATGTGAACTACACAGCATAGCATCACTGGAGTAAACTAGGTCAAGCTGCCTTAACAGCCTCGAACTCCCAGTGACTTTAAATAATATTTTCTTTAAGCGCACACTACATGTTTACCACATGCCCATCTGGGTCTTACTCAATGCGTTTTCCTCAGGATCCAAGCTGAGGAAGTTTCCACATCTGTAAAGTCACTCATTGTCAGGGGAAAAAAAAAAAAAGATGATGAATACCTGACTGATTCTTAACAGTTTCCACCCAGGAGTCACACAGTCCCTCCCACTCAGATCTCATTGGCCAATGTAAGTTGCATGTAAATAGCAAGCCATGGGTGCAGCAGAGAAATCAGAAATATTTGGTAAACAGCACTAAGGACCAGCCCAAGCACTGTGCACAAAGATGTGTACTGCAGCATTGGTTTTGGTACCAAAATATAGTAACCAGTTTAAAACTATCGCAGGGTACTTACAGGTCTGAAACATTAATCAGCCATTAGCAAAAGTCTACACAGTATTTGCAACAGGATAGAAGTGTTTGTCTTCAAAGCAAAATGAAAGGTTAGATGGGCAGAGCATGAGCTCTACTAGGTTAAAAAATAAATAAGCAGCATCGGGAATGTAGCTATGTGGTATAGCACTTGGCTAGCACTGGCAAGGCCTTGGGTTTAACCTCAGCATCATAAAATAAGCAAATAAATAAGCAAAAGACTAGGAATTCCCAAGAAAGAGAGCTCCAGAGAAATCGTCAGTTCAAAATACTAATGGAGCATATAATTTCCCTCATAAAATTTTATACTAGAATAAAAGTGAGACGAGAGTGAACGGGACCACTGAGATATACAATGCTGGGTTTGCTCTTTGGAAAAGTGATGTCCAATGTTAGCTGCAACAAAACAATGATATTCCCCCTGTCATCCACGTCTCATTGCTTCCAAATAGTGCTAATAAAATTAAATTCTCAAATGCAGAGGTCTAATGAGGACGATGCTAAAGGGCTTGCAGTACGGGGGTGGTAGGAGTATGTATGATTCTCACTTATATTTTCTGTAATTTGTCATTCTCTGCCATGAAAAGCCATTGTATTTTCTCTACTATGTCATGAAGAACACATTTAAAATAACTTAATAGTAGCCAGGTGTGGTGATGCATGCCTGTAATCCCAGCACTCTGGAGGCTAAGGCAGGAGCACTGCCACGAGTTCAGGGCCAGCCTGGGCTACATAGTGAGTTCAAGGCCAGCCTGAACTACATAACAAGATTCTGTCTCAAAAAAAAAAAAAAAAAAAAAATCAAAAACTGTGGGCCCTATTATTAGTTTCCCATTATAGCAGTGGAAGAAGTATAATAAGATGGTGATACAACGTCTGGCAGTTCTCCTAAGTAGAACATGTCGCTCCTTCACACATAACATTGCTGTGTCCCCTGGGTCCATGTTAGGATCCCGCCGTCAGGTGATGACACAGCCATGGACTCCCAGGCCTCGGCGAGGGGCTCTGGCAGCCACCGCAGCTGGCTGGAGTCTGCGCTACGGGTGACACCTGTAGAAAGTGGAGCTGCCAGGACAGCACAGTCCACAGCACAGCGCCTCCTGACTGGAGGGGCCCTTTGCTTAGTGCCACCTGCAGCCATGGTCTAGCGTTTAGCTAAAGTCCTTCACCCTGACTAGCGACAGACCCAGTGCACACCTGAGATCACAGAAGAAGATGGCACTGGAGGGACACAATATCCTTGACGGAGGAGGCCCTGGAACCCAGCCAGTGTCCACCTGCCTCCCGGTCAGTACATTGCACACTTCTTCTTCAGCAGCCCTCTGCCAAGCACTGAGCTAAGGACCCGACCTGCTTCATTTCCAACCTTTACTCTAACCCTGGTGACAAAAAAATGTAAACAGCAATCACCGGCATTTTATAGCTATTGAGAACTATCGTCAACTCTGGTGACATTTTCTAGAAACGGATCTACCTTAGAGGGACTATTTCTATGTCTTCAGCTTAGCCAGAGCCTCCCATTGTCTCCTCTTCCACTAACATAAGTTTGTGAACATTCTGACCCACACACCTAGATCTCAGGTATCCCAAGGTCTTTCACGAGGCAGGGATTACCTAATTTTGCATAGCAATTAAAAAATCACTTGAATTTAAATAGTAATAAATAACCATGACATAATAGAAATAATGACTATGCAATGTCCTTATATCTAGGTAACATTTACTGAATGCTTTTTCTGTGTCAGACACTGCATTAAAATTTACTTTCTTAGGTATGGTGGTACATGCCTGTTACTCTAGCACTCAGGGAGCTGAGGCAGGAGGATTGCTGGTTTGAGTTTAATCTCAGCTATGTAACAAGTTCAAAGCCAGACTGGACTATATCATGAGACCCCACCCCCCCAATAAAAGAAAAGAGAAAGAAAAAAAGATATATATATGTGTGTGTGTGTGTGTGTGTATTATTTTCTTACATTGTCTCAACTTTATAGAGCACAGAGAATGGATTAGGATGTTGTAGAAGTGGAAAGTGAGGCTCAGAGAAGTTAAGCAATGGCCTGGGGTCCCAGGCTCTGAACCCCTGTTCTGTTTTCAGAGGTCACACACATGCTCCGCCACCTGACCATCCGCTGCAGGTTTACCTGCATAGATGCCCTTTTCCAGTAGGAATCCACAGCATTGTTTTCACAGTCTTCCGATGTAGGGCAGGATTGGTAATCAAGTCCTAGGAATAAAGCAGACAAACACTTCATTTCAAAGGTTGTACCAGCGAAGAATTAGTTTTTAACACTGGCTAGCTCCAGTTTAGCCTGCATTCTGCACAATGTGCAGAGATTATTCACCTTTCCCCAGGCCTCAGTCTCCATGGTGGAAAATGAGGGCAGGAAGGCAGAGCTGCGCCAGGTGGGGAGCTCAGGCTCTGGAGCCGCGCCGTCTGACTCTGCTGTCTGTTTCCTAGCTATACATCCTTCTTCAACCTAGTTTCTTCACATGTTAAAATGGGGACTTTTTTCTAGTTAATATTTCCTTTTTATTGGCACAGGTTTGCAGTACATAATACTTAAATTACTCATGAAGAGTTGGTACATGTACATAACACATCTTAATTCTTTCTTTCCATCCCTTTCTCCTTCCCTCCTGCCTATCCCTCCATCTCTTGGTGCCCTTCCATGAGACCCCCTTGGTCTGTTGCAAGAACTAAATGAGTTAACATGCATAAGGTGCTTAGACCAGTACCTAGCAAAAGAGAAGTGGTCTCTACCTACCATCATTATTAATTACCATGTTGGATCTACCTCAGAGAATTTGGGGGAACCAGTGAGATAAATGCATATGAAAATTTCCAGCACAAATGGCAAATGCATGGCAATAGGAGCTCTTGCTTTTCTTGGGATGTGCAGGAGTCTTACCAGAGGCATTTTCCTGTCGACACCAACTCAAGAAATCTCCAACCCGACCATAGAGAACATCACACAGGGGCATAAAGCGACGGGTGTTCTCAGAATAGCTAGTAACGAGGAGATGGTTATTTTCCCAGAACAGAGACTAAGGGAAAAAAATTAAAATACAATGTAAAATCAAACCAGACTACTTAGGAACAGTATCATCAAGACAAGTCAGGTATCCCATTTCTCATCCAACTCTGGCTTGCTGCAGAATGACGAAACTTTCCTTTTCTTTGTCTTTATTTACCCATTTGAAGAACGCTACCATCTCTCCTCCCTTTATTCCAAGGTTACTGTGTAAATGTTAATGAACTATTTTCCTAGTAGTACAAAATACTTTAGTACATGTGGTAAAATCTTTGCATTAGAAAAGATCAATGAGCTCAGAGCTGTAGTGCACATATCTAATTCTAGCTACTCTGGAGGCTGAGGCAGGAGGATGGGAAGTTCAAGGCAAGAAGAAAAAAACATCAAGAGACTTGGGTTAGAATCTTGGAATCCTGGTTCTATTGTACACTACATGTGTGTTCTTGACCAAAGCATGTAAATTCCCTGAGTCTCGTTTTCCACATTTGGAAAATGGAGAGCATGAGTCCTTTTTCCTCATCCACAGCTATGATTAGGATGCTATGCAACCACAGAGAGCATTTCCTGGAGTGTAAAGTCCCTCAAAAAGTATTACTCTTATAGTCCACCATAAACAGTGTCTTCATATAACAGCACAAATAACAATATTCCCTGTTCGCTGACCCATCTGATGCTCTACCTAGTCATTAGGCTCTACCTAGACTGGAAGGTCTTCAAGGTGAAGCTGTTTCTCATTGTTGCATCTTTAACCCTTAGCATAATCCCTGGCACACAGAAATAGCCAGTAAGTATTTACTGAGCTCCTCAATAAGCCCACAAAATCTATGAGAGGAGAGCAAAAATTATGCTTTCCCTTTTTACCAAAAGGGAGGCGGTGAGGTTCAAAATACAATGGATACCTTAAAACCATGTTTATAATCTATTTCACTCAACACTTCACAGTTTCATTTATTTGCCTTTATAACTAACGCACGATGGAAAAATCAGATTAAGAATGATTATGTAAGAGAAATAAAAGGTGTCTGTCTTTAAAACCAAGGTACTATTCTAAGCAAGCATTTTACATACATTTTCTCATTTATTTTTATGTTATTAAACCTTAGAGTCCAGACAGAATATAGACATGTGGTTTTCTTAAAGAAACTAGTACTGAATGAATACAATAGAGAGGTCCATTCCCAGAAGAGATGACTCCCAGAAAAACAATGACATTGAGGGCTTTCTGAATTATTCAAGGTCAGGCTTGAGGGCCAGTTAGGATAGAGGTAATTCAGAACGGGCCGGATGTGGAGGCCCAGTGTGGAAGCTCTGGCCATGCCCTGAAGTCTTTGTGGAGATCCCTGTACTCACTTGCTGACTTGGGAAAGTGCCTTTGGTCCACATATGGGCAGCAGACCCAGGATCTCTACTGGAGACAAAGCTGCCTCAGCACCAGCGAGTACAGCACATTACTGTACTCCCAGTGTATTGCTTGATGTTTCCGTGGCTTTGCTGGCTGCTGGGGGCAGCTGACCTCACTCCTGGCCTGTGCACCCTCTATCAGCATAAAGAAGGAGGGCAACAATTTCCCTGAGAAGGCGGTAATTACCTTGTCTCTGGGAATGGAATGCCTAGACAGGTTAATGAAAAGGTCATAGTCCGAGGGAAGAACAGAGCAGGGATCTTTGTCCAGCACTACTTTAAAGGCCTCCCAGATGGCTGTGCAGTTCTTGTCCCTGTGCAAAAGTACAAGCCAAAAATAAAACAAAGGACATCACCATATGCCATGAAGTATTTCCATCTCTTTAAAGGTTTCACTAGCGATTCTGTCATATGCTGACTGTGGAACTACTACTCACACAAAAAAGACAGCAAATGGTTAAAGCAACGGATTTAGAAATCTGATGTTGGGAATGTCTCCCAGAAGGCTCTACACAGACTTCTAGGAGTTAGGAATATAGTGTTGCTCCAAGGTCACAGCGGAAAATGTTACACACTAGAAGGTGACAATTTTAATAAACCACACAGCCTCAAGGCACCTTTTTCTCCCCCTTTTCATTGCCGAGGATTGAACCCAGGGCCATGCACATCCCCACATCCCCAGCCCTTGTTCTTTATTAATACACAAAAGTGAGGCCAGGCTTGTTATCCAGGTCCACCTAGGCTCAGGGCCAGGTGAGGCCAGGACAAAAGGCAGCAAAACCAAAAGCGAGTGTGCGACGCTGGGAAAGGCTTTGCCTCCTGGTGAAGCCGAAAGCATGCCCTGTGCTGCCAGCCACTAGTCTTGAGGTCAACGTTTGCTGTTAACATTTCTGACAGCTTTGGTCCTGCTTTCTTTCTACACTGGGTGGGGTAATATTGATGTTCCTTATTCCTAGTCTCTTTTTTATTTACCTTAAATGAGTCACAATAAAAACAACTGGCACATGAAATGGACATTATGAAAATAGAAAAAGAGAAAGGGTTCCCAAGAAGAAAGAAAAATCATAAGACGCACAGTGCTGGTTAGAAAGAGGAACACTGAAGTTTTTCAGTGATGGGATCTGAAATTCCTGAAGCACCTGGACTCCGGGAATTGCAGCTGCAGACTGAATACTGAGGTCTGAGGTCCAGCTAAGCCTACTGGGGGGCAGCGGGGGTCACTCAAACTCATCCGCCCAGCTCTGGCTTCTAGACCGACACCTTCCACACTACACACACACACACACACACACACCCCTCAGCTCTGGACCACACCGTGCACCTCACCTGGAGACCCACCCCCAGGCACACACACTTCTCATTTCAAGATCTGCTGCTCACCTAGCCCACCCCTCCCTTTACACCCTGTTTGCCTCTCCATCGCTGCCCCTCCTCACCCGGGCTGCGGGCTCAGCAGCGTGATGTACTCGGCGCAGCGGCCCAGGAAGATGCTCCGCAGCTGCGGGCTGGTACCCTGCCCGCTCCACCGGGCGCCCGTCGCCAGCTCCGGGGACAGCAGCGACAGCAGCGCCAGCAGCGGCAGCCGCGCGGGCGCGCATCCTCGCGCGGCCATGGAGAGGACTTTGAGTCCCCGGCCCGGCAGCTGCGGACTCCGCCCACTTCCTCCCCAGCGCGGCTGCGGCTACCCGGGCCCTGACCCTCGGCCTGGCTCTGCCCAAAGCCACCGGCCTGGCTTTCGGTCCTCCGCTGCGCTGAGGACCAAAACAGTTGGCGATATCGCCCGAGCAGGACTACTGCTTTTACATGGACTCCTCGAGGATGACGCCCAAAGGAAGAGTCGAAGTGGGTAGGTAGGTGAGAGAATTTCAGTCTCCAAATAAAGATTTTCCTGCCTCCAAACTATAACAGCTCTTCTCAAGGACCAGTCGTGAGTGGGGTTTCTTTTCAGTAAATAATAATCACAAAAGCTAATATTTCTTGAGTTGTTACTATGCGCCAAGCACTCTACTCACCCAATATGCATTTACTTTCACACCTCTCCTGGGTAGGCTTGTAACTATCCTCGTTAAAGCTAAGTAAACTCAGGACAGGAAGTAAATTCACGGGTCACAGTCTCACACACTGATGGATGCAATGTCCTGGAGACAATCAGTTTGAGGAGTCAGGACTGACACATTCACAACAGGGCCCTACATGAGGATGATCCCATCAGATAGCTTGGACCACCCAAAGGGACTGTCCCTGACACCCAATGGGACAGTCATGTATGTACCACTGGTGGCTCGAGGTGGCAGGAACGTATTTAAATGTCAGAACGAAGGTCTCTCGAATTAGCCAAAATTGATTAAAATATTTGGCATCCTTTTCAAAGAGAAGTAAAACCTCCACAGACACCCCCAGAGGCAAAGGCTGAAGAGAAACTGAGGAAAATGTGCATCACTCACCACACAACCGTACCTTATTCTTAGTCCAAGACTTCTGCATTGCAAAGAAAAAGCCCAAATATTGAAAAAGTAATGGGCAAAGCTGAGAACAGATATGCACAGAAAAAAGAAAAAGCTATCTGCTGCATGAATGATTCCCAACTTCATCCATAAAGAGAAATATGTGAAGTAAGACTCCCAGAGTCCTTTTCCCATTTCCCAGTGGGCACATCTTTCTTTTGATTCAACAAGGTTATGTACTGGGCAGAGCGTGGCGGAAAGGGCACTTCCACTTCCTAGGGCAGAGAGTTGAGGGAGACCAATCTCCACCAAGAGCCAAGAGCAAGGACTGCAGGGTCCCCAGGGCTGGGCTGGTCACCCAGGAGGGTCGGGGAGTGGGGCCAGGAGAGGCTGAGAGAGACCCAAAGGGGCTCAGAGGGACAGGGACCAAGAGAGAGGCAAGGAGAGTGGCCTGCGGCAGGGGACACTCTGATGGACAGAAGGCACCCAGGAGAAAGGGAGGGGCGAGGCATGGTGAAAAGAAAAGACCAAAAGACACTGAGGCACCCTGGGAAGCCCAGAGGAACCTGAAGAGGGCGTCGAGGAAACCAGGACTGCAGTGTGGGCCTCTCTCAGAACAGAGAAAGGCAGAGTGCCAGGCCTGGCGGAGAGGGCTGAGGAGACACAGAGAGACAGAAGAGGGCCAGATAAACCGGGCTTGTGGGCTTGAAAGCGAGAGAGAAAGGGGGGCCAGGCATGCTTTGGTCAGGGGTTACAGTTGCTCCAGGGTGGTGCCTGAGCTCAGGTGGGTGGAGTGCAGTGAATGCCTCACCCTGGTATTCTATGTGCTGGTCCTGAAGAAAGCAACTGTAAGCACGAAACTTGTGCACTTACTTGAGATTTTCAAACAAGTGTTCAAAGTGTGACTTGGTTTCTGGTTACTTCTGGTAAAATGTAAAAGAGAAGACATAAATTGAAGGCAGTATTTAAAAATGGAACCAGAATTTGATGATTTGGGGAATTCTGACTACAGACATTCCTCAGTTAAAGTCTGAGTTCTATCCCCACAACCAGGTCGTTAAATGAATTAGTCGCTAAATGAGAAATTCTATATAGTACATGTCAGGTCGCCAAACTAGACCCCAAACCCAAGATGCGCAAGCACCAACAGCCTAGATGCAAAAAACCACAGAAGACGTCCTGTACCCCAACCCCAAAATGCTCAAAAATTTCCATCTCCCTTTCAGCAGCATCCCCTCCCCTACCTAAACTCCCCTATAAAACTCCCCTAGAATGGTCTCTTCGCCCTTGGCCTGGCTTCACCCAGTCTGCAATAAAGTCCTCACATGTTGCTTAAACTCTGCCTGTCTTGGTGGTCTCAACTGTGCCTAGGTTTACCCTAACAGTGCATACAATATTCAGAACAAAGCAATGGTCAAAGGATACTCCAACTTGATGACTTTGCTGTTATTTACATGACTCTTTCTCTGTGTGTGTTTTTGTTTTATTTTGGTTTGGTTTTTTGAGACAGGGTCTTGCTAGGTAGTTCAGGCTGGCCTTGAACTCACATAGATCCTCCTGCCTCAGCCTCCCAAGTGTGCATAACTCTTACATGCAGTACTGTAATGTATAACAGAACATAAACCTATAGTACTGTACTGTACAGTACAATCAGCAAAAACTACAGTATTGTATAAACAAAGTATAAAAAAAAAAAGACACTGAGACTCTAGCAACAAGATGTACAGAACTGTAGGGAAAAGAAGGCAGGTCATAAGTCTAAGCACCAGGTTGTAATTCTGAAGTCACTAAAGATGTAGGTCATTAAGTGAGGAACGTCTGCATTCTGATTGTAAAAGATGCTAAAGTTAAGAGATGCTATGTGCAGGACACATGCTCATGAGAGAAAGCCAATGATGTAGCCATTCTTCTTTTTTAAAATTCATTTTTATAAAAGATTTAAATTGTGGTTAAACAGCAAAATTTATCATCTTAATCATTTTTAAGTGTGGACAGCTTGTTGTTAGTGCTTGGGAAGTTTAAAAATTAAGGTGTTAAGAAAAAAGTTACAGTGTTCAGTCACACGGAGGGTTCTGGGATGAGGTGTGTGACTCGTGGGTCTCTTCAAAACATCTCAGCAGAAGCCAAAAACAGATGGGATTATTCAGGAAAGATCTACGGAGGAGCCACTCCCCTAACGGTGAGAATCCTTGTTACTCACAAGGCTTTTAAGACTTGTATTAAATACTGACTAACCTGGACTAAAGGGACAGAGGATAAAAGGAAAGGCTGTCAGTTTACTGAAATTCTACTGGCAGCTAACAGGCTGATGAAATCAGTGAGACACGTGCTATGTTGTTACAAAAAAAAAAAAAGGATGATTCAGAGAGTTGGAGCTGCAGAGAGCAGACAGAAACCACATAGCAGTCGTTCCCAGGCCTTGAAACCTGGTGAAGTTTGCCCAGCTGGGCTTTGAAAGTGACTGCTTTGTGACTCCTTTTTGTCTTTCATTTTCCCCTCCTGAATGAGAATTTCCATTGTTACCCTACACCTGTTCCACTGTTTTGGAATACAGGACTTGATTGCTAGTCTCCCACATCCACAGCTAAGAGAATTTTGCTTCAGAATGGAGTATACAGAGAGCTAAACCCACATCTGATCTAGATGATTTATATATGAGCTTTGTGTCTTTTGAGCTGATGAGACTTATGTGAGATTTGGGAGGAATTGATGCTATAATGTTGAAAATTTTGGGGGACCTTGGGATAATTGAATGCATTTATCCTGTGGGATGAATGTCTTTGGGAGCCAAAGGGTTAATCATGACAGGATGAATAATACCCTCCCCCTAAGATGTCTACATCCTAATCCTTAAGGCCTATGAACATAAGAAAATGGTAAGATTCTGCCAAAGCAACATATATGCAGATTCAAAACCTCTGGGTTGGACACAATTTATTGATCACAGCAAAAATAGCCGTGACCACCATTGTTTCACTTCGCCCACGCTTTGCCCCCATGTGATTCAAGGGTCAGATGTTACCCCCGTATGCGGTGGGTTGTACCTTGGAAATGAGCTTAAACCAATGTTTAAGAGTTTTCTTTTGGCTTTTTGAGAAAGGATCTCACTATGTTGCCCAGGCTGGCCTCAAACTGTCTGCCATCCTCCTACCTCAGCCTCCCGAGTGCTGGGATTAAGGGCGTGCACCACGACGCCTGGCTGACCTTTTTTTTTTTTTTTTTTTTCCATGTGGGTTCCGGCAGTCGACCTCAGGGCCTCGCGCCTGCCAGGCAGGTGCTTATGCCACCGAGCCATCTCACCGGCCCTGATCTTTGTTTTTATAGACCATTCATTTCAGGATGGCAGGATGACAGAGAGAGTAATCAAATAATAAAATGATTATAAATTACACACTGCAAAGAAAACATAAGAGAATGGAGGACTTAATTTACCTTAATGTGATTAAGAAAGACTTCTTTAGGAAAGTAACATTTAATTTAGCCTTAAGAATCTAAAATAGTAGACAGAGTCTTTTTAAAACTTAACTCTCCTCTGTTTAAATCCTTAAACTAAAAGCCGGAGGCCCTATAATGGTCTACAAAGCCTTTCATGATTTGGTCCCCCAATACTTCTCTGAACTCCCGTCTTACTGCTGTTCTTTTGTTTGTTTTTGAGGCAGGGTCTTGCTATGTAGTTCAGCCAGGCCTCCAACTCACAGCAACTCTCCTGCCTCAGCCCCTTAGTGCTGGGATTACAGGCACATGCCACCACACCCGGCACTACTGTTTTCATAGTACTTATTATCTTCCGAAGATTTTAAAGTTTATTATGTCTTTGTCTCTCTCTCCTTGCCAAGACATAAACTCCACCAGAAAAGTATTTTTATTCATTTTTGTATCCCAAATTCTTTAGAATTCCTGACCTCCAAAAGCACATTTTTTTGTTCAAGAACATAAAATCAGGCCGGTGAGATGGCTCAGCAGCGTACGCTCCTGCCTGGCAAGTGTGAGGGCCTGAGTTCGACTCCCGGAACCCACATACGACAAAAGGGCCGGTGATATCATTCAGCAGCACGGGCGCCTGCTGGCGCGCGAGGTCCTGAGGTCGACCCCGGTACCCACAAAAAAAAAGAAAAAAAAACATAAAATCATTCGTTTTATTAATATTTAAATATAACAAAGGTATCATATACAATGTTATATTAAGACTTAAATATAGCAGAAAATATTACAAAGTAACATTACAAAATAATACAGAAGGACAAGCTAGGGCGGAGTTTATTTAATATGTGGACTGTGCTTGCCTGTTCATAAGTTCATTGCAGTCTGGAACACAAGAACATAATGCTACTCACATATTGCTGCAGCATTCTATCCATTTCTTTCCTGTAATTTTAACTGGGTTAAGATAGAAAACCCCAGTTCACACTAACTAGTCCTTGTGAAGGGCCAAGATACCTTCTATGTAGCAAAGGAAAAGTCTTCCTTCATCTTAATCCAAAATGCTGATAAACTTAAGTTTTCATAATCATTCTTCACTGTATATGAAGAACTAAGCTGTAGTAATTCATTCTCCTCTTCAGGCATTAATTTTAACTCAATAATTAATTCAGAGGTTTGAAAAGCAAAGGGATCTTTTACCCAATTGTTTTCCCTTAACGTTTAAAATTTCTCTTCTGGAAAAAAATGTTTAAAAGTTTGAGCTAGAGAAGCGAGATGCAGCAAAATCTCTGATTTCATTTCTTTCAAAATGTCTTCATTAATAATATTCTTTCTATTTGTTGCAAAAACCTTGGAAACATGTAGCAGTTAGGTCCATTACTTTTAAGCCTTGCTTGCCGTAACAAATGTTTTCTGGAATGCTTGGACATGTTCTATATGGAACATATCACTGTTATTCCCCTGTAGTTCTAAACTCAGATCATTAAGAATGCCAAAAATATCAGTTAAATATGCCAATTTAATCACCCAATTATCATCCTTAAAAATATTTGCCAAATGAGATTCTTTTCAATGAGGTAAATGTGAACCTCATTCCTGAGTTCATAAACCCTGCTTAGTATTTTTCCTTGAGACAACCAGTGAACTTTGGTAGGATACAAGTGGGTATAATTACTTCCCATTTCTGAAGAAAATGTTTCAATAAGTTGGCTATTCAGTGAGCTTTCTTTAACAAGATTAACAACTTTTACTGCATTTTTCAATACTTCTTTGAGATTCTGTGGAATTTCTCTGGAAGCTAACTCTTCACAATGTATAAAACAATGATTCTACACGGCACCATTAGTAACTTCTAGCACTTCTTACTCTGCTATGTTTTTCCAGTTATGCTTGCTGTTCCATCACTTGTAAATTGCTTTATAAGTTTTTCAATTTAGTTTATATTAATCAACGACGTGCTTTCCTAATTCTGTAAAAATATCTACTCCACTTAGATGCGAGGTTAAATTTAAAAACCCTCCATAAAATCATCTTGCCACACATATCTGACATAAACTAAGTCTTGTGCAACTTCCAGTACAGGTGCTTTCACCAAACTGTATTGCAAAATCTATACATTGTAACCTAGTAATGAGCATTACTTCTAAATGTTCTGCAATAGTACAAATTTGGAGATACTGTATTATCACTAGGTAGTTTTTAATTTATCGGGTGACTTATCATCAAAAATTGTATACATCATATCCAAACATGCTAGATGAACTTTTTCAGCAGCTGTGTGAGCCACTCTGTCTTTTGTCACACGATATGCAACTAACTACGATGGCATTAAGGTTTTTTTTTTTTTTTACTAACATTATTAGAACTGAGAAACTGTGTTGATGACTGTCTTTTTTTTGTTTGAAAATAATCGAGGTTTATCAGTAAGTGCAGCATGCTGAGTTTCTAACTGCCTTTTTAATTTTGAAGGTTTTAAGCTTTCATTTGCAAGAATATTATTACAAATCACACACTGAGGTCTGTCATTTTCAAAGGGTTTTTCACATTTGATAAAACCATATTTTAAGTAATCTTCATTATAAAACCTCATGCTCAACTTTTTTGTTTTTGAAATGTGGCCCAAATGATGCTGATGTTGGAAGATTGGAGTTCATATTTTTCTCAGTATTGTCAACATTCACACTTTCAGATCCAACAGTTGAACATGTTTCTGTATATTTCATTTTATTATTCCTCTAATATAGAAATGATCCATTTTAATAATTACTTATTCCAGTTTGACTAAATGACTACCACTAACACAAAAAGGTGGGGAGGGACAGTCTAGATAGCATCTCTAAAAATGTACTCAAAGTTTGCAAATGAATCTCAATTGAATATCTCAGACTTCATATCTAATTGCAAGTCATGGTAATACAAAATTATACTGTACATTAACTTTGCTAACATGAAAACTAAATGACATCAATAGGCAAATAATTGAAGACCATTTGTTAGCCAATATACATTTTATTCATCATATCACTTTCATCAGAATACTTTTTGTGTATGTTGAAATAGACCTCAATAATTCTTACAATGTGCAAAATTCAGCCAAAGGATCTATGTGAAACATTCTGATATTATATACTTTAGTTTTTTAAAGGTTCACTGAGACTCACAGAACTGATTTCATGACTCATTATGGATCACATACATACTATAAAAAAAACATTTTGTGCCCTCTACAGTGGTGGTGGCTTGAGTATATCTGCTTGATGATGAAAGAAACCAGCTGATCTGCTGAATACTGTTGACCTGAATAGGAACCTCTTAAAGTAGCAGGAATACATTTTAGACTTTCATTTCTGATACTTTTTGATGGGAAGAGTTTTTAAGAGTGCCAATTATGGCCAGATCTACTGAGGATCCAATGAGGTTTTTCCATGGCTAGGTCAACTGTCAGGCTGGAATTGATGGCAAATTTTTACAAAACTTTCTTGAATGCATTCTTGACCTGGGAATAAGACCAGAGACAACATTAAAGCATCACAATACAGAGTAATATTATCACCAGCTATGAGGATCTTTATAATACATAATTTCATGGAGGGCAGACCAAAAGGCCTATAGCTTTCTCATCACTATTTTGCAGGCATGTCCAACTAGCAGCTCCCGGGTTAGACATGCCTACATGATTTAAGTCTATTTCTATAAGACAAATCACCTCCATCAAGATTGATAAATAGAAAAATTATGTCATTAAAACCTGGAAGTCAGTATCAAGAGTTGCAAAGTATATTAGCAAAGCTCAATACAGCAAGTCATGGAGGAATATAGCTCATTCGCTACACACACTTTCTTAGTTTGGCCATGCCTCTTGGTCAGGTGTGTTTTAGAAGTACTTATGTACTGCTTTCTTTGATCGTAGTGTTTTGAGATCTCATTATTACCATAAGACAGTGTTTCACCCCTTCCTTAGTTATCTCACTTGGGGGGGGCAGTTAGTTATTAGGATTTACCATGTCTTAACTATGTAATACTTTTATTACGACTCGTGTGTTTTTTCCATTTTCTGTATTCTTGATGCTGTGGCATGAGTGGGGCCTTTTTGATTGGGAGAGGTACCACCTGTCCAAAGGTTGGCTAACTCCTATGCAAACTGATCAACCCAGAGCTCCCTCTCTATACCTACATATGGGCTCCGACATTCCTGGCCATAATCATTTCAGGGTCAGGAACTAGATAACTAAGGATAGCCCCTTATGCCCCAATCCAGCTAAAATGATTCAAACTACCTAATCCTAAACCTGCTTAAGTCTTCTTAGCCTGCTCTGCCTTTTTCTTCCCAGAACTAAATAATGCTTCCCTGCAGTGACCATTGTGCCTCCTCAATTTACTTAATGACCCTCACGTTTCCTGGTGTGGTGCCTCTGCATGGGATAGGTGCTGTGCCATCATTTCTATGGATCTGAGAATACGAAAATTTATTCCTTCATGACAGTCATTTTCATCTCTGCAGGTTTTTCTCTACCTGATTGAACCAAATCTTAGGTACATTTTAAAACATCATTATTTAGTCCTTACTGCTCTGGTTACAAAGTTGTATAGCTTGGCCCTAATCTTCTTTTCCCCATACTATTTATTAATTTTTAGCATAAATTTTGTAGACCATGAGGTTTTCCATAATGTTAAATGCTTTAACTATGTTTAAGCAGATAGAAATCTTAGTGTATATGGCACCTGGCCACACACTGAAAGGTATGGATAGGGGACAGAATTCAGGACATGGTAGATGCCTTTGACTTAATCTTGGTTAGATGTTTACAAGATAATATGTTCTAAATATTTAACCCTGGTCTGAGAAGCAAAGCTTTTCTTTGGAGGTTTTATGTCTTCTACCTGCCAAGAAACATCAGAAGGACTAGAGTTTATGGCAGATGCCTCTTTGATGTCAGAGCACAGTATGTGTCATCAATTTATTAGACCAGAACTATATGGGAAAGCAACCATACCTAGAGCTTTCTAATGAATAAGGAAAGTTTGAAAGCAATTCTCATATCCTTGAGGCAGTACAAATCAGATATACAGCAGCTGTTAATAAGTGAATTATTGACTCTCTTCTTTTCATAAATAAAAGTTTCAATAAAGATACTCACCTATTAATTCTTTCCCCTACCAAATAATCTCACATCACTAACATTTTGTCTTTTTGCCACCTGTCCCTATGTGTATTACTGATATTTACCTTGCATAGCTAAGACAAACAGTGTTAAACAAAACATGCAACAAAATGTTTTTTTTTTTTTTTTTTGTGGGTACCGGGGGGTCGACCTCAGGACCTCGCGCGCCAACAGGCACCCGTGCCGCTGAGCGATATCACCGGCCCCTTTTCCGTATGTGGGATCCGGGAGTCGAACTCGGGCCCTCGCGCTTGCAAGGCAGGCATTTACGCCGCTGAGCCATCTCACCGGCCCACGACAAAATGTTTTGTTTGCCCTTTCTTTACTTGTGTCTCTGACAGAAGCTTTAAAAGAAAGCAAGGGAGTTTAGGGGAGTAAGTTCAACCTAAGATTCTGGCATAACCATAAGTTCTGGACCTTAATTTAAACAAAGGTATGTTTGGTTAGAACTCAGTATAAATCACAGCATACATATACTAGAATGAAAGCAAGTACACAGTGTGGTTCTATAACCCAGATGGGTTCTGCTGGGACAGGTCCTTTCTGGCCAAAACTTCACAATCTTATAAATATGTACACTGATCCTTAAGATGTGTGCACAGAAGTTGGCAACTGTGGATATATGACCACATTTCAGAGGGATAATGCTCTTTATTCATCTATCCATATGGTTAACCATCCCATAGGAGAGAATTTCAACTATGGTTCCCGAATACTTGTAGTTAAAAGTTTCTCATATAGGAAGGTACGTTAGCATGCTCATGTGACATGGTTTCAGGTTAATGATTTTCCACCAGTGAATCTTTTCATCTACCTGACCCTCACATAGTGCTTGCACATGATAGGTACACAATAAATGTACTTGAAAAAAATGAGAAAATCAGCGAGACCACAGTAAAGAATGTACACTATACATTCTTTTTACCATGACCAGTGTCTAAAGTTCAGATATGAAATGCCCCCCAAAGGATGGTATATCAGACTTGTCCCTACTGCAACAATGTTCAGATATGGGACTTCTAAGAAGTGATTTGATCACAGGGATTCTGATATCATCAATGGACTAATCTATTGCTGAATTCAAAATTGGAGAGACTACTGAGATGTGGTGGAACTGCAGAAGATGGGGCCTACTTGGAAGTAGGTCACTGGGGGCATCACTTAGAAGAGTATATCTTGCCCTCTGCCATACCCCTCACTCTTGGCTGCCATGATGTTTCTGCCTCATCACGGGCTTACAGCAATGAAGCCAGCCGTGGACTGAAACTTCTGAAACTATGGACCTAAATAAACCTTTCCTCCTTTAAGTTAAAATTCTTAGGTATTTTGCACAGCAACAGAAAGCTAATACAATCAGTGAAAAGTACGTTACAAGACTATATTTCTACAACTTGGTCATATGTAAGACAAAGACTTACATATCTCTAAAACAGGATCACAATACATATCCTCTTTCAAAATAAACTTCTTATAAGATCAAGTGGCAGAAACAGTGGTCCTATGGAAACAGATATATAAACTATATTTAGGTTTACTGTATGAAGTTAAGGAAAACAAACTTGTATATAAAAACCACTATCTCATTTACATTACTATATGTATGGGCTTTCTATTCATTTAGACAGAAGGAATTGTCTTCTAACCCATTTTATTCATATTTTTACTATTTTCATTTCGACTCAATCCCCCTTGACATTTTATAATTGGTTATGCTTCAATTACTGTTATATTTAAAAAGAATTCTTGTAAGGCTTACTATCCCTCTTAAATCAGACAATTCACCTACAAATAATAGAGATGGTATGTATTATGGCTTGTGTCTAGATGTCCCCCCAAAGCCTCATGCAGTCATACGTGGGGTTTTTTCAGAGGTGACTGGGTCTAGAGTGTGTGATGTTAGGATTAAGGGTGCGTGATTACTAAATCAGTTCATTCATTGGTTTGGCACCACCCTAATCCCAATAGCCTAGATATAATATAAAACAGGCAGAAAGATGCTGTTAAGGTCCCTTGCTTGCCTGTTTTTGCTGTCTTCTGCCTGCCATGAAGTGCTTCTCCTCTGCAATGCCTCTCTGCCAAGCCACTCTGCCTTGGAGCCCGCTGACTATGGACTGAAACCTCTACAAATTGTGTGCTAAATAAACCTTTCCCCTTTAACTTTGGGTGTTGGGTATTTTGTCTCAGCAATGATAAAAGTAACGAAAACAGTATATTAAGGTAATGATCTCACAGATGTATAAAAGCATGGAAATGTCATTTTTAAATTATAATAGAATGCAAGGTACCCTCTAAGTGGGAGGGAGAAATAGAAAATGTTGCAAGTTTGACCAAAGAAAGTATGAAATAACAGGCAAGTTTAACACAGAGGGGACTAGGAAAATGTTTTAGGATTTTAAATGAATCTGCATGGCTGCCTTAAAGGCCTAAAGCAATGATCATTACTGTTATAATGCTTAATAGGTAGTCTTTAAATCCCTGACACTAATCTTGCACATGCTAAAATGCATCTCCAAGGTACTATAAATATCATCTAAGAATATCATCAAAAATTCTAATCAGTTTCCTTATAACTCAAAACCTTCTAATAGCTCTGAGCTAGTGGAAATGCCTAAGGATAACATCCTTTCAATACTACCTTTATCTTTCTAGGTTTCTCTTTTATCACATTATCTCCATATATTCTACATTTTCAGCTCTAAAACTATGGACCTTTCTGAAACATTTTATGCCTACTCTGTTTTTGTTCTGACTACCATTTCTTGTGGCCAAAATACTTTTCTCGCCTTCTCAGACATGTGAAATCCTCTTCATTTAGTATGATTTAGCTCAAATGCTATATCACTCATCTAATCAACTAACAGTTAAGTACCTAAACTTCTGAACACTAGGGATACAAAACAAGAAGACAGATATTTATATACTAATATAAAAGACTACCTGTTCAGCTATTACGATGAATCAGAGCTATATAACAATGACATATTGTAAAATAACATTAAGTAAACAAGGTAGCTGCAAACAATATATATTACTGATTGTTAAAATTATGCAAAACAGTACTGTACAGTAATTAAAAATTAAAACACGGAGGTGCTTTGGGAGAGTGGTTACCATGGGCAAGAGGCTCATGGGGAGCAGAATAGAATGGGGTAGAACTGACAAAGAACTTCAATTAGTTATATAATCATTTATTTCTCCACTTGGGTGAGAAGTACACAAAACTTTATCCTTTTTCTAAGAGTGTACTTTCAAAAAGCATTTACAAGTGTCGGTGTTTTCCTGAAGGCATGGCAAACCTGTCACAAAACTATGAATTTAAAATTGCTTCCATCTCCTAACTCCCCTTTGTTTCACGTATTGTCAGTACGCACACATTACTGCAGGAGGCCTTACAGGTAGGAATTCCAGATACCTGTTTTAGGTCTATTACGACGTGATCCTCTCACCCAGAAATTACTGCCTGGTTCCCTCCTGTCCTAAAGGAATGCAACCAGGACCTACGGAACCGACCCCGCAGGCGACCCTAGACTATCTCCCCTCCTCTCCCGATGGCTGCCCCCTCCTCCACCGTGACTTCAGTTCGTCCCTTCAGCAAAACCAGAACTTGTCTACCAGCAATGAACCCCGGAATGTCTCGCCTCAGCGAACTCCTCTCCACTCCCCTCAGGGGCCGCCTTTCTTCCTTCTCCAACTCCACTTCCGGCCTAACCCGGGAAACCCCCATCTCCGTCCGGAAAAGGACGGTAGAGGCATTGTACGCATGCGCGAAGCTGGGGCGGTGGGCGCGTACGCTTTTAAACTCCTCCTTCACAAAATTCTCGCGGCATTTCCTACTCTCGCGGGACTTCCTTCAACAAATTGGCGGTAACCGTGTTCTAGACACTCGAACATGGGTTTGCCGCGAAGAGGAAAGACTATGGGGACAGGGCGTAGGGACTGTCGGCCATCTGCACCCGGGTACGGGCAGGGTTCGTCCCGCCGCCAAGGGAGCGGAGAAGAGGGTGCTGCGGGCAGGAGCCGCGTGCAGGGCGCGGTAATCCAGGGCGCCGCCCCTCCCCTTCCCGGGCGGACTGCGGCTCCCGAGTACTGCTCAGCCTGTGAGGGAGCTCTGTAAGGGCGTTCGCCATGTTTCCTTAGAGCACTGTATCGTCTTTAAAAATCTTCCTACGCCTGTGTGTCTCTTTAGATTGGCAGTAAATCATTGCAAATATGTGCATCTTTGTTTTACAAACCAAACCTTGTTGATTTTAAATCTTACTATAATTTTTAAAAATAGACCCAAAAAAGGTTAAGTACAGAAGCTTGAATTTCAACCCTGAGACTTTCTGCGACTTTGTCCACATTTCTTTTCCTCAAGCAGCTAATTTCATTACTTGAGAAATTGATTACACAGATTTTTAAAATTTTGTTCTGCATCTCTCCAGGCTACATTTGGTTAAGAGGAACAACTTCTGATGCTCTGTGTAGGACAATAGGGTAACTGTGGTCAGCAGCAATTGTATACAGTCTGCCAAAAAAATGAATACACACTTCAGGAAAAGAAAAATAGTATGATTTTTTTCAACAGATGGTGTTACCTTTGTGGCTGTAGTATCAGCAAGTGACGCGAACAACAGTGACAAAATGGCGGATGTATGGTTATCACTCGAGGAACGGAGGACCATTTTAATGTGGTATTTCAAGTTTGAGAATATAGGTGAAGTACAATGATGATGGAGGCGTGAGTTTGGGAAGAAGCTAACAACACACCTGACAATTTCACAGATTTGTGATAAGTTCGAAAAACATGGTACCTTGTGTGATGTGCATAAAGGAAAATTCGCCAGACCTTGCCGCTGTAGCGGCAAGTGCTGCTTCCTCGGCTATGGTGCTGGAGCAGTTCACACACTCACCACAGAAGTCTGCCTCACAATGTGCATGTGAGACAGGAGTAAGCAGTACCAGCATAGGGCACGTTCTTCAAAGACCTATGTGGAAAGTTTACATCCCAGGATTGTTACATGCAATCGATGAAGACGATCCAGATGAAAGGATCCAGTATTGTGAGTGGTTTAAACACATGGTAGGCAAGGATGAGGAGTTTGTGAGGAAGATTGTGTGGTCTAATGAAGCACAGTCTAAACTAAATGGAACAATGAGCTGACATAATTGTGTTTACTGGGCACCAGAAAAATCCTACCGTGAATATGGGCAAAATAATCAATTTACTGGAAGTCAGTGGCTGGTTGAAGTGTCAGCAAGAGGTTTAATAGGATCATTTTTCTTTGAAGGTACTGTTACAGGTCAAGCCTGTACCTAGGCATGCTATGAACATCCATCTTACCTGCCGTACATGAACTTTATGGAAATGATGAATTTTTCTTTCAACAAGGTGGTGTGCTGCCACACTACCACAAAGATGTGTGAGTTTATCTGTGTCACAGTTCATGACTGTGGCACAGTGCAAAGGATGAGAGATTACTCAGAGTCAATGTCCAATTCAAACTCCAAGAAGGCCCAAAGGACTGTCCTTAACTGAGACCCCTCAGTATGAGAGAGTCTTTTGTGGCTTTTGTGATAGAAGGAAGGACGGAAGGTCAGGGTGGTCTGTTACATGATTGACCTTAGGGACAATCTAAGTGATAAATTGGAATATGGGGAGGAGAGGACCAAAGCATTCATTCCTTAATGGCAATGTGTTTTTGTGTGTGTGTGTGTGGGTACCGGGGGGTCGACCTCAGGACCTCACGCGCCAACAGGCACCCGTGCTGCTGAGCGATATCACCGGCCCCTTTTTCGTATGTGGGATCCAGGAGTCGAACTTGGGCCCTCGCACTTGCAAGGCAGGCGCTTACGCCGCTGAGCCATCTCACCGGCCCAATGGCAATGTGTTTTGATCCTACTTGGACTTGTGGCCCTGTGGGCTATCTTTTAATGTCTAACCATGCATTCAGGAGACTGAGTGTGTGGCTCTGGAAGTCCATTATCTCTGATATCCATCTCAAACATACCTCTGGCCAACACCCTCACATACCTGGATGAGAATTTGCAAGGACACTAGCTAGGAGTTGATTTTCATTAGAATGTAATTTTCTTTCATTTATTTTTCCCAGACAGGGTCTCCCTATATAGTCCAGGATGGCTTTGAACTCACTACTGTAGATTGCTCAGGCTGGCTAGCAATGAGTCTGGTAGCCTCAGACTTAAAGCAATCCTCTTGTCTCAGCCTCCCGAATGCTGGGTTTACAGGTGTGGGCCACCACGTACACCTCACACTAATAATTTTTTAGTGACTTGGTGACTAGCCCAGCAGTAGGATACCTGCCTAGCAGGCATGAGGCTTGGGTTGTATCCCCAGCATTGCAAAAGAAACCTGAACGTACCTGTAATCCCAGCTACTTCAGAGGCTCAAGCAAGAGGTTTGCAGATTTAAGGCCAGCTCAAGTGAGTTAGCAGGACCCTGTCTCAGAAGTCTAAAAAAACCTCTGGAGAATGTATCCTGTGGTAAAGAGCCCCTAAATTTGATCACCTTTACTACAATGAGTGAGTGAATGAATATGGCAGGGGATGGAACTTAGTGTTTGAGTACTTTCCTAGAATACACAAGCCCCTAGGTTCAAACCCCAGTTTAAAAAAAAATTTTTTGTTTGAATATTTTGGGGAGTCCAGTTATTGCTTGGGTCAAAGTTCAATCAATAAACTATGAAAGTCTGTATATGTAAGTGAGAAGTGAAGCAAGAAACATAATTTGAGGCAGTTTATTACTTCATTTTACCAAATATGAAAAGGTAATAAGAAAGATGAATGACATTTGAAGTATTTTGACTTATTCTTGAAGGTACTCTGGAAATTATGTCCATTTTTATTACCACTTATAGTGGGTATGTATATTACTTAAAATTTTTCTAGATTCATAAACCATTAAGGTTTATCTAATGAAGACAAAGTACAGCTAGGATTTCAAAAAACATTAAAAAATATTTATATTGTGTGAAGTTAACTTATAATATTTTTTTCTTTTGGCACCAGGAATCAAATTCATGACCTCGAGCTTGCCAGTGCCACTGAACTATAACGCCAGCCCAACTTATAAATATTTTTATAGAATAAAATAGTAGTGTTATAGTTAGAAGTTGATTATTATCTGGGTTCGGCGGTACATGCCGCCAGCCTGAGCTACATACTAAGACCGTGTCTCAAAATACAAACAAACAAGAAAGAAAGAACCAACAGAAAAACGAATTTACTAGGTAATGCCAGCTGTAATTAAAAAAAAAAAAAAAGACCAGAATTTCAGGTAAATATATTTAAATGAGTGCTGTCCTTATTCTTTCTTTGTTTTTGTTGTTGTTTTTTGAGACAGGGTCTTACTGGATATTTGAGGCTGGCCTTGAACTCACTATGTAGCCCAGGCTTGAACTCACAGTGATCCTTCTGCCTCAGCCTCCTGAGTGCTGGGATTACATGTGTGTGCCACCAAAGATTTCACTGGTTTACCTCTCATAAGGTAAATGTATTAGACCATTAGTGACTAGTTATGTTTGTTTTTTGGGGGGGGTTTTTTGGTCTTATATTTGTGTTTTTAAGATTTTGTCCTAAGAGGTAGAGGAAGCACCATTCACAAGCTCCAAGTCCGCACAAGGTCAGTCAGTGCAGCTGCATTACGTGGTTAATCTGCCAGCCGCAGGAATATATTGTAAACAGGAAAGCAAACAGGTACAATACAGGAAGTGGGACAGCTAGCGTAAAAAGCCACACAGAAGCTCAGGTGCTCTCCCAGCCTAGATTTGGAGATACTGTTATTCACAGTGCAGTGGAGGCTCAGTTTCCCCGCGAGGACCCAGCCTCCAGTGTGTGATAATAGCAAGCAAAGCCCCAAAACTCTGCTGGTATCCCAGACCCTGTCTGGAGAATTATCCATCCTGGTAAACACACAAAAGTTTCAGAGAGAGAAGGTGCACAGGGGTGGCTGCTTCCCAGTACTCATCCCAGATGCCATTCTGCTTAGGCCTGGCCGAACTCTGTGGTTCCCACCAGGACGCAGCCTAGAAGCTGAGAATATCAGGAAACAGATCCTTGGACTGTGAGCACTGATCTCCGCACAGGTCCAGAGCGCTAGCTTCTCAGTGAAACAGAAAGAACTTTCAGGGAGCGAGGCAGGAGGGCGGCCACAGCTCTGGACCCAGACCACATGCCACTGTCCGCAGCACAGGTGGAAGTACAGGATTGCAGCCTCTGACTCGGGGTGGGGCATCCCAGAGCTACATAGAAACTCAGAGCTTGGGGAAGTTCCCACCCTGTGCTCAGGGATGGGAAGGTGGAGAGAAATAACCTGTGTGAGGAAGCCTCCATGCTAGTTCCAGAGGCCACTGAGATCGCAGAACTGGGCAAGCTGAGCAGGGAGTTCTGGAGAAGGACAGGGAGTGTTCTGGAAGGTCGTGGTTAGTAGAGAACCTGAGGCTGAAACTTACTGGAGAGAGCAAGGGTCCCGAGATATGGTGAGCTGAATACAGCAGAGCTGGAGATCAGTGGAGCTTTTGCCCTTCCTCAGACCCTTCCTGCATTCTGCACATAGACAGGCTTGGCTGTCTTTCTGTGGCATCAGGCTCCTCCGTCACTCCCAAAGAATTGGGGATGCAGCCTAAGTGTGTACCCAACTGTATATGAGTTTGCATTTTGTTTTAATTTCCTCAGAGATTTACACGTATCCATTAGGTTCTCCCACCAAGGGTAATATTTTGAGTCTTCCAACATTGGGTTTCTGCAGGGAAAGATAAGCTATTTATTAGGTCCAACACCCATAAAGTCGCTCATGCTTTCCAGTTATATTTTTTCCTTTTTTTTTTTGTTTTTTGTTTTTTGTTTGCCCCCTCATTAATCTCTCAGATCTTCTCCCTCTTCCCCCTGCCGTTCCAGGCATAAAAATAACACCATAAAAACCAATTTTCTTGTTTTTCCTTTTTTGTTTTTATTTTATATTTTATTTAAATTTTCCTCCTTCTCCTCCTAGTTCCCAGCCTATTTGTCACCACTATTCCTTCATCTTCCTGGGTTATTGAAAAATATTTTGAACAAGTTTTAAGTGAAGTATAGATATATGGTTGCTTCTTTGTATATTGTTATTACAGCAAATTATTCTGTACTTACAAGTTATCAGCCCACTTGTAGGGGCCCAAGGGAGATTTTCATGGGTGGGATCCCAAGGTTAAAGAACACACATGTGCAAGACATCAGCAACAACAGCAGGTAGCATGGAGCAGAGCAGAGCAGAAGAGCAAGAGAGCCTGCATCTTTATTATATAATTCTTATACAGGTTGTTATCTCATGTTTACATTCTTACATAGTGCTGTAACCAGTGCATGCGCGTTTACCTGTGCTAAGTTGTGGTTACATAACTGCATCCCACTGTGTGCCTGTGCTAGACAAGTGGGGTCATGTCCTCAAGTGTCCTTAGACACCCCTGAGTTTTGAAGCACTGAGTGGTTCCCCACACAAGGCAATGACAAGGACTGAACCCAGCATAGTAATACCTCGGTTCACAAATGCTTCTGTTGGCAAACAATTCAGTTCTCATGAACTCTGCATTGGGTGACAAACATGACTCTGGCCGTCTTCCCTGCATAAACGTGACTGCAGCCATCTTCCCTGCTCTGAGAAGTGGTTTGGCTTCCTGTGGTTGAGATCGAGGTCACAGACCCGTGCACACTTGCTGCAAAGCTTTTTGTGTGCTTTTTAGCACATACAGTATTATTCAGTCCGGCTTGGCTCCAAAGAAAATACAATGAAGGTGACAAGAATGTGCAGAGCAAGAATGGTAAGAAGGTGCACAGCAGGAATGGTCAGAAGAAGATTTTGAAGAAAATAATCATTGACTAGAAGAAGGAAATTGCAGAAAAGCATGAGCATGGTATTCATGCAACTGCTCTGGTCTCAGTGTACACGATGGTGAAGTTGGCAGTGTTGACTATTTTGAAGAATAAAGATGCCATCATAGGAGCTGATGTGGCAAAAGGAGTAATGATGTTAACCAAGCAGAGGACACCAGTGCTGGAAGAGGTAGAAAGGCTTTTGTCAGTGTGGCTGAATGAGAAACAGCTGGCAGGTGACCGCGTTAGTGAAGCTATGATCTGTGAAAAGGCCAGGAAATGGCCCAAAGATTTAACACAAGAAAACTCTCCAAGTGCAACAAGTGATGAATTTAAAGCCAGTAGAGGGTGGTTTGATAAATTCTGCAAGAGAAGTGGCGTCCACAGTGTGATAAGACACGGTGAGGATTCTAGTTCGGACAAGGCTGCAAATAAGAGAACTTTTATGATGCTATCGTTAAAGTTTATGAAGCAAAAAAGAAAATGACAAAACAGACCATTTCTACCTTGTCATCTCCCTTACCCAGGCCTTTTACATCTCCTGATCATAATTCTGATGATGACACTGACTAGGACTTTGAAGGATTTGATGACTAAAATGTTAGCTTGAATATTTTTTTCTTTTGTACAATTCTTAACATCTTATTGTCTTCTTTTTGTACAGTACAGCTTGTTTATTTCTCTGTTTTTCGGGGGGTTTGTTTTGGGGTTTTTGTTTTTGTTTTGAGACAGTGTCTCGCTTTGTAGTTCAGGCTGGCCTTGAATTCACTATGCAGCCCAGGCTGGCCTTGAACTCACAGCGATCCTCCTGCCTCAGCCTCCCTAGTGCTGGGATTACAGGCATGTGCACCATGCCCAGCCAGTACATCTTGTTTGTACAGTACTGTAATTTTTGCTGATTGTACTGTATGATACAGTACTGTAGTTTAATGTCCTGTTATACATTGCAGTACTGCATGTAAATTATGCAAATAGAAGCAAAGGCATCAAGTTGGAGTTTCCTTTGGCCATTTCTTTGTTCTGGATGTTGTAATGTACATGCTATATACAATTCCTCATTTAACAACCAATTCATCTAATGATGTAGTCACAGTACTGTAACTCGGATGTTAAACGAGGAATGTCCGAATGGGAAAAGGCGCAAAGTGCTGTTTGCCATAGCCAAACAGCTAATTTAATAAGTAGAAGTTGAGCTTTTTCACATATTCCACCCCTTTACAATTTTGTGTGAATTATGTTTACCATCATCCGATGGTGTCTGTGAAAGTTAAGAGCAGTCAGGATGTTACTTCTGCCTTCCAACTAGAGATTCTGACTGGGAAGTTAAGACATAATAACGGTGCAACTCGTTCGCGTGATTCCGTTTCCACACTTGGAGTGCGGTAGCTACAACCTGAGTTCAGAGTAACTGGGCTTAGGTAGAACCTAATCCTGATGCCTAGTAAAGGTACTTGAGGAAGAAGGCAAGGAAGTCTTTAGGGTCATTTGGGCATACACTTATTTTTGTTTGTGGTGCTTAATCATATCATTTTTATAATAATATGCCCTGTTTCCCAGCTTGTACTACTTGTCTTAAAAATTTTAACTCTAAGTCAATATTAATTTGAAGAAAATGAATAATGGAAGAAAATATAGGAAGTGAAACCTGAGGGAGGTTATACTCTTCTGCAGTTTATATGACTGAATGCAAAATCAGTGAGGCAGGAAAATGTACAAGCCTGGCCACACCTCGCCTCGCTGAGATACCTCACCCTGCTGCTTCGTCTGCTGCCCTGGTGTGAGGTCTGTGGCTGCAGGCTCGCTGCTTTCTTTTTCTGTGACTTCTGCTGAAATGATGGGGAACTTGAAAAACAAATCTGTAGGTCTATGGAAAATTAATTTTTTGCCACAAGCGATTATTTTGATCATTTTCTAACATGCCAGAAATGAGTTAGCTGGCCAAGAATGGTGGTATATATCTATAATCCCAGTCAGTTGGGAGGCTGTGGACGAGGAAGGCGGCAAGTTAGAAGCTGGCCTGAGCAGCATAGTAGACTCTCTCTGAAAAAACAAATCAAAAGAAAAAATGCATGGAAAGAAAAGAAATGAGTTAACTAGTAGGGCAGGAAAAAGGTTTTAGGACTATAATAAAAATTTCATAAGCAGGATGTGGTAGTGTATGACTGTAATCCCAGCACTCTAGGAAGCTGAGGCAGAAGGATAGCTTTTTTGAGCCTAGTGACTTTGTGATTTAGACCCTATCTGAAAATAAAAAAGACCTGAGGATATAATAGACTCTGTGTTCAATCCCCATTATCATAAAACAGAAAATTTCATGAATATTTTTGTAAGAAAAAAGTTGGAGTCACATAATTGTGATTTTGCTAATATTTAAATCCCACATAGGCTGGGTGTGGTGGTGCACACCTGTAATCCCAGCATTCGGGAGGCTGAGGCAGGAGGAGTACCTCGAGTTCCAGGCCAGCCTGGACTACATAATGAGACCCTGTCTCAAAAATCAAAAAACAAAAACAAAACAAAACAAAAAATCCAGCATAGACCAATAGTCCCAAATCAACCACAGTGCAGATAAAAATTTGGGAACACTTCACTTCATGGGGTGCGTGTGCTCTCTGTTCCCCAGTTGATTCCAGCATGGGATTGTAGGGGCAGCTGTCCTCTCTGGTACACTATTACTGTATTCACTGTGCCTAGCAGTGGAAAGTCATATTTCATCCAAAAGAATAATATATTGTTTCATAATCATTCTTTAGTGTTTGTAAAGTTAACTGTAATGTTTCATATCCTTCATGCATCAAGTATAACTCAAGTTTTTGATTCAGGGTTTTGGAAAGCAAATGAACCTCTCTGGATATCTTTCATATATGCATCAAAAAATTTTTTTCTGGTATGCAGTGTTTAAAAGTTTGAGTCAGTCAGGTGTGGTAGCACATGCCTATAATTCCAGTACTGTGGTGAGAGGCTGCAGCAGGCAGGTCTCAAGTTCAAGCCCAGCCCTCAGCAACTTAGTGATTTGCAAGACCCTGTCTCAAAACAAAACAAAACAGGCCACAGATGTTGCTCATAGCAAATCCTTGAGTTTAAGAGTTTAATCCTCAGTACCACACACACACACATGCAAAAAGTTTGAGACATGCCAGAATCAATAAAAAATGGACAAAATATGTGAACCATGTTTTTGAAGATACTGAACACCAGTCGATGAAATACAGTGAATTCTGAGTTCTATGTTAGCCCCAGTTTACTGCACCGAGAGCATTTCTAGGTTGCAGAATGGAGAGGGTGAACATTTGCAGCCCGGTGGACTCCCCAAGTGAAGGCACAGAGCCTGGTGAAAGCAGGAGGTTAGTGCTGGAGTTGGCAGCACGGTGCTGGAGAGGAGAGAGCTGTGCAGGAATAACTCCAGAGAGCAGGGACAAATTTTCTCTGAGCTTTTGGGTAAATTCCAATCATACGTGTGAGACAATGGCCTGACTCCAAGAAAAGGACCAGCCAAGTGCCCTAGAGGCTGTCGTATCATGCTCAGAGAGCGCCAAGAATAATCGCTGTCTGTCCCCACGCAGCAGCCAGAAGACCTCACCACTCGCATCATTGGACCGCGTAGATAGAAGGCCCTGTCCGGGGGTGGGAAGTGATTAGCCCTAGACCAAGCATCAGTCCTATCTTGCCAAGCAAATGTTTAAAGAAAGACTTGAAAATATCACACTACTTCCAAGGAAAATAGCTCAAGCAAATTTATAGCAACACAACACCATCCAGAACCCACAAAGGTAAAAGTCACAGTATCTGGATTCTAGTCAAAAGACTACCAAGTATGCAAATTAGCAGGAAAATAGGGCCTGTCATCAGATGAAAAAGGACAGATGTTAAAATTCACAGACTTTGTGTTGTATATTTCCTATGTTCAAAAAGGTAAGGGAAGATACGGAAAATAGAAGCCAATCTAGAGATGAAAACTATATGGTATGAAACAGACTGAGTGGGATTAATGGCAAATTAGACATTGCACAGAAAGATTCATGAGTTTAAGGACAAACTAGTAGAAAATAACCAAAATCAAAATAGACAGCTGTGCACAACTTTAAAAAGCCTAATAGCCGGGCATGGTGGCGCATGCCTACAATTCCAGCACTCAGGAGGCTGAGGCAGGAGGATTGCCATGAATTCAAGGCCAGGGCTACACAGCAAGTTTAAGGCCAACCTGAACTACAAAGTGAGACCCCGTCTCAAAAAAAAAAAAAAAAAAAAAAAAAAGAAGTAATATACCTTATTTTTATTTTTATTTTTTTTTTTTTTTGTGGGTACCGGGGGGACGACCTCAGGACCTCGCGCGCCAACAGGCACCCGTGCCGCTGAGCGATATCACCGGCCCCTTTTTCGTATGTGGGATCCGGGAGTCGAACTCGGGCCTTCGCGCTTGCAAGGCAGGCGCTTAAGCCGCTGAGCCGTCTCACCGGCCCTATACCTTATTTTTAAAGCCTAATATTCCTATAATGGCACAAAGCTAGAGCAAACAGCATAAAAAATGTTTGAGAAAATGACTGCTAAAACATTTCCAAATTTGATGGAAGCTAAACTCACATCCAAGATCAATGAACCCCAAGAACAAGAAATAGGAAGAAAAACTACACCAAGATACCCTGTAATCAAATTGTTTAATCACTTGGAAACAACGTTATAAAGGTTAGAATGACTGGATATCTTGTAGGAAACAATTGTACTGAGAATTCAGTAAAGCAACATTTCAAGCACTGGCAAAAACCCTGTCAATCTAAAATTCTGTGCCCAGAAAAAAATATCTTTGAAAGGCAAAGACAAATTACTTTTGTAGACAAAAGTCAAAGGAATTCCTTAGCAGCAGATCTGTAGAGGGAGAAATTAAAAGGAAGTCTTTCAAGCAGATGGAAATACACTAGTGTAGGTACACTACTGTTTCCAGCCTGTTATTTCACTGTCCACACTTTTCAAAAGTTAGAAAAAAACAAAACAAAAACTCTTCAGACATCCCCAAGTATTTTGGGGCGATTAAACTGCCTCCCATTGAGAACAACTGACTATATATGCCCTAGTTAAAAACTAGAGATTTTCAGATTGGATAAGAAACTTATTATATACTGCCTGTAAGACAAGAAGACCCAAGAAGTTTGAAAGAATGTAAAAAAAAAAAAAAAAATGATGGTAATAAAAAAAAGAAGGCAGGAATACCAGTATCTGTATTATTAAAGTACGAGCTATGATTAAAATAAATAGTGAATGGTAAATTTCATTGCAGTAAAATACATTATTATTAATTCCCCTCCAAATACTCCCCCTTGCTTTGAACACACTTATCCATCATTCTTGCTGCTTTCTGAAGCATTTCTGAAAGTCCTTTCCTGCATGTCTTTATGAGGTGTGATTAAAAACACAATGGTGAATGCAGGCTGGCGAGCGCCATCCCAGGAAAGGCAGGCCATGTAGACGGTGTGGTGCGTCCTCTCTGCCTATTCACCAAATCTGACACTGTGCAATGTCTGTTTCTTCCCCAAAGTCAAAGCGACCATGGAAGGGGAGCATTCTGAAGCAATTCAGGACAACCAAGCAGCCACGATAGTACAACTAAAGTAATCGTACAACTAAAGACACGAAGTAGGACTTACCGGAAGTGGCCAAAATGTTATGTGATAAATGTTTTCAAAGTGAAGGCATTTTCAGGGAAGCTAATGGCAATGTGTCCTTTAGTGTAGTCAATTTTTAAAAATTTAAATATCCATCATAATTTATGATCATGCCTCATAAATTTTGTAGCAAAGAATATTACTGTATCATAGTTACAGAAGGTAAAGTGAAGCAACTAAGGGAAGGGATGGGAATGGGAAAAAAAGAAAAATATATCATGTACAAGTACAAATTCCCTATGATGGATGTGATCATTATGTACATCTAAAATGTACCAATAAAATTTTTAAAATATATTAAAAAATAAATAAAATAAAGCAGCCACTTTGGAAAATACTTAGGCAGTTTACTGAAAGTGACCATATATGATCTTTCAATCATTCTACCCCTATGTACCCAAGGGAAAGGAAATATTGTCTATACAAAGACTTTCATCTGCAGGCCGTGGTGGCACACACCTGTAATCCCAGTACTTGGAAGCAGAGGCAGGAGGACTGCCACAAGTTTGATGCCAGCCTGGGCTACATAGTGAGTTCAAGGCCAGCCTGCACTACAAAGTGAGACCCTGTCTCAGAATACAAAGCAAAACAAAAGACTTCCATCTAAGTGTTCATAATAGCTCTTTTTGTAATAACCAAACATTAGAAGCAGTAGAGTATCATTGAATAAATACTCTGGGGAACAAATAAACCGATATACAATGGTACACGAAAGAATACTGCTCAACAATAAACACAATAAAAAGGAGCACAGTTCATTGTAAGTTACACTTCCATAAAGCTTTTTATAAAAGTTTTGAGGCGGGGTGTGGTGGCATCTGCCTATAATCCCAGCACTCAGGAGGCTGAGGCAGAAGGATAGCTGCAAGTTCGAGGCCAGCCTGTCCTACACTGGGAGTTCAAGCCCAGCCTGAACTACATAGCGAAACCCTGTCTCAAAAACAACTACAAACTTTTGAATCTGGAAAGTGAGATGTAATGATATCTCTTTCATATGTTTTGAAACTGCGAGAAACATACAGTAGCTAGGGTGATTACTGCCTTAACAGTAATGTGGTTTTAAACCTTGGAAACTTTCAATATTAAAATAAATACCTTTAGTAGTAGTAAATAAATATTAGTTACATATGTGATGTTATTACTTAGATATTATCTTTGGAAATGTTTGCCAAATAACTGCTTTTCAACTAGAAGAAAGTTGTTAACCAAGTAGTATTGAGTATTTAATAAAAATAACTCCAGAGTGTGACATCACCAGAATATATTTGGATGCCAGAGTTTTGTTATATTGTATGTCATTTGATACTTGTTAAATTAAGTATTAGATATATACGAGAAGTACTCATTATCATTTTCTCTACTTTTGTGTTTCCTGAAAATTTTCCATCTTAAAACATTTTTATAATTTTACTAGCTAATAATACATATTTTATTTGTGTCAATATGTCTAATTCAGTTTGTGTAAGGTTATATTTAAACAACATAACATTCTTTCCTAACTGATCTTGCTACATATATCAAAACAACTGCAAGTTATACAGCATGTTCTCAACAGGTGGATTATGAAATCTGTCAGGACTCGTAATAAATGTCGCTTTCTGCAATGGTAAGAGTAAATGCCTCGGGCTGGTGGCACTAGCTCGATGGTAGAGGACTTGCCAAGCAGGTACAAGGCTCTGGGTTCTATCCCCAGCATTGCAAAAGCAAACAAAAAATCAAGACCTACTGTGCTGCCCCTCTGCAGAGGTTTTAATTAATTAGTTGAGATTTAAAGTTGTACATACCTGGTCCAAACAAGTTGAAAGACAATAATGTGGATTGTTTTCTGTCCCACAGTATTCTTTCATGATGATACGACTTTGTGACTATCAGTGGCAGAATAAGTAAGCAATTGGACTGAGAACTTGAATGTACAATACAAACTTGGTTTGCAAGGATAATTCATTACAGAAACATGCTTGTAATCCAAAGCACATGGGTATCAAAGTGAATTTCCCCCCATAAGAGAAGAAATAACGGAAACTGACGGGCATGTGCCACTACAAAATAATAAAGAAAATACAACATACAAAGAAAAATAAATTAGTTGCACTTACTTTTGAAACTTTCCTGGCTGGTGTGAGGGGGACAGGAGAGGGGGGGGTTATTGTGTAGGATGACTTTCACTACCACAGAATCACTGCTATCTTTTGGCCAATGAAATCATTTTCTTTTCATGCAGCTTTAACAACGAACCTGTCCAATGACACTTGCTCTTGCCTCCTTTTGAGGACTTTGCCAAAGTGTGACATTGCACTGTCATTAAACAGATTCGTCGCTCGCACTGCTACAACCTTTTTCAGGAGATGCTTTTCCACAAAATTTTGTACTGTTTCCCACATTTTATACCTCTTCCTAATCTCATTTGAAGTGAAGGGTTCCTCCACCTTTTTCTACTCCCTTACAGGGAGATTTCCTCCAGAATCTCTTGCTGTTGGGAGAAGATCACCCACAATCCTGCAGGAGAGAGAGAGAGAGAGAGAGAGAAAGAGAGGGAGGGAGGGAGGGAGGGAGGGAGGGAGGGAGGGAGGAAGGAATCATTGGCTCATTGTGGTCATGTGACATTCACTCAGTGGTACATACTGCTTGTATTGCAAGACTTCACTTGTTTGCCAAGTTAATATTTACTAGAAATGATTGCTCCCCTGTGGATCACTCTCAGAACAAGTTACTTACAATCCAAGCTTTTACTGTAATGTTTTTCCCCTCTATCAATAGGTTAAGCACGTTGTTTCTAAATAGATTTTTAATTTTGAATACTTTAAGCTTCTGTTTGAAGAATATCATTGTCACATTTGGTAAATCTACATATGAAGTTATTTTTACCAACATCTTTTGTACCTTCCTTCTTTCTTTCTCTCTCTCTCTCTCTCTTTCTTTCTTTCATTCTTTAAGACAGGGTCTTGCTATGTAGTCCAGGCTGGCCTCGAACTCATAGCAATCCTCCTGCCTCAGCCTCCTGAGTGCTGGGAATATAGGCATGCACCACCATGCTCTGCTTTTGTACATATTTTTAGAATATAGTTTTTTTTGTGTGTGTGGGTACCGGGGGGTCGACCTCTGGACCTCGTGCGCCAGCAGGCGCCCATGCCACTGAGCGATATCACCGGCCCCTTTTTCGTATGTGGGTTCCGGGAGTCGAACTCGGGCCCTCGCGCTTGCCGGGCAGGCGCTTAAGCCACTGAACCATCTCACCGGCCCGAATATAGTTTGAATGAAGGCAAAATTTCCTGTTTAAAGTCAACATTGAAAAGATCGGTTTGTGCTTATATTGTTTGATCAATTTTTCATGCCTATATCTTGTAATCTGAGCAACTACTGTGAAGATAACAATATGCAATATATCAGCCATTGTTAATTTCCTATTACTTTGTTTTGAAATTCTGTATCATTGTTTTTATTTTTCTCTTTAAAATGAAATATAAAAAATGAATAAATAAAATCAAAATTTTTCTTCATATTACCACCTATTTTATGTCCCAGTTCCAGCAGTTTGGCTTAAGTACTGTTTATTATTTTTATTTTTTAAAATATGACCTAGGTAAAATTTTTATTGTTTTGATTAAAATGTTACAAATTACACATTCAAAATTATCATACCAGGTGTGGTGATGCACACTTGTAATCACAGCACTCGGGAGACTGAGGCAGGAGGATTGCCATTTGTTTGAGGCCAAACAAACAATATGTGTGTGTGTGTGTGTGTGTGTGTATCAAAATAAATCATATGTTTTGACACTAATTTGACACTGAGCACTAATACCTATTATCTCCCTTTTGTCTTGATACTTTTGTCAGTAACAGATGAAATTTCTTCACACAGTAAGTCACAAGTAATGGAATTATATCAACCAAAATTTTAATTGTACAATTACTCGCTTTTCCATATAGTTAAATTGGCATCTTATACCAGGAAATCAAATGAGCAGACAACAATCACAGTATCCCGACCACTTTGCATCTCATTCATCAGTCTATCCTCTCCATTACATGTGTCTCATTAAAAAAAAAGCTACATCTAGTTATATTTGTGGAAGGAGGCACACTCTTTGCTCAGACTTTGAGTAAATTGCTGTGGTGTTTTCTGTTACAAAGAATTGCTGATTTTAACCAATAATTACATGTTTTCTGTGGATTGCCAGGAAGGTTGAAGAGCCTGTGCTAATCATGCACTTGTTTAGTGAAGAGAGCTAAGAAAAGAATGTAAGTACTGTGATAGGTATGCATGTGCTGATTGCACTATCCTGATTCAAATCATTAATAGTGGGAAGAGATTTTTAAATTATTTAAAGCCAAATGTGGCGGTGCACACCTGTAATCCCAGCACTTAGGAGGTCGAAGCGAGAGACCACGTGAGTATGAGGCCAGCCTGGGCCACATACTGAGTTCAAGGCCAATCTGAACCACAGTAAATATATGTAGCAAGACCCTGTCTCAAAAACAAAAACAAAAGCAAAGAACTTTCAATACTTGCATTTCTAATAGTACCAATATGGTTTATAATGCTTACATTAGAGAATATTCAACAACAATTGTTTTCTTTTCCATTATTAGTATTTTGTTGTTTGGTTTTTGTTATTTTGCTGTTAATATTTTGACTAACACTTTATAACTGTAGTATTTATTTTAGTAAATATGATGTTTTGAAACATAGAACAGACAACATGTGGAATGATTAAATCAATTATATATATCTATCACTTTACTTACCTAATCATTTTTTATGGTGAGAAGTTTGAAATTTACACTTGGTTATCTTGGAATATACATTACTATTGGTGGTAGTCACCATGCTGTGCAATAGATCTCAAAATCTATTCTAGCTGAAACATCATACTCTTTAATAAACAGCTCTCCACCCCTAGCTCCATACACCCTCTTCCTCTGGTAACCATCATTCTACTATCTACTGCTGAGTTCATCATTTTTAATTTTAATTTTAACATAGCTGAGGCTGGCCTCAAAATCATAGTGATCCCCCTGCCTCAGCCTTCCAAATGCTGTGATTACAGGCATCCACCTCCACGCCTGGTAAATTCATCATTTTTAGATCCCCAAAATACGTGATTATTTATTATTTTTTGCATTATTTATCTTCTGTGCCTCCTTATAGTAATTTCTTTTTAAGTGAGGCTTAATACCAATGAATGAGCTGGGCATGTTGGCACATGCCTGTAATCCCAGCACTTGGGAGGCTGAGGCAGGAGGATTACCTCGAGTTCGAGGCCAGCCTGGGCTAGATAAATAGTGAATTCAAGGCCAGTCTGAACTACACAGCAAGACCCTGTCTCAAATAAACGAACAAATTAAATAAAAAACAGTGAATGAACGCACTGCTGTTTAAGCACCTAATCTAACAAGCATTGGTAGATTTTCTTTGTTAATACTACATTTCCTAACAGGCTGCAGTTTCATGGGAAAACAACACAACAAAAAAAACCACACACACACACACACACCCTCACACATACACCCTCCTATTTTTAAAATCTGAAAAGTCAAATTAACTGAAAAGATTTGTATTACATGAGCAAAATGAGGAAATGGTCTTTTAAAAAGTAGTATTAGGAGGAAATAGAGACAATTTCCTAAGCATTTGTACGTAAGGAAACTGAGTCAACTTCCTCTTGCTTCAGCCTCAGAGCGTGGCATGTGGTTTCCAGCAGCTCGTTCAATGGTAACCCCGACTCCTTTGAAGGCTGCTAAGGCTCGGTGCAGAGAGGCCGCGGCCAACGGATTCCCAGCAACGGTCAAATGCATCTGCTTTTTGTGTCCTGGGTTGGTTTGTTTTTGTGCTGTTTTTCCCCTAAGTTTCAGGATTTTTTGTGTTTCGTGTAGAGGCCAGGTAGTCTCCATCCTAAATTTGTGTTTCTTTCCTTAGATAAAGTCGAGCTTTGCTCATGTGGCGTAACACTTTATTTCTCATTACAGGTTCAAAAGTAGTTAGCGAGGCTGTAGTGTGCAAAGAGCTCAATGGCCGGCGAAGGAGTTAGGTGGGAAGGAGTGAGACAGAAGCTTGGGTTGTACACTCTGAGAGTTACTGTGGGCGCCTGCAGATTCGAATGACTTTCTAGTACACACGGCATGTAGGGTGACCGGATGTACCTAAAATGGTTATGGGGTAGTTCCATCATAGCTTTACCAAATTAGCTGAGGTGACTCTTGTGAGGCCATCATCCTAGAGAAGAAATGACACGGATCAATAATAAAGCTGTGGTTGGAGTGAAGGAGGGATTCTTATGGTGACATGGCTGTACTTCAAATTCGCCTTGGCTTAGACCCCTGAAATCATCGTTGACGCCCCAAGAGCTACAGGCGTTTAAGTAAATACAAGCGAAAACTGCTTCACTGAACGCAGGGGCCGAACAAGCCCTCCATCGAGACTCCTTTAGTGGTTTCTTACAAGGGGAAAGCTCTTCCTTCCTACCTTAGCTTGTAAGCCACTGGTGATTACCTGAGAATTTAGGGCCCAGAGGGAGAAGGGGAGAGATGGGGTTCACGTTCCATCTGGGGAACTGGACTGGGAGTGGATTCATGATGGAGCAGGTGAGAGCCATCCCTGAGGACCCGGAAACCCTTTGTCACAAGTGTGGGATGGACTGTGCTAAAGCTGGAGGCTGTGAACTTGAAGGTGGAGTAGTGGATCGTTAAGAGTCTCGTATGAAGGGTACCGGGGGTCTCATTTGTACCTGCGGGCCGTGGGAGCCAGGGAAACGTGGGTGTGCAACGCTGAGCAAAACAGTAACCTTGCCTTCGAAACTACTCACTTAGGTAAGAATAAAACACACATATCAATGAATATAAAATGCAGTGTACTTAACTTTATATGTGAGATATTATACTGGGTGCCTCACTGAATGACATGCAAGTATCGGGATCTTTTTGGTAGAAATGGAGACACCGTTAAATGTTTTTAACTAAGAGAGCCATTTTTCAGATCTATTTCAGATACATTTCTGACTACTTAACTTGGCAAAAAGGAAGGGGATGAGAAGCTAAAAGCTGGGATGGCAGAAGTACAAAATAAAGCTGGTCTATATTTTTGTGAATAAAGAGGAGATAGATTCAGAGATGTTTAAGAGGATATGTGTCACATGCAATACTGGAATAATAAAAAGGAAAATCTTTGATGACAATCCCCAAATCTCTAGAAGCAGTATCATGTAGGACTTTAAAATATAAAATAGGGCTGGTGAGATGGCTCAGCGGTGTAAGCACCTGCCTGGCAAGCACGAGGGCCCGAGTTCGACTCCCGGAACCCACATACGAAAAAGGGCCAGTGATATCGCTCAGTGGCACGGGCGCCTGCTAGCATGCAAGGTACTGAGATTGACCCCCGGTACCCACACACACACACAAATATATATATATATATATATATATATATATATATATATATATATATAAAATAGGGGAGCATGGTGGTGCATACGTGCAATCCCAGTACTCGGGAGGCTGAGGCAGGAGGATCTCTGTGAGTTCCAGGCAAGTCTGTGCTACATAGTGAGTTCATAGCCAGTCTGAACTACATAATGAGACCCTGGGACACCAATAATAATAATATAAAATATAAAATAAACCTGGGTTGCCTAGGTTTGAATCTCGGCTTTGCTATTTATTAATGGTATAAACGTGTATCGCTTCACCATTTCGGTTTTTTCATCTGTAAAATTGACGCTGTAATAGTGCCTATCCTTAATGCAGTCATTCTGAATAGAAATAATTTCATGCTAAAACATCTTTAGAATACTACCTCATGTTGGGCGTGGTGGCACATGCCTGTAATCTCATCCCTCGGGAGGCTGAGGCAGGAGGATTTCCCTGAGTTCAAGACCAGCCTGGGCTACATAGTGAGTTCAAGGCCAGGCTGAACTATATAGGGAGACCCTGTCTCAAAAACAACAACAACAAAAACCAAAAACAAAATCAGAATACTGCCTCTCACTCAAATATATTTGCCACCATTATCCTAGCCAGGGTAATTACACGAACATCAATAAAAGTCAATGAGAGGTCAGGGGTCCCAGCTACTCTGGAGGCTGAATCAGGAGGATCCCGAGTCCAGGAGCTCAAGACCAGCCTGAGCAGCATAGCAAGACCTCGGCTGAGAAAAAAGGAAACAAGACAAAACAAACAAAAAATAGGAAGATTAGAAAACATTAGCTTGGTAAATGTAGAGGACAAAGGAAACAGAGTTCAGTTTTGAACATAAACTAGTTTCTGGCGTGTGGTAGTCATGTAGCATTCGTTGAATAATTACACAAATAAGGTGATTCCTCTTTTTTGTAAGCACTTACAAAGACTCATGTGCCGCGTACTGTCGTAAAGTCATTACCTATATAATCTCTGCTCCTTTAGCAACATAGTGAACAGATTTGCAGAGTAATGACATGAGCACAGGCCTCATTCCCAGGAGTGGAAAGGGTCTGATTTATTCTGCTGGTAGAAAGTGGACCAGCTGGGATTTGGACCCAGACAATTTGACTCCAGTGCTGTGTGCTGAGCCCCTACAGTGCTGCAAACCATTTGAAACCTCTGCCCCTAATATTTCAATACTAGAGTCTGTTAAGATACTGCACCCAACCCAGGCTTGGTGGGGCACACCTGTAACCCCAGCCCTCGGGAGGCTGAGGCAGGAGAATCACCCTGAGTTCAAGGCCAGCCTGGGCTACATAACAAGTTCAAAGCCAGCCTAAACTACATAACAAGACACTGTATTAAAAAAAAAAAAAAAAGTGTTGCATCCTACTTCTTACAGCATTAGATGTTTAATATAAAGATTCCTATCATTTCCGAATGGGTACTATGTGCCAGGCATTATACTTCCGTATATTGTCTTCAGTCTTCATATTTTTACTTCAGTCCATAGAAACAAAGGATCAGAGATGTTAAAAAACGCACCAGTGAGCACCTCACTGCTAAGCAGCAGAAGAGACCTGAGATCAGGTCTGTGCGTTCCCGTAATCTCTACTACTGCTAGACTCGTCTTCTAAATTCAGTTATATTACACACTGGACCTACCATAGCTACAGGTTTTGCATCCATAGGTTCAAACAACCATGAGTTGAAGGTATTTGGCTCTCTGAGGCTGACACGGGATTGTCAGTTTGAGCCCAGCCTGGGCAACTTTTGGACTCAGCAAGGCCGTGGCTCAAGGAAAAAAAAAAAAAATTGTCATGTGGCTCGGGGCAAAGGCCCTGTGTTTCATCCACAGTACTGCAAATAAGTAAATAAATTTTAAAAATAATTTTAAAAAATGAAAGCATTTTGGGAAAAAATCATATCTGTACTCAGCATGTATACTTTTCCCTTGTTATTATTCCCTAAATGATGTAGTGCAACAACTATTTAGATGGTATTTACATTGTGTGCGATATGATAAGTACTCTGAGATGACTTAAAGCATACAGGAGTATGTGTGGAGGCTCTGTGCAAACATGACAGGATGTTATATAAGGGATTTTGGAGGGGAGTGTCCTAGAACCAGTCCCCCGAGGGTACAAAGGGACAAATGTCTTTACTGTATGTGATTGTGTTTCTAAATGATACCCTGACTCCCACGAACTCTGCAACCACTGTATGAAGTTTGAAAAAGTTATAATTATGGAACTGAGGTTAGTAGCTGGAATTGTACTTATCAAACTTTTGTTGCATAGGAATCATATATAGAATCCTAGCCTTTGCTCCAAATGCTTTGAATCAGATTTCCAGGGATAAATCTTAAGAGATCACAGTGCATGATGTGATTCGATGCAAAATTCTCCAAGGATCATACTTTGAGGGCTACTATAAAGGACTGGGTTAATTCAACATTTGAAATCTCTGGTTTAAGTTTTACTGTAGTTCAGTTATCAGTCCCACAGCTTATTACTCCTTACATACTATTTCATATCTGCTATTGTTAACTTTGCTGAGGATAAGCATGTAGCTAAGAACCCTGAAACAATGTGTACCTTGCCTCTTGCTCTGCTGTCATCGTTTTCCACTTTATACCCTTTTCCCCGATGAGATGCCAAGCAAGGTTAAATGATCAGACTTGTTTTTAACAGAAACTAAATGTGTGATAATTGTGCCACGAGACAGTGCTGGCTTCAAATCTTACTTCTGCCTCTCTGAACTTGGTTCCTCATCTATAAAATTGTGTCGACAGGACCTACTTCCACTTCACAAAGTTGTGAGATAATGTGGTACCAAGTATTTGGTTAGTCTTTTAATAACTGATGACTGTCATCAATGCATGATACACCTTTACCTTTGGAGAAAAAACCTCGTACAAGTATTATGCTGTACGTAAAAGAAAGACTATCATTTTTTAGAAATGTTTAAGAGGAGACTGGCAAGATTAAGCATGTATAAACCCGTAGTTCTTCATGATTAATAGGATTCCTTTTAATTCAGCCCATCTTATAGCTAACACAAATTAGAGATTTGCATTTGGTAAATATTTCACAATCATCTCTTATTCATTGCTCACCCTGTGAACTAGGTCAATATGACTTAGTCAATTTTCTCATTGCTGAGACAAAATACCAGACACCTGAAGTTAAAGGAGGAAAGGCTTACTTTTTTTTTTTTTTTTTTTTTTTTGTGGGTACTGGGGGTCGACCTCAAGACCTCGCGCTCCAGCAGGCGCCTGTGCTGCTGAGCGATATCACCGGCCCTTTTTTTGTATGTGGGTACCGGGAGTCGAACTCAGGACCTCGTGCTTGCCAGGCAGGCGCTTATGCCGCTGGGCTATCTCACCGGCCCAGGAAAGGCTTATTGTAGCTCACAGTTTGTAGAGGTTTCTGTCCATAGTTGGGTGCCTCCAAGACAGGGTGGCATGGCAGAGGGGCATCGCAGAGGAGACTTAGTTCATGGCAGGCAGAAGGTAGCAAAGCCACAAAGTAGTGAGGAAGCAGCAAACAGTACGCAGCAAGCAACAAGCAGCTTTCTATCCCCTATATTCTATCCAGGTAGCACTCACCCCCAGGGTGGGGCACCCTTAATCCTATGCATCAACCCCAGCATCACACACTAGATCCAACCACCTCTGAACCCCTCCATGAGTGCATGAGCCTTTGAGGGGACATCTAGACACAAGTCATAACAATGACCTACTATTTTTCTTGTGTGGATCAATTATTCAGCTACTGAAGCATTGTTCTGACAAAAGATCCAGTAGCAATCATTGTGCATACTTATGCTTTTACTGGGAATTATATATATATATATATATATATATATATATATTTTTTTTTTTTTTTTTTTTTTTTTTTTTTTTTTTGTGGGTACCGGGGGTCGACCTCAGGACCTCGTGCGCCAGCAGGCGCTTGTGCCACTGAGCAATATCACCGGGCCTTTTTTCGTATGTGGGTTCCGGGAGTCGAACTCGGGCCCTCGCGCTTGCCAGGCAGGCGCTTATGCCGCTGAGCCATCTCACCGGCTCCTATATTATTAACCTAGAAACTTATTCGCTGTTCTATTCTTTGTCTACGACAAGAGCACCTTTACAAAAAAATGTATAACTTACTACAATGTCAGCTACCTAGGAATATTTGTATTACATAAAGATAATGGACTGATACAATTTTAACTACCTCCAGAATACTATTCAGGGAAAGAATTTCAATATTTTGGGTAGGAAATTGCGAAGAGAGTCTCATTTGAATTATCCAAATTGAGCTTGTTTTCTTATTTAATTAGTGATGATTTTAAGCCTAGATTTTTCAAAGGAACAAAACATCTCTGATGATCTCTTACAATATTATTATTATTATTTTAATGCACATAGTAATTTAAAAGATAATACAAAACAATTAGTGTGCCAGGTACTACGAAAGCCTGTTACACTTATTAACTCGGTTAACTTTCACAACACCATTATGAGGTATGGATTGCTGAGTCGGAATCTCAGAAAGAGTGGGTGATTTGCCATGGGTCATATTTCAAGCAAAAATGAAGCTGGGGTGGGAATTTAAATCTGTCTGATTCTGAGCTCAGACATCTAACACATTACTCTTCTCCTGAACCCTCCAAAGTGAACTAGTTTTGAAATAAAAATATGCCATCATATAGTTTTTGAAAATAGGATCCCACTAAATCAAACAATATGACCGAGCACGGTAACTCCAAATAATGGGAATCGCTGCTGTATGCATATCAAATTCATCGGAGAATTGATCAGCTTAACATTTCAATTAAGACGACAATAGAACAGATCAGCAGTTCTAGAGTATGGGAGATAGAACAGCATTGTGTTTTAATGTTTACTAGCAATGTGACTGATGCTAGTCCCTTAGTCTAGTTCAGATGTCAAGTGAGAGATAATAACATCTTCATAAGGTGAACATAAGAAGATGTCTTCGTTATCATGAGATAATTAATATTAAGTATTTAGAACATTGCCTGCCATATATTAAATACACAATAAATGTAGCTTCACACTTATGATTTCATTTGATTTGCAAATAATCCTGAAGCAGTTACTATTAATATATCCATCTTCAGTTCAGGAATCTTACTAAAACTTATCCTGGTACATTTCACTTTCTAGCAGGAGAAAGCTAGATCCTAGCTTGCAGGTTATTAAAAGTAAGAAGGTTAGGATCCTGGATTATAGATCAATGGTAGAGGGCTTTTCTCACATGCATAAGGTTTGCAAAATAAATAAATAAATAAATAAATAAATAAATAAATAAATAAGTAAGTAAATGTTGAGTTTTAATCAAGATGCAACAGAGACAAATCCTATACTATTTGTTCAAATGGGTCCTTTCTTAGAGAGCTCCCTCTGTTTGTCCCTGTTTATCTGTTCTTCCCTTCTTCTATAGTAATAGATCACCTGTTTTTTGGCTTGATAAATGCCCACCCAGGTATGACATGTGGTCATACCTCCCACTTTTCCTTGCAACTAGGCAAACTAAATTCTAGACCATGGGATAAAAATGGAGGTGTCCTTTGCTAACTTTCTTAGGAGCTAGTTAGTATGTATGAATTCTTTGGTTCTCTCACTCCATTCTTCCATTTTACTGCCTTGAATCAAGCACCACCATCTGAATTTAAAAATGAAGACTACTCCTAGAGTTGGTAAAGTGAGTGCAGCCTCCTCCAAAGCCCTGAACTAGAACCATCCAGCCAAACCACCCCAGGATTCCTGGACCTCACAAACTAAGAAATAGTAAATGTTGCTCCCTTATGCCACTAAGTTTTTGGGTAATTTGTAATACAATGATAGGTAACAACATAAAGAAAGCATTGTTTTGGCCCAGCATGGTGGGGCATGCCTGTCATCCCAGCACTTGGGAAGCTGAGACAGGAGGATTGTGAGAAAGATTGTAAAAAAAAAAAAAAAAAAGGAAAAGAGAAAAAAGAAAACCTTATCTTATTTATACCACTGTCATTTTGTATTTTCTGTCACTTACTAATAAGTCTAACTCTTAAGTCCCTTTTCCAGCTAAACTGTTGCAGATTTAACCTAAAGGAACTACTTTTCAGGTGCTATTCCTGGGGTTCCCACAAATTGAGAACTGGCAGAGGCCAAAGAGAACATCTTGTCCTGTCTCCTCATTTTACACCTAAAAGTTATAGCTTACATGTAGTGATTCCAGGGTCAGACTCAGTTCTTTTGCCATGGGTGATGGGGTCAAGACAGGTTTCTAAGCTCCTGTGTGTGATGGTAAGGAAACAAAGAATTGCAATAAAGAATTGCACGTGATGGTAAGCAAAAAAGGAACACAGTTTAATGAAGTTTATTAGGGGATGGTATGCTCAGAGTGAGTGGCCCTTCGCCAGTGGAAAGAAAAATGACATTAATGCTAAATGTGTGGGTTTAATAATTTAAAGTGTTGCACCCAGTCTAGGGTGCTTCCCGCTGGGTCTTCCAGACCCAATGTTCTTGATGGACAATGTGATTGATAGGATGCTGAATTATGTCGTCTGTATCTCTTGTTCCTGTCTTTTCCTATACTTCACTGTGTTATAATCAGATGTAGGAGATGCAGTCCATATGCATGAACATTTCATGAGCTCCAAGTGAAGAAAGGTTACTATAGGTGTGATAGTTAACCGTTGTGTCGATTTGAGTAAGAAACACTCAGCTGATTGGTTTGGCACAGTTCTGGGTGTGAGTGAATGATGTACTTACCAAAGAGGGAAGCCCACCCTGGGTTTTTGCATCTTTGGAGGAGTTCCAGTCTTCGCTGTTGCTTTTGGATGTCCATCTCCAGATTTCTAGTGCAGACTCTTCAGCCTTCAAATGTCAACCCTTCAGCTTCCTGATACAGACCGCAGCAGGGCTAGGCAGTGAGTCCCAGGTCTTTCACCTTTGACTGGATTCTTTGGCCCACCAGTGTGAAGACGGCCCTTTTGTATTCTTCCACACCAGACTCTGTAGGCAGCTATTGTAAGCATACCGGGTAAAAAGAAAATTATATATATGCGTGTATATATATATATATATATATATATATTACTAAATCTGTTACTCTGGTGAACTCTAACTGATACAATAGGCCAGGCTTGAGAAGCTTGAGAAGCTGGCACTGGTAGGTCTTGTTTTTCCACTTTGAAATCTCTCTAGGTGGGCCCAGGGGTCTTTGTCTTTCTTATCTCTGCCTCCTAGGACTAGACCTTAGGACAAAGGTCGTGGAGGAGTGGCGCTTGGCCTCGGCATTGCCCAGGTTCAGGTGAGTGGAGGAAAGCGTCCCATAGGCCCAGTTGAACTTTCTATACTATTTACATACATTTCATTGCCAGGGTAACCTGTAAAGCAGGGACTTATTGTCCCATTTCACACTCGAGGAAACTGGGTCCACACCCATGACTTTTTGCTTTACTGCCTCTCTATTGTTAAAGAGTGCTTTTAAACAAGTTCAAGGACTGGGGTGTAGCTCAGTGATAGAGCACATGCTTTGCATGTGGGAGGCACTGGATTTCATCTTCAGCACCCACTGCCCCCAAAAGTCAATTACAAATAAATGTCAAAGTTTTGTTACAATCTTACACCCAAAGGAAGAGATCCATAGCAATCCAAACAGACACCCTGGTAGAAGAGGCATTTGAGGACAAGTGAATGGAACTATAGTAATCATAGTTATGTTTACACAAAGAAAATGATCACTGGTTAAAGGTCACCTAACTCCTTACTGACTTATCTGGGTGGTGGATGACTCATTTCCCAGAACAGATAAGCGCTTGCTGTCCTCTGGAGTCCATTTTGCATGTGTTGTCAGTTAATCAATACATATATTAATTATTTTGCACCCCTTACCACTCAGCAGTGTCCCAGACCAAGTATGTACAGTATTTGAGGAAAATAATCGACAAATACTTTTCTTATGGTCCTGTGGATAGGCAGGTAGGTAGTAGCAGAGGAATGATTAGAACTCAGGTCAATATTTTATGTATTAACCAGGCTATTAAAAAAACAATTATTAATCAGTGAATAAGAATCCCACTTTTTCTGTCTACATAACTGTCAGCATTTAAAAATATTTAGAGTTGCTTTTTGTAACTGGGAATATTTTTTGCACTCTTGTTTTGAGTGTTGTTTTTCTTTTTTCTTTTTTCATCAGAGCTCAGAAGGAAAGAAACAGAACTGATATTTCCCTGAAACACTTTTTTCTCCTTCTCTTTGGATGAAGATTAAGCAATTGTCTGCCAGATTTCTTCACTGCAATAAATGTACATCTGACAATTTACAGGAAGCTTATCAGTCTTTTTCATGCCAGAAACTCGTGATACTTTTCCTTATGACACGGTACAAACATCACAGTTGAGTTGCACCTTCCCTCCGGCCATACACACTGTACCCTGCAAGTTAATCCATAATACAGCCTTTGGCTGGAAGTCAGGGCGTTGCCATTGACTTGGCATTATTTATTAAAGAACAAGGTAGAAGGGGGCTGCGGTGTAGCTATTGGTTATGTGCTTGCTTAGTATTTGAAAAGCCCTGGTTTCAATCTCCACTACTGCAAAACAAAGACGCAAAGAAATAAACAAACATGATAGGTGACGCCCAGGTATGTTCAGAAATGGAAGGCTCTTGTCTGTCTTGAACGTTCGCAAAGAAACATTACAGACCATTATACACATTATATCTCTATGTTTGTAATGAAGCAAACCATGGTGTGTTTTGTTTGTTTATGTGTTTGCTTGTTTGTGGGTTTTTTTCATTTGTTTATTTTGAGACAGGGTTCAGGTACATAGTGACCTTGAACTCACTATGTAACCCAGGCCGGCCTTTAATTGATGCTGATCCTCCTGCCTCAGCTGGAGATTACAGGACTGTACCACCACGCTTGGCTAAACTATGGCTTTGTCATTATCTACTTCTCACCAAAAGGTGATTTCAGGAACGGATGTTACTCCAAATTTGGACATTTACAAACTTTATTGTGTGCCTTACCTTCTTCTCAAGTAGGAATTAGAAATCTGAGCCTCACCCAACACCCTCATTAGACATGAGTTCCTGCTTAAGGACTCAAAATGAAAACCCTTTAAAGGTAGGAAACGGTTGTTGAAAGCAAGAAGGACTTTAAATATAGCATGTTGGGCTTAGTTTTTTTGGTTTTTTTTAAAGAACTTTATATTACTGAAAAATGAGAATTTCTGTTTTGTAAAGGTCTTTCAAATTTCCATTTATTCTTACAGCAAAAAATATTTTATGCCTATTATATACTTGTTCTGGCCATGGATAAATACAGATAAGCACATTACCATGTAATGTTAAGTATGTAGAATTGCTAAGAAATGATAAGTTACTTACTTAGTAGACTATTCTTTTATTTGTCATTAAAAATACTATATAGTAAAAGCTGCAGTTGTCACCAAAGTAATAAGCCGGAAACACTGGACAGATCGCTGCAGCTCATTCAGGATGGGGTAATATGAAACTTGGAATCTCTTCAAAAGCTATGGCATTTTTCAAGAACAGTAATTTGGATTTATTCAGCTTCATATCCTGCTATCCAATTAATGCTGAATGAATGAAAATAAAGTCTCTGGAATCCCAGAGGGGGAATTCCTCTGAATCTTTCAAGGCTGAGCTCAAGGGCTCCTCCTACCAGAAAACACTCTCTGGCTTTCTACGGACTAGAGTAAGACACCATTCTGTGTGTGTCTGAGGGACCTCTGCTCTCTCTGGTCACCGTGCTCATCGTTCCACGTCTACTTGCTCTTCCACCAGGGCAGGGAATAGCAATCCCACAATGGTCACCTTTGACTCCAGCTCAAAGGTCGATAGCACACAGGATGCATTTAATTTGTTGACATGAACTAATCATGCAAAATTGTCTTTTGAGCATAAGGTGAAGTACTTGTTAGGAGGTAAGAAAGGCATGGATTTAAATCCCTGATTTTTCCCTCACTAGTCCTATGACCGTCTACATGCCAGTGTATCTCTTTAAACATCATTTTCCTTTTCTGTTGAGTGGGAAAAATAGTAGAACATTCCTCACATTATGAGGATTACACACTGTAATATGTGGAAGGCATTTATAATGCCCGGTAAATGGCAAAACTTCAATATATTTTAATTATTATTTACTTCTCTACTTTCACCTATATCTTCTTTTTTTCTTATTCCCTCCTTCATTCTGCTTTTCCTTGCCTTTTTATTTCAGTCTTAACTGTCCCTGTTTCTTTGAAACCTTTTATCTTCTCAGCTCATATCTTGTAGCTTTGTGTGTGTCCAATAAATCCTTTCCTCGTGTGCCGGATATTCACCACCTCTAGAGAAGAAAGCACATTGTATAGCACCTGTGTTCCAGTCTGATGCCCTATCCTTTAACTAATGCTGCATTAGTCAGGTTTCTGTTATTGTAAAAACAAACAAACAAACAAACAAAAAACCTTGAAACAATCAAATTATGGAGAAAGAAGGTTTATTTTGGCTCAAACTTTTAGAGGTGTCAGTCCATGATTTGTTATTCGCAGGGCTTTTGGCCTGTGGTAAGGGTAGCACACCACAGTGTCAGAAGGTGATGAAACTGCTCGCCTCACGGCTGGGAACTGAAAGGGAAGAGGAGGGAGCTGTGGTCTCAGTATTCCTTCCTCAGGCCTGCCCTGGATGGCTGGGAGAACTCCAAGGCTCCTCCACTCCAAGGTTCCAGCACCTTCCAGTAACAGCGCCATAGGCTATGAGGTAGGAGATTAAGACTGGGGCAAACTGGACAACTAACTGAATGAACCAAAGGTCATAAAAACCCAGGACTAACAGGTTGAGCAAGTTTTCTAAAAAGAGAGGACCTAAGGAGAACATGGGACCCAAAATGACATCGGGCTTATGGCTGAGCACTGGGGACAATCAGAAAGTGCTATTTTCAATCTTTTATTTGCATGTGGGCTCCACAAATCAAAATACACTCTTCCTGATCCTTCTTCATTCACATCTGGTGGGAAGCCAAACGAGTCTTTCCATAGCGTGCTTTAAATCTAGTGCTAGGACAAATGTCCCAGTACACCGTTCACATGAGGGGAAACCAACCCAGGAATTTTGGGTACAGAACAGCCTCTTCCTCTTGCCCTTGGGGCCTGTGACCCTTTTCATAAGACTGCTCTGACCACGTAAGGCATACTTTTTTCCCGCCCTCAACAAATGTACACCCTTGCTATTTTTCCTGTGTCTTGTTCCGTTCTTGGATGAGAGCACCAAGTACCTGGAGAGAAGCCCCACGGGACCCCTGTCTGTTAATACTGGGACTAAGCTTTAAGGTGTGCCATTAGGGAATACTAACCCAAATCATGCCAGCTTGAAGGTCTGAAAAGTGTATCAAGACTCACAGTAGCCACAAAAGAGCCAATGAACAGGAAAACGCCCAAGATGGGGCATGCCCCCAACTTTTTAGAAATTATATAGGCTTTATTTAATTTATTTTTTTAAGTCAGGGTCTTGCTGTGTAGTTCATGCTGGCCTTGAATTCACTATGTAGCCCAGGCTGGCCTCAAACTCACAGCGATCCTCCTGCCTCAACCTCCCAAGTGCTGGGATTACAGGCGTGCGCCACCACACTTGGCTAGAAATTACATGGACTTTAAAAGGAGGTGGTAACAACTCTGGCTGGCTAGGCAGCTGTAACCGGGGCAAAGGGCGTCTTGAATGCGTTTGCATGGGAAGTGGTGCAGGGGTTGGTGGTGGTGGAAGGGACAGAAGCCAGGTAGCGATCACAGGACTGTCTTCCTAATGACACGCTATGAGACTCCTGGCCGGAAGGATATGACAGTGTGGGAAAAGCTGGAGGCAAAGGTCTCCAGGGACAGGTAGAGGAAGCAGCTTGATATGTTTGGATTTAGACCTAGAATGTCCCCCAACATTGTCAAGTGCTCACAGGCAGGGCTTCGGGAAGGTGCTGGATCACGGAGGTGCTACAGTCATCGGTGGGTTCATCTACTCCACTAATGAGTTTAGCGGCTGAGTGCACTGTTAGAAGGTGAGGCCGGGTTAGACGCAGTTCCCCAAGGGCGACTTACAGGGGGGCTGTATCTCCCCTCCTGGCTCCTCCCTTTACTCTCTGCTTCCTGGGTCCTGGCTGCCGTGATCTCAGTAGCTTTTCCTTTGCCTTTTCTCCTGACCACGGACTGTAACCATAAGCCAAAACCAACCTCGCCTTGAGGTTGTGTGGGTCAAATATTTTGTTCTAGCAGTGAGGAAGAGGCTGAGACAGTCTGTGAGGGAGATGGGTCTTCGAAGCTTGCCATATCTCTGCCATTATAAACTAACGGTGATTGATGTTAATTAAATCAAAACCTTAAGAAAACCCACTAATTTTGTTTTTCAAGTACCTAGTTTTGAGGAAATATTTGTTAAAATTTGGAGGGGAAATGAAGCTGTCTCTCAAATTGGACACAGTCCAACCACCAAAAGACAGCCATTGTTACCTTTCAATATAAATATGTAAAAATATTAAAACTGTGCCTATTTAAATAGGCATTTGTTTTCTATGTGAGCACCCCAAATTACAAGTGTGTGTTGCATGAAGAAACATATTCTTTTCCACAAATGCAAGCGTATGTAAGTGTTGTTTACTTTTCTTTGTTTACTTTTACTTTGTTTCTGAATGGTAAGTCTTGGTTTCACTTCATATCAGCAAATAGAAATCAAGCTTATTTTTTTTTTTTTACAGAAATACGTTTTCAATCAAATGGATGTGCTCTAATATATTTATCCAGTATCCAGTATCTTCATGACAGACATTTGTTTCCATTTTCTTTTGTCATTATGAGAAAGGATTTATTATATCTTTGTTTTGCAGTGCTAGGGATCGAACCCAGGGCTTCACATATGCTAGGCAAGTGTTCTCTCACTGAGCTACATGCCCAGCTTACTATATCTTTGGACCACACTTTTTTCTGTACTGTTATGGGCTATGTTGTGCCCAAATTCTTACCTTCAAGCCCTAACCCCAACACCTCACAATGTGACTGTATTTGGATATGGCACCTTTAAAGAATGACGAAATTAAAATGCAGTGGTTGGAGGGAACAATCCAACCTATCCGGTATTCTTGTAAGAGTAGGAGGCCAGGACACACCAGACATGCATATCCATAGAGAAAAGGTTGTGTGAGGACACTTGGAGAAGGAGGCGATCTACAAGCCAAGGAAAGAAACCTCAGAAGAAAACAGACCTGCTGATACCTTGGTCTTGGATTTCTGGCCTCCAGAACTACGCGAAAATAAATTTCTGTTATTTAAACAACCTAGTTAGTATGCAGTATTTTGTAATGACAGCCTTAGTAAACTAATATGCATGGTGACTCATCCATAATTATACAGGTAAAACCAATTTGGGAATAGTGTTCACTGTAATTAAAGAGTCAAATGCAGTGTGCACTCCTGAAACCAGCCTATTTGCAGGGCTGAGGCAGGAGGCTCTTGAGTTCAATGATGGCTTGGGCAACTTAATGTGACTGTCTCAAAACAAAAATTTAAAAAGGCCGGGATGTAGCTCAGTGGTAGAGTGCTAGTCTAGCATGCATGAGGCCCTGGATTCAGTCCCCAGTACCACAAAAATAAAAAAGAAAGAAAGGCAGGGAAGGAAGGAAAAAAGAATGGATTTGAAGAAACTGCAGACAAGCGCATGTATGTATTTCGTCAACCGAGGTCCATTTGCATATAAAGTAGACTAAAGGAAAATGAAAAAGTTGTGCAGCATCTGACATTGCCTTTCAACTCATTGGCTATGTTTTACTAATAACAGCATTCCCACTTTATCCCTAAATCTATAGTTTCCCCTAGCAGTTCTTGATTAGCTATTTTGACTGAGGTACAGTGATGATCAACTCTGGGACTGAGTTAGGACTGATTGCAACTGTTTTCTACTCTCAGCATTCTTCCATTGCTTATTTCACAACTAACCCTTTACTGGGGAAAGTGCTGTGTCACACACTCAGAGTAAAAAGCCTTAGAATCAACCTTCCTTGACTAGTAATCTTTTTCAGACCCCTCCAAACTTGGGGTGGAGAAAATTCTACAGAAAAGTCCTAGTGTCACTGTATTTTTAGGTTGCCAGTGAATGACCTTTTTCTTCCCCCTGTAGCGTGCAGTTTTCAGTGGGAGTAAGAGTGGGGAAGAGAACCCGGGCCTCGTGGTGTATACTTGTAATTCTAGCAGTTTGGGAGGCCAGGGCAGGAAGATCACAAGTTCAAGCCCAGCCTGGACAATTTAGCAAATTACAAAAACCTATCTAATAAAAAACAAAAATGGGGGTGGTCCACCAATTCTATAAGGCTCTGTATCATTTGTCCCCCCGCCTCACCCCACCCCTTCTTGCTGGGGATTGAACCCAGGGCCCTTGCATGAGCTATATTCCCAGTACTTTTATTATTATTATTATTATTTTGGATTTTTGAGACAGGGTCTTGCTATGTTATTACGGCTAATTTTGAACTCACTATGTAGCCCAGGCTGGCCTCAAACTCACAGCAGTCTCCTGCCTCAGCCTTCCAAGTGCTGAGATTATAGGCATGTGCCACTATGCTCAGCCCCGTCTTTTTTTTTTTTTTTTTTGGTGCGTACTGGGGGTTGACCTCAGGACCTTGCGCGCCAGCAGGCACCTGTGCCGCTGAGCGATATCACCTGCCCTTTTTTCGTATGTGGGTTCCTGGGAGTCGAACTCAGGACCTTGTGCTTGCCAGGCAGGCACTTATACCGCTGAGCCATCTCACTGACATTTTTTTTTTTTTTTTAATTTATTTTGAGACTGGATCTTGCCAGGTTGCTAGTTGCCCAGGCTGGGCTAGAACTTGCCATCTTTCCACCTCAGCCCCCTAGGGTGCTGGGCTTACAGGTGTGTGCCACCTTGCTGGGTTTACCATGTGGGTTTTAAGCACTCTGTTGCACGCCTTACCCAGTCTCCTGATGGTAGCCATTGGCTGGATGATCTGTTAGGATTTGCTGCTATCATACTCGAAGAAATCATACACAGTTGGCTAAGCTGACAACCTGAGCCTCAGGGACAATTCCTATCTGCTATAGTCGCAGGAGCCTAGGATGATACTCCACTGGTCAGTGTCTCCTCTTCCCGCTAAAGTTCAATTTAAATTAATCATTCATTCTGTAGATCAGGCAATGAATCACTACATTACTCAGCATATGGAGCTAATAGTAACAGTTTGTTTAGAGAAGAAAAAGGATCCTCGGGCTTTATTTATTTTTTTATAGTTTAATGTTTTCATTTTGTCTTCTTCAATTCTGTGAAATACCCAGAGCCCAAAGTAGCTGTTATTACTCTTCGACTGACTACACAGCTTCAGATCTGGGTTACAGCAAAATTGTGTGTGGATGGACATCTTGGTTGTCAATTTTTAATGTGCCTGGTGCTAGGGTTTTGCTAGTGTACAACACAGAGAAAAATAGGTGAACGGGAAACGCAACATGGTATAAAGTTAGTTAAAATGAGGAAGTTAAAAGAAGGCCACGACCTTCCCTTATTCCGTCTTTCTTTACTCAACATTTATTAAGTACTAACGGCAATGTTCTGAGCGCTGAGGATAAAATAAAGTGCATGTTCTCACGGGGCTCATTTCTCTAAATAATTGGCTCATCTGAGGTCTCTGATTCTACACTCCAAGATAGCTGGAGTGAAAGATCAGAATAAAGAAATAGGAAGTAAATAAAAAAATGTCTTTTGAGGGCTATTAAAAAGTATAGAGGCTTCAAAGCTCTAGGCAAAAGGGCAGAGAAAAGCTGGGCACCATGTTGCAATCCTGTCATCCCAGCACTTGGGAGGCTGAGGCAGGGGGACCACCACGAAATCGAGGCCAGCCTAGACTACATGGTGAGTTCAAGGCCAGCCTGAACAACATAGCGAGATCTTGTCTCAACTGGGGGGTGGGGGGGTGGGAGACGACGACACAACGTGAGTGGGTAACAAAGGGAGGTAGAGGGCCGGTGAGATGGCTCAGCGGTTTAAGCGCCTGCCTTGCAAGCGCGACGGCCCGAGTTCGACTCCCGGAACCCACATACAAAAAAGGGGCCAGTGATATCGCTCAGTGGCACGGGCGCCTGCTGGCGCGCGAGGTCCTGAGGTCGACCCCCCGGTACCCACAAAAAAAAAAAAAAAAAAAAAACAAAGGGAGGTAGAGGAATCTGTCAAGGACTTTCGTATTATTGTTCCTTAAACTTAATCTTCATAAAAATCCTATGAAGTAGGTATTATCATTCCCATTTTTTGTTTTTCTGAGACAGGATCTTGCTATGTAGTCCAGGCTGGCCTTGAACTCTCAGCCATCCTCCTGTCTCAGCCTCCCCCGTGCTGGGATTACAGGGATGTGCCGCCATATCTGGCTCTTAAACCATTTTATACAAGGAAAATGAGGCACAGGAAAAGATCATGTAGGTTGCCCAAGGTCCTACTATTAGCATTTGGCAAAAACAGGACACTCACATTCATCTGTAGAGTCTGTTTTTAAGCACTGCTCACATCGCTTGTCAAAAAAAAAAAAAAAAACAAACCACGATTAGAGCTAAGCAGATTCGCTCCACAGCGAGATCCTTTTCGCCTCATTCCGCGCCATCTTTTGTTGACTATTGAGTCCCTATGTTGTCATGAAATTGTGATGGACACTAGAGTTACAAGGGTAGTCATAGCATCTGTGATTCTTGCTTTGCTGTAGTTTATGGCCATTAAGCAAGTAACACGGGCACCCCCGGGGCCTCAGCCTCCCTGTGTCTGTGTCTCCCATTTCTTTATCTGTCCAAGGTAGGGCGGCCAGGACAGGTGACTGTGGGGAAGAGGCAGCCTGACCTTTCCCTTGCGAGTGACCTCGTGTAAGTCTCTTTTTCGCTCCTCTAAGTCTCTCGGCTTAACATGGAGGAGTTTGTGGCAAGGCTCGCTCTGCACCAGCCCTCCCCGGCCCGGGGATCCCCAGGACGCGCCTCGCCCTCCCGGGAGCCTCGTGGGTTCCCGGGCCCTTAACTGGCAGGCGGAGGGTGGCCCAGGCGACCCGCAGGGATGCACAGGCGGCGCCGGGGGCACGGGGCCTCGCGGCGGGGTCCAGGCCGGCGCTGCCCGACCGCGGCCATTGCACCGGGGGAGCACCACGGCCACCCGCGCAGAGACGTCACCCCGCCGCTTGCAGCGCGTGTTTTTTATGCAGTGAAACAACAGGGAGCAGCTTTGGCTTCTTCCCGCGGGACCCGAAGAGAACAGGCGCGAGGGGGCGGGCGGCGGGACGAGGCCACCGCGAGGCTCCGCGCGCCTCGGGTCACGTGGCTCCAGGGACCGCATGGCGGCGGCCCGCGCGCCCCCGCGCCTCGGCCGGCGGGGCAGCCCGGGCGCGCGCGCCGACGGGGCGGGCGCATGCGCAGGGGGGCGCGCCGCCTCTGCCCCGCGGCGAGGGTGTCTATGGAGAGGCGGCGGCCGAGGCTGCTGAAGGAGCGGAGGCTGAAGCCGTGGCGATGGCGCCCTTCCCTGACGAGGTGGACGTCTTCACCGCGCCGCACTGGCGGATGAAGCAGCTGGTGGGGCTCTACTGCGACAAGGTAACGGAGCGAGCGCGCGCCGGCGGGGGACACGGGCGGGCGGTCCCCGGGCGGCCGGGCCTGCGCCGCGCTCCGCCTCCCGGCAGCTGTCAGCCCGCGCCCCGCGCCCCGGCCCGCGGGGACCCCCTCTGGCGCCGCCGCCCACGGCCTGGGGCCTGCGGGGCGCCCGGCTCCGCGCTGCCCAGAGGGGGAGGGGCCCGGCCCTCGGGGACCCCGCTCGGCCCGCGGAGGCCCCGGCGCGTCCCAGGCCGCTCCCGCGCGCCTCGCCCCGCTCCCCGGCGGCTCTGGGGTCCCCCGGCGGCCTCGGGGTCTCCGGAGTCTCCATGCAAACACGCAGCCGCGCGGCGCGCTTCCTCCACGCGCGGCCGCCCCTGTTTATTTCACCTCCTCGCTTTTCCCTGGTTTGACTCGGGAGAAAAACCAGCTTTAGGGCTAAGAGGACTTTTCGCTATTGGATGGTTTTCTTTTTTCTTGCAACTTTTAATGTCCCCTCTCGCCCCCCGTATTTATTTACTCGGTGTAAATTTTGCCATAAGACAGCTGTTCTTTGTTGGAGTTCTCTACCTGGCTGCAGTAAGGGGGACCTGGGGAAAGTTGTTGGCCTGTGGGAACTGAACCTGGTCGGCGCTCAGTGGACGCAGCGTGAGCGGAGGAGCACTTCCGTGGGGAGGGCTGGGGCCTTTTGCTGGGCTTCCAAGACAACGTTAACACTCCCCGGGTTTGCCAGTTTACGCCAGGGAACGGCCTAGGAGTATCCTCAAAACGCCAGGCAATCCAGTTTCTTGTGGAAAGGACGGTAATTAACATTGAAACTACTAATCATAGAACTAAAATTTTTACTTCCAGAAATTATGTAATATTAAGCAGAACCACCTTCGACAGCCCACAGGGGTGGCGGTTGGAGGATGCCCAGGGTTCGATGCTAGGCCAGACTCAAGACTAGCAATGTAAAGCAGTGAGTTTGTGTTTCAGATCTTAGCAGCGCTGCTCCACAACCATCTTCTCCCTCCCTCCATTTTGGAAATTAAAAATAAACACACAAAAAAACCCCCAAATCTGATTCAGGTGTAGTTTTAAACCTTAGGACTGTTCTGGGATAGTGGTTCTCAACTTGTTTGCTTTTAAAAATTCTGATGCCCAAACCTCTGGGCTCCCGGATAGACATACATTTTAAGTCTTTCCCGGTTAGTGCAGTGCACAGCCACTGGTGAGAATCACTTACCGAAGAAAAATTTAAGGAATGGGTAAGGCATTGAGCGGAAGTGTATAACACTGAAGTTTTCAACGATCTGTGCTATAGTATCTTTATCCTCTTGTCTTCTGACGGGTTATCTGTCCCTTAATTGGAAGAAAGAAAAAATTGGGGGAGTTTTTTCACTTTCTCAGAAATCAAAAATCAAAAAGGGAGGTTAAATCCCAGCATTCAGGAGGCTGAGACAGGAGGAATCAGGAGTTCCAGGCTAGCCTGGCCTGGACTACATAGTGCCTGTCTGAGAAGCAAATCAAAAACAGTGAGGACTAATGAAACCTAGGTTTTCTATTTTTTATATATCTATATCTATATCTATATATCTATATATAGATATAGATATATAGATATCTATATCTATATATATATATTTTTTAAATATGCGGGTACCGGGCGTCAAACTCAGGACCTCGCGCTTGCCAGGGAGGCGCTTATGCCGCTGAGCCATATCACCGGCCCTCTATTTTATATTAAGGAGAGGTAGTCTAGAGATCACCTGATATTATATGGCAAATTTTGTGTGTATTTACCTAAAAGGTTCTGATTTTCTTCAGCTTTCCAACTGTTTGCGACCTCCCAAAATAATCACAATTTTATTTACTTACTAGGCTTATCAGCCTTATTGTAAAATTTTGAAGAAGTGTCATTTTTGTGTGTGTCTTTTCCTGGTGATTGAGCACTTTTGAGCAGATTTTGAATATGCAGTTGCCTTTTTAAAAAAATTAGTCAAGATTCTTTTGAGTAGTTCAGTTTCCCTGTTTCATAGTTTAATAAAATATTTTCATTTTGACATAGCATAAGTTAAAATTATTACTGATTTATTCTTGGCATAACAAAAAAAATTATCACTAGTTCTGAATTAATTACATATAGTTAATGAAGTTATTGTATTTATTAATATTAAAACTCTGGCTTTCTGAACCCTGACGGAGGTGATTTAGCCATGAAAAACACTGCATAGGAATTTAACATTGTCATTTCTTCTTGATTTTAGCAGCCAGTGGAAATATCTCTTAGGATATCCTTTGTGAGCAAGACTAGAAAAATAGGTATTTCGTGATGGCTGAATGGTCTTAAAGAAATTAAGGTTTCATTGTTTTTGTTCTCTGAAGTTTTACTATCACTATCATTTGGTTGTATAGATCAAGGATCCAATCCAAATAGCCTCCAGTAAAGCCATCCAAAATGAGAACTAGTTTTTATGGTCAAACTAAAAAAGTGCCAAGTGTGTTATTTACTATATTCTATATTTTGACTCTTAATGTCCTTATAAATATAAAGAAGTTAGTTTTATTTCCAGTATTGCACTTAAGTGTATTGTGTTTTTTAAGTACAATATATTTTAGAATTATTCATTTGTTTACCAGAATAAAATCAATTATTTCTCTGCTTAGATTAATGTACTTAGAACAGTTATTTTGAAGCAGTTGTAGGCCATGTTAAATATTGATGCAAATTATTAATACTTTGTTCATGGATTTTCTTTTTTTTTTTTTTTTTTTTTTTGGTGTTTTGAGACAGGGTCTTGCCATGTAGTTTAGACCAGTCTTGAACTCACTATGTAGCGCAGGCTGGCCTGGAACTCCAGCCTCAGCCTCCTGAGTGCTGGGGTTACAGGCATGTACCACCATGCCTGGATCCCTTACTTTCATAAAAGGTTTTATGTTAAGAGTTTTCACCTTTGTTATCTAGACATTAGTCTTTCAGCATAGGTAAAGCTAGGGAGTGTTTCTGTTTTATAGCTGGGGATTTATAGGGCTAGATTAGATAGTTAACGTAAGCAGTTACTGATATTCAGGTGGAAATCCACGTCAGGATTAGGACCGTTTAATTTTTTTGGTGGGAAACCATAATAGTTTCTGATTTTTGGTTTGTTTGATAACAGTCTGCTAAAGAAAATCTTCTTTGTTAACTCACCAGTTCCAAATTCGAATGATTTAATAAAAATTTGCATAAGATGATCTTCTCCCCATTTTCTTCCAGTTCTTCAGTTTTTCCTCTAATCCTGAAAATTTAACTCCATTTATTCTGTCGGTTGAGCATATAGTTTGTATCTGTCACTAGGCCATGTGGCTTAGCTTGGCAGTGTCAGATGTAACAGTTCTTAAGGGTTCACAATTTAGTATGTGATGAGGTCTGTGCCAGGGTGGCAACTCAGTAGGCTGTGCGGGGAAGAAAGGGAAGAGTGCGTCCAGCTCCGTGTTCACCTGTCGGAGAGGTCTCTGAATTGATCCCTAAGGACAGAGTGGGTGAAAGTTGTAAGGATGTGGAAGGAGCCCAAGACTTACACCTAAATCAGTTATAAAAATTCAAGTGGTGGAGGCCTTCAGATGTGTCCACATTTTTCAGGTGAGGATATTAAAAGTGCCTTCTACTTTATCAGTTTATTTAAAAAGGATGTTTAATGACCAAAACTCTTAAGAAAGTAAGCTCAGAATAATGTGACTAGATTATTTGTTTAATAGAAAGAATATAGTTTAACAGTCCGTCTTCCTTGTTCCTCATTTTTCTGTATACCTGTAAGAACGTACTGACTGCACTTGGGAAGTTTTCATGGAGAGAATATTAATATCGAGAGCTGGACGAGCAAGGAAAGGGCATTTAATGAGTTCTTACTACTTATTTTCTCTAATCCTCACAAGAGCCCTGTAAGACAAGTGTTAGCCCTCATTTAAAAATGAGGAGACAGTCTTAGTGGTTATACAACTCATTCAGGTAGTAATTAGTAAGAGTCTGAATTTTAATCTTGGGATTCTTTTCCCCTTCCGAAGCTCATGTTTTTACATTACCTCAGTGCTTCTGCTGCTTATTACTAACTTCATGATTTTATGCAGAATAGTTCATGTGTGGGGTCATTGTTTTTGAGTTTCTTCACTGAATGTAAATCCTCTTTGATTAAATGAAAGCATTGTTTGGCTGAAGACACAGAAAGTAAAACTTGTTTGTGTGGTAATGTTTGAGTTTTTGTTATATATTTCCATGTGTTTTTTAGGCAGTACAGGGGGTTGGATTGAACCAAGGGCCTTGCACATGTGAAGAACTGTACCATTGCCCTTTGCTATGTTTTCTTTTTCCTTTTAATTTTGGTTTACAGTCCTCCCGCCTCAGCCTCACAGGCTGTGATTACAGGCCTATGGGCCACTCCTGGCTCCTTTTGGTTTTTGTTTGTTGCAGTGTAGTGCTGGGAATTGCAAGCAGGTTGGCATCAAGTGATAAAGTACCCTTGGGAATCATTTTGAAGCCAGGTTTTTATATTTTAGGTTGTAGAGTGTCAGAGATAGAAAGTCAGTTATAAATTCTTTTAAAATATGGAAGATAACATGTTGCTGTTTGTTACTATTTATGATTATATGTATCTTATTTCTTATAGATTCCATGTTGAATTTGCAAACCAGTATATTACCTTATTAGGTCACTAGAAACTTTTTTTTTTTTTTGGTGGTGGTACTGGGGATTGAACCCAGGGCCTTCACAATGAACTACATCTCCACCTTTTTTTTTTGTTGGTTTGTTTAATTTTTATTTTGACAGGGTCTCACTAAATGCCCATTCTGGGTTCCAGCTTGGAATCCTCCTGCCCCAGCCTCCCAGAGTACTGGGATGACAGGATTGTGCCACCATATCTGGCTTAGAAACTTTCATATTCTACTGTAGAGCACTGTTTTTCAAAATATTTCCTGTGATCCACCCATCAGTAGGTCATAAATCAGTTCTGCAGATCAAAACAATTAAAATAAGATGGAAAGAGGGAGACACTCTTACCTGAAACTTGATGGAAGTGTTTGTGATATGTGAGTTTGGAACAGCGGAGCACCCAAACTGCAACCTAAACCCACTTATCCCAAAGTGCCAACACTGCAATTAAACCTGAATACTGAGGTTTTAGCTTAGGAAAAACAACTCATACACTTGGCTTGTGTGCTGACAAAGAGGGCTGTGTGTGCCTGCTGTGGCACGCATGCCATAGGTTCATCACCACTGGTCTAGACTGTATTGTATTATATAATGAAGGTTGTGGTAAACAATGCTTGCCCAGAGTGGTGGTGCACCTCTGTAATCCCAGCACTTGGGAGGCTGAGGCAGGAGGATTGCTGTGAGTTTGAGGCCAGCCTGGCCTACACACTGAGACCCTGTGTTAAAAAACAAACAAACTACAATGCTTGAAATGATGCGATGCTTGTGTAGAACAGTGTTTCTCAACCAGAGCACTATTGACATGTAGGGCCAGGTGGTGATTGTTGAGGGGGCTGTTGCCTGCATTGCAGGGTGCTTTACTGCAGTTCCTGGCTTTGACCCAGTACAAGTCAGTAGCACTTCTCCAGTGATGACAACCAAAACTATCTCCAGACCTTGCTTGTACTTTCCTTTTAGGGGGCAAAGTTGTCCCTATTTTGAGAATTTTTGCTTTAGAACAAGTAGTTTTTCTGATCATCTAGTCTGTTGGATCTGAAAAACGTATCTTTTTTTTTTTTTTTTGTGGGTACCGGGGGTCAACCTCAGGACCCTGCGCACCAGCAGGCGCCTGTGCCGCTGAGCGATATCACCGGCCCTTTTTTCATATGTGGGTTCTGGGAGTCGAACTTGGGCCCTCACGCTTGCCAGGCAGGCACTTATGCTGCTGAGCCATCTCACCAGCCCTGAAAACGTGTCTTTATGATTGGGACAAACATTGTCTCTCCTGGAAAGAACACAGATATTAAGTCACAGATAACCAGTCTCTATTTTATTATATGCTGAATAGTTATATGATTTGGGATATTTTACTGTGCCTCAGTTTTTAAATCTATAAAATGGGCTATGATGCCTACTTTCTAGTATTGCTCTAAGAAATAATACTTAAAAACATCTAATATAGTGCCTAACATTTTATTTTGTTTTTTTGTTTGTTTTGTTTTTTCGAGACAGGGTCTTGCTATATAGTTCAGGCTGGCCTTGAACTCACTGTGTAGCCCAGGCTGGCCTCAAACTTACAGTGATCCTCCTGCCTCAGCCTCCCAAGTTCTGGGATTACAGGTGTACGCCACCATACCTAGCATGTACAGATCTTTTTTGTTCTTACCAAAGAACAACTTTTCATGTGTTGATCATTTATTTTCCACCTTTACTGAGGCATATTTGACAGATAAGGATTGTTGTTGGGTGTGGTAGTGCACTCCTGTCATTCCAGCACTCCGCGAGGCTGAGGCAGGAGGATTATAATTTTGAGCCCAGCCTGGACAATTTAGCAACTCAGTGAGACCCTATCTCAAAATGAAAAATTAAAAGGACTGGGTTGTAGCTCGGTATGAAAACAAAACAAAACACAAACCAAGGGCTGGTGATATAGCTCAGCGGCATAAGCACCTGCCTGGCAAGCACGAGGTCCTGAGTTCGACTCCTGGTACCTGCATATAAAAAAAAAGACACAAACCAATTGCATACATTCAAGATGTATAACTTTAACGGTTTAAGATATAGATACAGGTATAATGTCATGATTATCAAAATGAAGTTAATCACATCCATTGCCACACAGTTACTCTTGTGTATGTGGGGTTGGAATGACGACACTTAAGATCTATTCTCAGCAAATTTGAAGTAAACAGTACTGTATTATTAGTCACCACAGTCAGCATCCTGTACAAAATATGTCCAGAACTTCTTCATTTTATGATTTACAGTTTGTGCCCTCGACTAATACCCCCCATTTTCCCACACCACAGCCCCTGGCAACTCACATTCTGCTTCTGTGAGGTTAGGTTTTTAAATTTCACATATAAACGAGACCATGTAGTGTAGTGTTTGTTTTCATGAGTCTGACATAGTTCGTTTGCCGTAATGTCCTCCAGGATCACCTGTGTTGTTGCCAGCGGCAGGATTTCCTTTTTCAGTGGCTGTTTCTGGTTTTGCCCGTGCGCGACCACATGCGTGCAGCGCGTTTTCTGTGTCAGCCCGTGTGTGGACTGGCATTAGGTTGTCCCACACCTCAGCTGGCCATGCACGTGGGAGAGCAGCTGCCTTTTGGAGACACTGATTTCATTTCCTTGGGACATAGACCCAAAAGTGGATTGCTAGTTGTATGTATGCTAGTTCTGTTTTTAACTTTTGTGAAGACCTTCTGTACTGTTTTCCACAATGGCATTACCATTTTTTAAGGACTTCTAATGAAGTTTTGTTTTGGACTAAATACGGAAACAGTAACAGAAAAACCTAAGTAGCGCTAATACACGTTATTGTCTGTGTCCTTTAACTGTATTAACTGATCGTCACAAGAACCTGAGGTGGTGGTTAATATTATTAGCTGTTTTTAAGATGGAGAAGCTGAGATGTAGGGATTTTTAGTGACTTGCTGGCAGAACCCCTTCACCAGCTGGCTCCAGAGTCCATGCTTTTAGCTCGTGTGCTTAATTCACTTTGTAAGGTAGAGTGTTTTGTTTTTGGTTTATTGCGACAAGGTCTTGCTACGTATTCCACGCTGGCCTTGAGTTCACTCTGTAGCCTAGGCTGGCCTCGAACTCGCCATAGTCCTCCTGCCTCAGCCTCCTGGGTAGAGTTTTTTATGTAACTTATTTGCTTCTCAGTTTGTACCATGGAATGGCGCTTTTCTGTAGGCTGTTCTGCAATCTAAAAGAATTTCCAATCACCTAATGAAGGATATACAAAATTTCCGGCATGTCTTGTTTTTTTTTTAGACAGGAATTTGCTGTGTAGTGCAGACTGGCCTTGAACTCCTGGTGGTCCTCCTGCCTGAGTGCAGGGATTATAGACTTGCGCCACGAAGCCCTGCCAGCGTATTCTAAGATGTTTTCTTCCTTAATACACATGAGTGCATTGTTTACTTTATTGCCATTTATATATGTTAATACTTTTTTTGGATATATGTCATAGTTCTACTGAGACTATTTCTGAGGTTTTTATTTTAAGTGGAATGATACTGATAATATTTGCAACAGTTAGCCACTAATGAATTTTGTTTTAATCTCATATGTCATTTCTTAGAATCCTTAAAATCTACAATGTGGGTTTAATCAAATCGACCTGGTCTGTTTTTAAATGGTTCAAGAGCTAGGAGTTGTTTTTACATTGTTACATTGTTGAAAAAAATTAGAATATTTTGTGACATATGAGAATTCTATAAAATTTCAAATTTGTGTCTGTAAATACAAAGTTGTGTGGAAGGACAGCCACAGCATTTACTTACCTGTTGTCTGTGATTACTTTTGTGCTACTGCAACTGATTTAAGTAGTTATTACAGCTCATATACACTGAAAAGCTAAAATATTTACCATCTGGCCCTTGTGTATTGTGGTGAACTAGTCATTGTTTTATTTTTCTTCTCTAGAGTGTGAACTCCATAAAGATATCGATCCTTCTTTTGTTCACTCATTCATATATCCTGAATACTGTCTTCTCAGTAAATATGTGAATAGAGTAAAAAGTTCATTTATAAAATTGAATGTTTAATTTTCAAAATATAGCTAACACTTAACTACTGCACCATGTGAAGTATAGGTTTGTTACTCACATTTAACTAGGATAAAACTGAGTCATTGAGAAAGAAATTAACCAAGGTTACGCGGTTAAATAAATGGTAAATCTGGGATCTGATCCTTGGAAATCTGACTTTAGGATTGGTTCTCTACAAATTATGCTTAATGCCTGATTATGCTCCTTTTTTGTTGTTTTTTCAGTACTGGGCATTATACCCAGGGCCTTTACACTGAGCACTTTCCAAACACTTTAACTATGGGACAGGGTCTCAATGAGTTGCTAAGCCAAGTGTGGTGGTGCACACCTGTAATCCCAGCACTTGGGAGGCTGAGGCAGGAGGGTTGCCACAGGTTTGAGGCCAGCCTGGGCTACATAGTGAGTTCATAGGTCAGCCTGAACTACATAATGAGACCCTATCTCAAAAAAACAAAAAACAAAAAATCAATGAGTTGCTAAATTGGCCAGGCTAAATTGAATTTATGATGCACCTGCTTCCTACTTTAGCTTCCCAGAATGCTGGAATTACAGGCATGTGCCACCTGCCTGATTCACACTATCTGTTGTGGAGGATACTTAGTCGATTTTGCCTGGTGTGGTGGTGCATGCCTGTAGTTCCAGTATTCAGGAGGCTGAGGGGGAGGAGGACTGTCATGAGTTCAAGGCCAGCCTGAATTACAAAGTGAGGCTTGTTCTCTCTCTCTTTCTCACAGAAAAGATAGTTTTATTATGTATAATGAAATAATTTGCTTTAGGAGTTTGTATGTCATCTTTTTTGATGCTCTGTCATCAGACCTCAGTTTTGTCAAGAACAGACAATAAAACAGGTTGGATTGTGTTGGATTGTAGGAATACTGTATCAGGCTTTAGAAAGCAAGGCTAGGAAGTATGGTGTTAGCATTTCTCCTTTTGTTTACCTGTCTGTTGTGTTTAACCTAATCAGGTTTCACCTTTTAAAATGAATTTCAAAACTAGAATTGATAAAATAGAACGTAGATTTAGTACAGGTATTGGAGAGTTTCAATATTACTTTAAACTTTAACTTGAATCAAGTTTCTTGATCATATGTATGTTTTAAATATTTAGGTGTAAAAAATTAAAATTACATTGGGAATAGACATTTTTCTTTTGTTGAATATTAGAAGTAAAGAAAATGATAGTGTGTATATTTCTTCTAATTTGTATCTTTCCTTCAAGTGGTTTTACTTTTCCATTGTTTGGTGTCATGAGTTTCTGTAAGTTGTTAAGGGTTTATGCCAGTTTTCTTAAAAAACAAACAAACTTCCCTAAATTATATAGTAATGTTCTAATAAGTCAGTATTTTATAATTATTTTCTTTTTTTATTTTGTGACAGGCTCTCACTATGTAGTTCAGGCTGGCCTAGAACTCACTATGTAGCCCAGTCTGGCCTCAAACTTGCAGTGATCCTCCTACCTCAGCCTCCTGAGTGCTAGTATTACACGCACACACCAGCTCACCTAGCTATAATTATTTTCTGAACAGATCAGTTTCCTGTTGATACTAGAGTCTAAAGAAACCACATGGAATATTTTTGAATTTTTGAGAAATTATATTAACATAAAGGACATTTTGAAAAAAGAAAAAAGCATTTTATTATCCTAACACAATGCTTTTAACATGTATCTTTTTGGTATACCTGCTGATATTTATTATATATATACAGTAATGGAATTTGCAGTTTGGAAGGAGCTGGGTATAATCCTTTTTACTTAAAGAAACTGTGTGATTTGTGCATCATTTTTCTGTATCACCAGATCCTTCAGAATGCAAAACAACATCTTTCTGGCCTAGTACAGTTTTTAGTTAGAACATTATAACATTGTGAATTTCCTATACTTGTATTTTAACATAATCAAGTATAAGGAAAATGTCTTGCTATTAAATAGGAATATATTTGAATATTGGTACATTGTTATATGCTTGCATGTATTTATTGTGCCTTTCTTTTTAAATTTTTATTTAGCTTTCTAAAACCAACTTTTCCAACAACAACGATTTCCGTGCTCTTCTGCAGTCTTTGTATGCTACTTTCAAAGAGTTCAAAATGCATGAGCAGATTGAAAATGAATACATTATCGGCTTACTTCAACAGCGCAGCCAGACCATTTATAACGTACATTCTGACAATAAACTCTCTGAGATGCTTAGTCTCTTTGAAAAGGGACTGAAGAATGTTAAGGTGAGTTATAAAAATTGGTAGGTAACTATCACAGCTTGTGCATTTTGTTATGTCACTGGCAAAACTTGTTAACAATTTTTAATAAATGCTATTATGTTAAAAATGCTCTTCCAGTTGTTAAAGATCTAGGGAGACTTTATCAAGAGGTATGGGTGCAGTAGGGTGGCTTGCAGTGTGGAAGAGAAATCTGGCTGAGCTCTGAGTACAACAAGAATCGAGGGGTGAGTAGCCAGGGAAGATGGTGGAGTCAGTAGGTGGAAAATTACCAAGAGGAAACATCAAGGCCAGAAGGATTCTTGCTAAATCAATTCTACAGGCTTTTTGCTAAAGGCAGGCCAGGGTGATACGATATTTAGGATGAGTTGGAGGGGGAGAGGAATTTGATCAGATATTGAGATAGATAGCAATCAAGGGTAGGAGATTTTCACTAAATTGACTCAGCAGGTTTCTAGCTAAAACTGGACTATGAAGATGAAATTCAGGCCCATTGAGAAGAGGGAACCTGCTTAGGTTTTGTTACAGTCTTTATCAGTTGTCTCTATTAACTGTTTAATAAAATTTGTAATGAATGCTACTCCCCAAGTCTTAAAGGTGTTTTTGTAAGTTGAAATTATAATTTCCATGAAATTGTTATATTCTGTTAACATTTGCTGAATTCTAAAGGGGAGCTATCATTGAAGATACTAGAGGTAAAATGGTTACTTAGAAAGAATATACACTTACAAATTTACCTTTTTCTAAAATTTATGGTAGGGGATGTGGTTCAGTAGTAGAGCACTTGGCCTAATGTGTTTGAGGACTTGGGTTTGATCCCAGGCACCATTAAATAAAAAGTATAATGTTTGCTTAATTTTTTCTTTCAGGATGTAGGGTAAACAGGATAATTTCAGTTGTATAAAATAAAATTAAAGGTATTTCTTAGTGTAGTTTAGGATAGTTGTACAGATTTTTTTTCTTAAAAATTGTTACAGGGGCTGGTGAGATGGCTCAGTGACGTAAGCGCCTGCCTGGCAAGCGCGAGGGCCCGAGTTCAACTCCCGGAACCCACATACGAAAAAAGGGCCGGTGATATCGCTCAGTGGCACAAGTGCCTACTTTCAAGTGGGAGGTCCTGAGGTCGACCCCCGGTACCCACAAAAAAAAAAAAATTGTTACAGTTAATATCTAGATGTCCTTCCAAAGCCTCATGAGCTCAAAGGTGGGGCTTTAGAAAGGTGATTAGATTATGGAAGATTATAGAGGGCTTGCTGTTAGGAGGTGGGGCCTGGTCAGAAGAGGCAGGTCACTGGGAGTGGGATGTAGAAGTGTTTATCCTTTCTCCCCCAGCTCCTTTCTTTACTTTCCCTGCTTCCTGTCTGCCATGCTATGAACAACTCCCCTCCATCCAGGTCTTTCCACTATGCCTTTCTGCCTTGGAGCCAGCCAACTATGAACTCAGACTTCTACAAACTAAGCCAAAATAAACCTGTCCTCTGTTAATTTATGAGAGTTAGGTACTGGGTCTCAGTAATGAGAAGGTGACTAAGGCAGATTTTGGTAACAGGAATAGGATTATCACTGTGAGTTTTCTTTTTTCTTTTTTTTTTTTTTAATGTGGGTACCGTGAGTCGAACTCAGGACCTTGCGCTTGCCAGCAGGCGCTTGTACCGCTGAGAGATATCACCGGCCCTTTTTTTCCTTTATGTGGGTACCAGGAGTCGAACTCAGGACCTCATGCTTGCCAGGCAGGTGCTTATGCCGCTGAGCCATATCACCGGCCCTGACTTTTCTTGAGCATGTGGTTTAGACACCATTGCAACTGGTTTGCAAGAGGAGTTTAGAAAGGTTTGCAGATGTCAGCTGGAGAGTAGCCTTAGACAGCTGTGTTCTAAGCTTAGTGGGAGTTTTAGATTGGAGCTTGGAAGATCAGAATGAAAATGTAGCCAGTAAAAACCAGGCTCAAGAGGTTCCAGTTGGCAAGACAGATTCCATTGGCATCTGGACTCCAGACCATGTGTGTTCTTCTCTGGTAGAAAATTTTTCTACATTTTGTTCCTGTCTGGAGACTTTGCAGGAGACTGAGATTAAGGGCAGTGAACTAATTTGCTGGTGGAAATTTCAAGGCTGCCCAGTATTGAGGCTGTGGTATAGATACTGTTGGGGGCTTTGAACCAGGTTTATACTGAAAATGAAGAATAAAAGTCCATTTAAAAAGTTACCAGCTTTGCCAGAAAGTGCCTGCGAAGATGGAGCAGAGAACTTGGTTGATGAAAAGAGCAGCATTAAAAAGAAGCCAAGTGCTGGGTGTGGTGGCACATGTCTATAATCCCAGCACTCAGGAGGCTGAGGCAGGAGGATTGCTGTGAGTTTGAGGCCAGCCTGGGCTACAAAGTGAGTTCAAGGCCAGCCCGAACTGCATAGTGAAACCCTGTCTCAAAAAGGAGAAGAGAGACCAAAAAAAAAAAAAAAAACAACAAAAGAAAAAAAGGAGCCAAGTACTTTGGATTAGAACATTAGAAATAATGGTTTAAGGGTATTTCATATGTTCAGAATTGCAAAGGGAAAAGACTTTGCTTAGAGAAGAGAGCCCCAGGTCATCTTACTCAAGAAGGGCTGCTTAGAGAATTGGTTCCCTGGGGTTTGGTTTACAGTGCCCAACCATCTAGGCACTCAGAGGCCTCTGCAGCTGCAATTCAAGGGGGCTTGGCTACTACTGGAACTGGTGGCAGACCTTGGCATCCTCCACATGGTGCTGGTTTTATAGGCATGCAGAATGCAAGTGTTATAAAAGGCTTCCACCCAGATATCAAAACAAGGTATTGGAAGTCAGGTAGTGTGGCTCTCAGAGGGTAGTGTCTGATCCTGTGAGAGTGAAGCAGGAAGTGCACTGGAGGGAGACTCGGAAGGTGGAGAAGCCGAGGACATGGAATCTGTCAGAAAAGCTACAGGAATGGGCAAAGCCAACCCAAGAGAGAAGCCACGAGAGGTACAAGAACTAGCAGTGCTGGGCCGGTGAGATGGCTCAGCGGCATAAGCACCTGCCTTGCAAGCGCGAGGGCCCGAGTTCGACTCCCGGATCCCACATACGAAAAAGGGGCCGGTGATATCGCTCAGCGGCACGGGTGCCTGTTGGCGCGCGAGGTCCTGAGGTCGACCCCCCGGTACCCACAAAAAAAAAAAAAGAAAAAAAAAAAGAACTAGCAGTGCTGTAGGGGCAGGTCTGCCCAAGCCATTCGAAGTTCAGGTGTCAACACAGCTTGCCCTGGGTGCTGGGCACAGAGCTAAGCTAAGGATTTAATGTTTGCCCTGCTGGGTTTCAGTCTTGCTTTAGTTTCATTGGTTTCTGTTCTCTTCCTCCTCTTTGCAGTGGGAATATTTACCTTATGCCATTGAATGTTGGCACTGTTTAACTTTCTTTTTAATTTTTACCGGGTCTCTCAGCTAAGAGTTTGCCGTAAATCTTAGAGGAGACTTTGGGCTTGGATTTTCCAGCAGTGCTGGAACTGTTAGGCCTTTGGCAATTCAAAATACATTCTAAATGTATTTTGCATAAAGAGATAGGCATGGGTGTTTTGGAGGCCTGGGGCAGAATGTTATTATTTATATCTTGATGTCCCTCCAAACCCACATGTGCTGAAAAGTGGGGATTTTGAAAGGATTATGTAGGATTATAGCCAGCTTGCTGTTAGGGGGTGGGGTCTGATCAGAAGAGGCGGGTCACTGAAGGCGTGGCCTACAAGTTTTTTCTCCCTCTCCGCCTCCTGCCTTCACTTTCTCTGCTTGTCTGCCATGCTATGAGCAGCTCCCTGCCCCTTTCATTGTGCCTTTCTGCCTTGGAGCCAGCTGATTATGGACTGAAACCTCTACAAACTGTGAGCCAAAATAAATCTCTCCTCTTCTGTTTTGTGAGCATCAGGTATTGTGTATCAGCGATGAGAAGATGACTAATATAGTTACTTTTATATATTATGAAATATTTGAAATTTGGTCTTATTTCCCTTCTGGCTCAATGAGCATAGGCTTCGTAAGTAACAAAACTATCCAGCTTCCGTGCACTCACCTTTCACTTAGAGATTTTGTTCTAGAAAGCTTCACTATTGTGCAGCAGGGAGGAGGATAGGTTAAAGGGAAAGAAAAGAGTCGAAGGAAGACTGCTAGTAGAAAATTAATAATCTCTAGAAGAATATGTCAGTACTTGGTAGGGAGGTGGGAGATTGAGTGGGGTAGGGTACTGGATACTAATGGAAGAGAGATTCACTTCTCTATTGAATATTCCTTTGTACTCTGAATTTTGTATTATATTCATATATGTGAAGTGACTGAAAAATATGGTGTATGTTTAATTAAAAGTTATTATTATAAAAGACCTTGGCCTTGATCTCCTTCAAGATACTCCCCCTCGCTTTGAACATGCATCATGACATTCTTGCCACTATCTGAAGCAGTATTGGAAGTTCTTTTTTTTGTGCGTCTGTTTATTTGCTGTGTCACAGCTGCCTTGATATTTTGAATTGATTCAAACGGTTACCTTGCATGGTAGTTCTGGCTTTGAGGAAGAGCCAGAAGTCACACTGTGCTAGATATGTTGAATAAGGTGGATGAGGACGCTGTAATGTTTTTATGAGCCCACCTATCTATTGGATGGCACTTGGCGGCAGCATTCACCATATTTTTTATCACACCTTGTATAGATACTCATGGAAGTGGACTTCAAGAACTGCTTCAGAATGTGGCAAGAGTGATGGGATAACTGTGTATTATGGTTTAGAGCCAGACCAGTGGTGGCAGACTGATGGCACATGTGCTGCAGTGGGCTGTTCGTATCATTGAAAGCTCTAAAAGGTCCACCATCACTGATTTAGACTGTTCCCCAGAAGTCTCCTGTGTTCGGAGGTGGTGCTTTTAGAAGGTGATTGGATCACGGGGCACTGTACTTATCACTCAATTAGTCCACTGTTGAATCCATATCTAAATGTGCAGTTAGGCTGTGGGGTCTGGTTGGAAGAGGTGGGTCACTGTGGGCTGACCTGAAAGGGTACACCGCCCCCGCCATGCTTCCAGGATGCGAATAGCTTTCCTCTACCAGACTCTTTCACCACACCCTGCCTGCCTTGGAACCAGCTGAATATGCACCGAGTCCTCTAAAAACTGTGAGCCAACTTAAGTCCTCCGTTAAGTTGTAGGTGTCAAGTATTGTATCCAGTGATGGGAAAGTGGCTAAGATGGGAGCAAGGGGGAGTATTTTGAAGTGAACTAATAATGGCAGTGTGTCTTTTATTGTAATAATTTTTTTAGTGTAAATATTCATGCATTTTTAACTTTTTATTTCCTTTATCCCTTCCCTCTCCTCCTTCTCCACTCCCTCCATCTTTTGATCCCTTTCCCATTTGAGAAAGCGCTATTTTGTCTACCTCCTCTTGTCTTTTATTTTGTTCTCTATTTAAAATTTGTGTTTCTCAAATAAGAGATACTGTGTGATAATTAAGCTTGTGTGTCTGATGTTTTTAACATATGATCTCAAGGTACGTCCATTTTCCTACAGATGACTCAAATTTATCTTTCTTTATGGCTGAGTAATACTTCATTATTGTAAATACCACATTTTCTTTATCCATTTATCTGTTGATAAGACATACATAGGCTGCTTCCAAGATTTAGCTGTTATGAATTGTGCTGTTACAAATGTGAGTATGTATGTATCACTGTAATAAGTCTTTTAACTCTTTCGGGAAGACAGCTAGAAGGGGAATAGCTGGATTGAATGGAATTTCCAGTTTTAAACTTTTGAGGAAGCTCCATACTGATTTCCATAGTGGTTGTACTAGTTTACTTTTCACCAGCAATATAGAAGCTCCCCCCACCCCCACAGCCTTGCCAGCATTTATTATTATTTGATTTCTTGATGATGGCCTTCTTTCTAGAGTAAGATGGAATCTCAGTGTTTTTTTAATTTGCATTCCTCGAATGGCCAGCAATGTTGAACATTTCTTCATGTATTTATTGGCCATTTGTAGTACTTTTTCTCAGAAATGTCTGTTCATTTCACTTGCCCATTTTTTGAATGATTTTTATTTAGGGGGTGTAATTTTTTTGAGTTCTTTATATAGTCTAGTTAGTAGTCCTCTGTCTTGAGAGCTAGCTGGCAAAAAAATTTTTTTTTTTTTTTGCATTCTATAGATTTCAATCTGCTGGTTGTTTCTTTTGCTATACAGAAGCTTTTTAATTTGATATGATCCCATTTGTTGATTCTTGGTACTGTTTCCTGTGCAACCAGGGTTCTGTTTAAATAGTCCTTGCCTATGCCTATGACTTCAAGAGTTTTACCTATTTTATCTTCTAGCAGGCTGTTTGTGTTCTAACAGTGAGTTCTTTGATCTGTTTTGATTTTAGTTTAGTACATGGGGACAGATATGGGTCTAGATTCAGTCTGCTTGTAGATAGCATTTTCCTACACCATTTATTAAGGAGGCTATCTTTTCTCCAGTTTATGTTTTTGGCCCCTTTGTCTAAGATCAAATAGCTGAATGTGCTTGGAGTTGTTTCAGCATCCTCTGTTCTGTTCCATTGATCCTCATGTCTGGTTTGTTTTTTTTGTTTTTTTGTCTTTTTGAGACAGGGTCTCACTATGCAGTCCTGGTTGGCCTTGAGCTCACTTTGTAGGCCAGGCTGGCCTCAAACTCTCAGCAGTCCTCCTGCCTCAGCCTCCCGAGTGCATGCGCCACCACTCCAGGCCCTCATGTCTGTTTTTGTGCCAGTAGCATTTTTTTTTTTTTTTTTTTCCCCACAGTGGCTTTGTAATTTCAAAACTGTGATTGCAGTGCCTCCTGCTTTGCTCTTATTGCCCAGGATTGCTTTTGTCATTCTGGGTCGCTTCTGATTCCATATGAATTTTAGCATTTCTTTCTCTAGTTCTGTGAAGAATGCTGTTGGTATTTTTATTAGGATTGCATTAAATCTGTGTATCAATTTTGGAAATATGGCCCATTTGAAGTATATTGCTTCTGCCTATCCAGGAACAGAGAATAATCTTTCCATTTTCTGATGTCTTCTTTGATTTCTTTTTTTCAGTGTACTGTAGTTTTTGTTGCAGAGGTCATCTACTTCATCAGGTTAATTCCTAAGTAATTTTTCTTAGTGCTCTTGTGAATGGTATTTTTTTCCTAATTTCTTTCTCAGTTCATTATTAGTGTACAGGAATGCTGTCAATTTTTGTGTATTGATTTTGTATTTACTACATGACTATTGAATTTGTTATTCTGTGAGGTTTTTTTGGGGGGGTCTGCTATGTGGAGAATCATACTATTTGAAAATAATGTTAATTTGACTTCTTCCTTTCCTATATATATCCCTCTTATTTGTTTTTATTTTTTTTCCTTTTTTTTTTTTTTTTTTTGTGGGTACTGGGGGATCGACCTCAGGACCTTGCGCGCCAACAGGCACCCGTGCCGCTGAGCGATATCACTGGCCCCTTTTTCGTATGTGGGATCCGGGAGTCGAACTCGGGCCCTCGCGCTTGCAAGGCAGGCGCTTATGCCGCTGAGCCATCTCACCAGCCCTGTTTTTCTTGCTTAATTGCTCTTGCTAATATTTTGAGTACAGTGTTGAACGACAGTGGTGATAGTGGATATTCTTGTTTTGTTCATGATTTTAGAGGGAAAGCTTTCAGTTTTTCCCCCTTTAATATGTTGGCAGTAGTTTTGTCATAAGTGGCTTTTATGAGATGGAGATAAAGTCCTTCTATACCTATTTTCTTCACTGTTTTTCTCATAAAAGGATGTTGGATTTTGTCAAAGGTTTTTCTGTGACTATTGAGATGATTATGTGACTTTTGTCCTCACATCTGTGTGATATGTTTACTGGTTTGTGTATATTGAACCATCCTTGCATTCCTGGGACAGTGCCTAGTTAGTTATGATGTATGATCTTTTTGATGATTTATTGCATTCTGTTTGCCAGTATCTTGTTGAGGATTTTTACCTGTATATTCATTAAAGATACTGGTCTATAGTTCTCTATTTTTTGTTGGATCCTTGTCTGTCTTAGAATCAGGGTAATGTTAGCTTCCTAGAATGACTTTGGGAGTATTCCTTCCCTTTCATTTTCATTAAAAAGCTTGAGGAGTATTGGTGTCAGATCTTCCCTGAAGTTTTTTTGTAGAATTGAGCGGTGAATCCATCCAGACTTGGGCTTTTCTTGGTAGGTTGGTAGGTTTTTTATTTGTGGTTCAGTCTCATTGCCTGTTCACTCCCACTGTACCACCCTTAACCAGAGTAAAGAGATTTGTGGGCCAGGTGTGGTGGCTCAGGCCTGTAATCCTAGCACTTAGGAGGCTGAGGCAGGAGGACTACCATGAGTTTGTGCCGGCCTGGATTGCATAGTGAGTTCAAGGTCAGCCTGTACTACATAGTGAGACCCTGTCTCAAAAAAACAAAAACAAAAAAAAAAGGAAGAAAAAAGATTTGTAATTATAATACACAATCTTTGTGATTCAGAGACACACAGACACAAAGACAAACTAAATATTGACATATAATATCTACTAGATGCAATAAGTGTACCATTAAAATAGGAAAGAAATCAATGATGATAGCATAAACTTAACTAAGTATCTAAATATGAATAAAGCTTAATGGTTATACAAGTAAAGGGGTGGGAACGGGAAAATGCAAGAAGTTAGAAATTAGAGAGGAGGGGCCGGTGAGATGGCTCAGGGGCCGGCATGCACGCCTGCCTGGCAAGCGCGAGGGCCCGAGTTCGACTCCCGGAACCCACATACGAAAAAAGGGCCAGTGATATCACTCAGCGGCACGGGCACTGCTGGCACATGAGGTCCTGAGGTCGACCCCTGGTACCCACACAAAAAAAAAAAAAGGATGAGGAGGTGAGAAAAGTGAAATAAAAGATTCTATTAAGCATAAAAGAAAACCAGTAGAATTAGATAAACGTATAAGTAAAGAAATAAAAAGAAAAAGTAAAATAAAAAATGAAAATAATAAGAAAAAGGAAAAAGCAAAAAAGCAAACCATATCCTGAAATACCAAGAGAAAAAAAATAAAAAGAAGTATCCAAATTCCTGCATGTTTTCGAAGGAGCACCTTCTTTCCAGGATCTGCAGTATTGGAATCTAGTAGATATGAGGGAGGGACAGTGAGTGGCTGCCACGACCTATTTTTATCCCACACTAGTGGTTTGGTGTGTGAGTTCTGAACCCTGCCCCGTCTTTCCTGCTTGGTATGGGCAGTCAGCGGTGTCTCTGCGAGACAGCTTTACCCTCCAGCCCCTTTGTGCACACCAAGTCGCAGCTTTCTTTGCCTCGCCTTGTGCCTGTGGGTGTCTGAGTTGCCCCTTGCTGCCGTGGCCCCTCTGTCCACATACCCCAGGCTGTGGCAGCCATCCAGCCAAGGTGGATGCTCACGTCGGCAGGTGGGGAAGCAAATAGATCAGTGAGTTCTGTGCTGGATGTAGGCAGCGGACAGGGCTTTAAGCCAACTGCTGTACTTAATGCCAGCGCCATCAGACCCAGGCCCCTCTGAAAGTCACCATGCCTGGCCTGGCTTCTGACCACTGGTGCGGGTCTACGTGTACTTGCCAGCCTGAGCTTAAAGTTCTCAGTGGTGTCTGTGTCTAGCCTGCATCCCCTCTGCAACTGTCTCTTCTGGCCTTCTACCCTGTCACTGTGGAAAGTGACATGAGAAACCCTAAAGCAGAGTTGTTCTATAGTTCATCCTTAAATAATGAACTCCTTTCCAAAATGGCTCCTGATTAAACCCTCTTAAATATGCTGGGTGCTGCTCTGGATTTCTTTTCTGACTCCAGTCTGCTCTGGAGAAGGAATTACTTTCTTTTTTTCATGTTTTTTTTTTTTGAGACAGGGTCTTCCTGTGCAGTTCAGGATGGCCTTGAACTGACTATGTAGCACAGGCTGGCCTCGAACTTGTGGTAGTCCTCCTGCCTCAGCCTCCCGAGTGCTGGGATAACAGCCATATGCCACCACACCTGGCAGGAATTACTTTCAAAGTCAAACCCCACGCTATTTCTGCAGTTTCCAGTAGTTATGGGCTTTTCTTGTGGCCAGTGCTGCGAACTTGCTCTGTTGTTTCTTCCTGGGGCCTCCGGCCCTCTCCAGGCTAACCTTGTGTCAGTGGAGACTAACCTCCCCACCCGGGAGTCTGGGAGAGCTTTCCAGACTGCTTCATTCTTTTCTTTGCTTGTACTTTGTTTCTTCAGCTTCTCTGTAGTTCTAGTTTTCCTGTCAGCTCCCTCCTGATTCCTGGAGATCTATTTTTTTTTCTCTTTGCCAACTTGTTGTTTTCCAGGTGTTTTAATTCCAGGTCGTGGAGAGGCTGAATTTTGCTGCTGATCTCTATTCTGCCATGTTTAATCCTTTTTTTTTTTTTTTTTTTGCTTTTATTTGTTCATTGTTTTGGAGACAGGTTCTCACTATGTAGTGCAGGCTGGCCTTGAACTCACTGTGTACCCAAGGCTGGCCTTGAACTTGTAGTGAACCTCCTGCCTCAGCCTCCTGAGTGCTGGGATTACAGGTGTACGCCACCACGCCCGGCTACCATGTTTAATCCTGTAGCTTTTGTACTAAAAGTAGAGACCATTTTGTTATTATTTGTTAGTCTTTTTTTTTTTCCCCTGAAGTTTCATGTCAAATTTTAAAACTTCCTGGGAACCAGGCACAATATAAATAATGAAGCAGAACTTTTGTTGACAATACATTATTTTTTGTTTCCAGAATGAATATGAGCAGTTAAATTATGCAAAACAGCTGAAAGAGAGATTGGAGGCTTTTACAAGAGATTTTCTTCCACACATGAAAGAGGAAGAAGAGGTAAACACAATTTTTCCCCATTGTGATTTGGATTTATAAAATTTTTACAGTACCATTTTGCTTTGGTTTTTCAAAATAATGCATAGGATGGTAAGTCCAGTTAATGGAGAGAGCCTTCAGCTCCTTTTGGTAACTGAAGACAAATCTCAGGAAAAAAAATGGTATTTGATTTATTTTCTCAGAAAGGTTGTTGCCTTTAGTGAATGAATAATTTGGTCTCATTTACTCAAGAAATGTGTATTTTCATGTGTAGGTTGCACGGTTATATATTAATAACTTTTTATGTCCCTTAATATCTTTTCAGAATCTATTGGGAATTATATAAATTTTAAAATATTTGTATGCTAAATTTAAAGACTTTTTAATGTATTTTTGAGTAGTGGAGTTTAGGAATCAAATGGTTTTAAATTTATCAGTCTTTTGCCAAATGTATATGTATTAGGATATCATTGGATGGGAAAAACATTTCCTCTTTCTCTACTATGGGATGAATATCATGGTAAGATACAAAGTATTTTATGAGGAAATGGTTAATTTTTTAGCTGTTAACTGTAGTGATTCTCAACTATGGTTTCACCTTATAATCAAATTGGTAAATTAAAAAAAATATACAGGCGCAGGCCTGTAATCCCAGCACTTAGGGTTGCCGAGCCAGGAGGATCACAAGTTTGAGCCTAGCCCGGAAAACTTAGTGACTTTGCAAAGCCCTGTCTCACAATAAAATAGAAACCCCGTATCATAATAAAATAGAGAAGGGGCTGGGGCTGTAGCTGTATGAAGGCCCTGGGTTCAAAACATAAACATGTACACGTAAGCCCTTTCCAAGCCGGTTCAGTCAGTGGGATGAATGGACATGGTCGTCTTTCGAGGCTCCCCAGCTCACTGCAATGCAGTGCGTGCAGTCAGCACTAAAATCACTGAGTTACTCGAGCAGCGTGCCTTTTTGTTGGCTTTTTGTTTGTTTATTGAGGTGCGTTCTTGTTACGTTGCTGACACTGGTTTTGAATGTGTGGTTCTCCCACTTCAGCCTCCCAGGTAGCCTGGATTACAGGTGTGCACCACTGTGTCTGTCTGAGAGCAGTATTTCTTTAACCTGTAATGCATTCCAATTATCCATGAAACAGCAACAACAACAAAAACTTTGGTTCCACCTGTAAAACTTATAAATTGGAGGTCGGTACTAAGCAGGTGTTTTGCAGAGGAAATCTCCGTGGATCATTCTCAGAGGAACCAGTGTACTAAAGTACTGATTTGAGGATGCATCTCCAAAGTTCAGAAACAGTAATGAATAGTTCAGTATCCCAGTAGACATGTGACTTTTGTTTCTAGTGTACTGGGCATCATTCTCATTTGAGGTAGGGGCCCCGTATTACAAATTCTGTGAAGGAAAATCTTGTGGTCCTGATGCTTTAAAATTTTCAGGCCTTGATTTATTAGCTGGGGAAACCACCAAAAGAAGTTTTGGGGGGCCATATTCTTTGTTTGTTTGGATAAACTTAATGATAATAACTAAGCTTTGTATCTGTTTGACATATGTGGTCACAATACTGCACTGAAACTGTTAACTATTTAAAGTTTACAGAGTGGAATAAAAGTAAGTATCTTTCCTTGGGATATCTTTTTTAATTTAGGTTTTTCAGCCCATGTTAATGGAGTATTTTACTTATGAGGAGCTTAAGGATATTAAGAAGAAAGTGATTGCACAACATTGCTCTCAGAAGGGTGCTGCAGAACTCCTCAGAGGGCTCAGCCTGTGGAATCAAGCTGAAGAACGACAGAAGTTTTTCAAATATTCTGTGGATGAAAAATCAGATACAGGTGAGAGTCTGTATTTAGAGAATAATTTATTCATTCAACACAATTGACATTAGGATTTATAGATTTTGTTTGAGGAATAATTTGTCAGTTAAAAGCTATTTATTTGCACTTATAAATGTAATTGGAGAAGTGGGTGTGGTGACACATGCCTCTAATTCCAGCACTCAGGAAGCTGAAGCAGGAGGATCTCCTTGAGTTCGAGGCCAGCCTGAACTATAAAGCGAGACCCTGTCTCAAAAAACTAAAGAAACAAAAAATGTAATTGAGGGCCAGTGATATGGCTCAGTGGCACAAGCGCCTGCTGGCAAGTGCGAGGTCCTGAGTTCGACTTCTGGTACCCACATAAAAAAAAATGTAATTGAAGATAGTAGGCTCTATTTTAAAATTTAGTATTTATAATAATTTAACATGTACTTGGGCCATATGCGGTATAATGTTTCTTGGATAAATTTATGTGTACACATTAGTAATTTTTACTTGGCCCAATCAGAATTGCTGAGAACTACCACATGCGGAGCATGTTTGCAGTATCATCAGACTTCTGAACTCCACTTACCATGGTGGCTCCTTTTATCTTTCCTTACGTTTTTCATCAGTTTTCAAGGCCATGGTTCCTGACTTCCTGTGGTTCAACTTACAATTTTTTGACTTCACAGTTGTATGAAAGTGATTCACATACCATTACTCAGATTTTTGAATTTCATCTTTCTGGGCCAGCTGTGTGCCGTATGATGCACTCACAGTGCCGGGCAGCCCCGCTCCCAGCCAGCTGTTTGGTCACAAAGGGAAAGAAGCAGTAGCTCTACAGTGCACTGTGGGGCCAAGCTGTGATGTGTAGTAGCTTAGGTGTATTAAGTGCATTTCGCCCTTGGATAATTTCTTCTGCTGATGGGTTTATTGGGATGTAACCCTCGTATAAGTCAAGGAATATCAGTAGTTTATTTCCATCCTTTCCTACTTGCCATTCTTAGTTTATGCCTGGTGATACTCGGGGCAGTGTAGGAGAGGCAGTGTTTTTTTATGTGCAGTTACTTTGAGACTACAAATAAGAAATGCAGATAACATATGCTTGCCTTTTTTTCTTAATGGGTTACTTCTTCCTTAGTTTTTCTATTTGTCTTCAATAGCCTTTTCCTTTAAAACACCATTAAATAAACAGTTGGCATCCTTAGGCTAATAAAGCTCTTCTGCTTCTTCTAGATAGGCAATAGCAATGTCATTCCTGTTGAAATAGTCTACAGTTTTTTAAAACTGGTCCTTTTCTCATTTTATTTAGCAAAGTAGGTGAGATTCATGTTGAAACAAAAATGATTTTATAAGTTAAGCTATGATTAAACCCATAAAACTTGTAAGCTTTACTGTGTGATGCAGCTTGTGCCTTAGATACCAAGCTAAGACCTGTTGTGTTTGGTTTAATTGTAGTTATAACTTGAGATTTAAAAGCATCACACTTATTATATTTAATTTTCCCACTCCTTCAAAGGAAATTATTCTGCATTATGTTTAAGATATTTTACATTTGAAAAATGTTGCAAATTAATTTAATCATAGCATTTCTTTATTTAAGTTACTTTCTAAGGATAACTCAGGTATATGTTATTCATATTCTTCGTAGTACTTCAGTGATAAATCTTTTGCATTTTATATTCTTTATTGTAACACCTCATTTTCATTTTTCTTTTAGAAAATTCCTGCTGAAATAGTAGACTTACATCCTACAATAGGTTCTAGTAGAAGATTCCTTATCAGTATGTACCAGCATCAGAAAGAGTTACATTATGTTTTCTCAACTGGGACATAAATAATTTAAGAAGGTTAAGGCAACTATATAGGTTAAAGAAATCAGATTTCGCAGACAGTCTATGTGAAATATGAAAATCAAAGAGGGAACACAAGGAAGGTACTGGCAGAATCATAATGTATGGATAGAAAATGTGAGATTGTGTGTCATTAAAGATGCCTTGTGGATCTCGTAATCTGGCTGACTCTACTGTTGTTGATTTAAAGCCGTATAACCTGTTTGGTTCCTTTTTCAAATGATGCTACATATGCTACAAAGTGAGTATTGTTTTTTCTGTGATGCCTTTGTAAGAGGAAGTCAATTCTGTGTTCGTTTGTAGCTCTCACTGATGAAGTGTGATCTGGGCCATGATAGTTTAACTGCGGGTTCTTAACAAGCTAAACACCCCCATGTTACCTCTGTTAGGTGTTACTTCCTTTTCACGTCTTCCAAGCAGGAAGGAATTAACTTCAGGCACTGTATTTTGCTTACGTAAATGTAATTTTAATTTCTTACTGCATTTGCTCTTATAGCCTTTCCTGTTAAAGTTTTTTTTTTTGTTTTTGTTTTTTAATTTCAGAAGCAGAAGTGGCAGAGCACTCTACAGCTATAACCCATCTTCCACCTGAGGTAATGCTGTCAATTTTCAGTTACCTTAATCCTCAAGAATTATGTCGGTGCAGTCAAGTCAGCACCAAATGGTCTCAGCTGGCAAAAACTGGATCCCTTTGGAAACATCTTTACCCTGTACATTGGGCCAGAGGTAGGTAAATGGGATTTTTAGTTTGTTTAAAAAATGTCAATACATTTTTCTAGATGAATACTCACAGTCATCGATAAGCAAGGTTAGGGAGGGAAATTCTTGAGATCATTGCCAAACCAGGCATTTCATACTTAAATGATATGTTCTTGGTATATATATTTCAGAAGAGATAGCAGTGCTGAAGTAGCCATGTGAATTATATGAAGTCTACCATTGCCTTCAAAATAGTAAGAAAAAAACAGTTGGAAGAGGGAATTTAAAAAATTGGAAAGATATTGATAGTTACTGAAGCTATATGATGGATACACAGGGATTCATTATAATAATTCAGCATTTGGCTGTGTTTGGAGTTTTTCATAATACAAACTTAAGAGTAAATAGATTTTCAGAACTGTTTACATAATTAGGGTATTTTAAAAATACAGAATAAATTCTACGCAATTTAAAGATGAGGCACCATTATGGTTCCCTTTTGTTGGTGGCTCAAAATAACTGTATTTTTTTTCTTTACCCTAGTTTTTTTGTGTGTGATTGGTAGTTCTTATTCTCTAAATCATAGTTTCATATTCATTTCACCGTGGTAAGTTACTTTCACATATGAACAGTTGAAGAAAAATTTTTCATGAGGATATAATGCAGTCGTGGGATAAATGCAAGTAATATGGTATACATTTTTCTGTCACTGAATTAAAACATTTTGGGGTGAGTATTAACTCAAAATTCATATGAATTTTTAAAATACTTTTATGTGTGGCTGTGTGATTTTAATATGAAAATATGAGTATCTCACATAATTTTCTCTGACTAAATTGTAAGTCTTAAAAACAGTTTGTTACAATAAGATGTAGGGTGTTTTTGTGTTTGCTTTTGAGACGGGGGTCTCATGATGTTGCTCAGGCTGGCCTGTAACCTGTTAACCACCTTCTTCAATGTCCCGCAAAGCTTGGACCACAGGCACATGTCACCATCTTGGCTTGTAGTGCTTTTAAAATAAGTTGTAGATGTTTAATATTTCTTTCTTTTATTTATTTATTTTTGGTACCAGGAATTGAACTCCTGACCTCGCGCTTGCCAGGCAGGCACTGTGCCGCTCAGCTATATCCCCGGCGGTTTAATGTTTCTTGAGTGAAGCTATTTGTTTATTGGAATTGAGTTGTGTAATTCAAATGACTAGGATTATTATTTTATGTGGATTAATTTTTAATAGGATAATGAAATATTAAGTAAAAAGGGCAAATATGGATGTAACAAATACTTTTACTAAGGTGTTTCAAATTAAGAGTTAAGAAAAATACGTAACTGGAAGATCTGATATGTTATCAAATGTGATTATGCTGTGCTAACTTTTGTGAAGTCACCCAAATCTTAAATACAGACTTTTTCTGTTTTTAATATGTGTAAACAAAAAGTTCCAATAAAATATGTTTATTGTTTACTTACGGTATTTGTTTTGAGTGGCTTTACCCTCTTCCATGGGATATTAAAACATCTGGAGACAGTTCTGCTTTTTCCGTGTTTGGGTGTCATACTGGAGTCTAGTGGATAAAGGTCAGGGTTGTGCTAATCACCCTCCCGCCCACAGGTCAGCCCCCACAACAGTGAAAACGTCAGTGCTGTGTAGGTTGAGAAATTCAGACATAACGTTAAAAGTTTAGTAAATTAATTCTGGATTATCTCACTTGATGATCGTATAATTTAGTTACAATGTAATCTCCAGGATCTGTAACTTTATGCTTTTGCTTTGCCTTGATCTTTGCCTTTGACTTCTTCTCCCACATTCTTCTGAATCGTTGACTGATTCACTGCAGAGTAGAAAGTCATGCTTCGTTTTGTTCATTAGCTATCATCATAATGGGCTGAATATGCTGAAGCCCATATTGCTGAAGCCACTGTGAAGCCACGGTAGGGCAAAAAGTTTAGGTTGCTTACAGTGATTTTAAAAAATTGCATGTAAGGCTATTGATAATTATTTTTCTTAGAAATGGGATTAAGCTTATTTGTGTAAAAGGTGAACTTGAAAAACTTTTTACATAAAGAGTAGATACATAGGTATATAGCAGACTGTAAGTTTTTGTAATTGTTTCCATAGTTTTAGAGAGTAAGATTTACTTTGGGGAAACATCAGTTATTTAGTTGATTAATAGTGTTAACTGAACCCACATAGTCATAGTTCTTTTCAGTACATTTGAAATTGAATCCTTTGCTTATTTAAGTGTAATTTTTAAAAAACCACAATTAAGTATTTCTAAAAATAGCTGTTTCATTGCCTGGGGCTTATATATCTTTTGTGTGCAGAGATTTTTATTGTAAATACATTTTTTTTTTTTTTTAGTAATGGTAGATAGTCTAATCTTACTTTATAACTCTTCTTTGTTTATTCACTGAGTAGGGGACTGGTATAGTGGTCCTGCCACTGAACTTGATACTGAGCCTGATGAGGAGTGGGTGAGGAGTAGGCAAGATGAGAGTCGTGCTTTTCAGGAATGGGATGAAGATGCTGATATAGACGAATCTGGTAAGCTTTGTGCTTGGAATTAAAATTGTTACATGATGTTTTGCTGAGTGACATATTTAGTGATAATTGCTAACATTCCTGTTTTGTGTTTTCCAAAGAAATTTGTTTTTAAGCCTACTACTTTTTAAAATTTGAAGGAATAATAAGTAAACGTAAAATTTATTCTAATTGAAGAGGTTTAAATGTGCACAGTATTGCTTCCCATGTGTTTTTATATTAAAATTTAAAAATGAGAAAATGTTGCTCGGTTTCCATATGAGAATAAAGTATATTCATTATAGAGCTCCATCGTTTATAATGTGCTTTTAGAGCCAGTTAATCAGGTCATCGGCCTTCTTTTTTTTTTTTTTTTTTTTTGTGGGTACCGGGGGGACGACCTCAGGACCTCGCGCACCAACAGGCACCCGTGCCGCTGAGCGATATCACCAGCCCCTTTTTCGTATGTGGGTTCCGGGAGTCGAACTCGGGCCTTCACGCTTGCAAGGCAGGCGCTTAAGCCGCTGAGCCATCTCACCGGCCCTCGTCGGCCTTCTTGAGTCATCCGTGGCCCTGAGGAAGGAAAGAGGAGGCCGTGGACTCTATTCATTTGTGAAGTGGTAATGCTTGCCTCACTAGGGTGTTGTACTTGAAGGTCCTGGGTTGGGGTGTAGCTCAGTAGCGGAGCTCTTACCTACCATTCGTAAGGCTCTGGGTTTAATTCCCAGCACTGCAGCCCTTCCAAATATAGTTTCATACGTGAAAATTCTTTGTAAGTGTCAAGGAATTATAAAAAATAGGGTAGCCATTCTTTATGCACTGTGGGAAAGTTCAAGAGTTTATCAGAATGTATTCCTATCCTTTAAAATCTCATAAGTGGAGGAGAATTTAGAATACGTAATTCTTAATTCAAGGTATGTAATGAAAAATGCTGTAGTAGAGGTGCGTATGGATGCTGTTTGTGAGTGTGGAGGAGGAAGAGAGAAGTTCTGTTTTAGATACTATGCTAGATAAAAATTACTAAAAGATAATGAAATAGTAAAATATTAACAGATAATATAGTCTTCTTGCTAAAATAAACTGTAGGAAATTTCTGGTTAGAGTAATGCTTTTTACTTAAATTGCTCTAGTGAAAGAGGTAAACGTGGAAAATAAGAACTGTTGGGTTCAGTTTTGGAAGGTGCTTTGTAAGGGAGAGGTGTATCCCACTTAGACTCGGTGATGTGTGTACCCGTGGTGGGCACTGTCTAAATGTGAGGGACACAGTGATGAGCAGAATGGGAGAAAGCACACTGGCCTTGTTGAGCTGAAAACTTGGAGATGGGAGGCAGACAAGTGTTGTGGAGAAAAAGAAGGGAAAGTGTGCCAGAAAGAGAGGGAAGAAGTTGCTATTTTTAAAAAAGTAATGTAGTTTCTCTGAGATTTGAGTGAAAACCCAAAGGAGGTGAGGTCTTTGCTTACCTGTCATCTTAGGGAAGAGTTAATTTATCATCTCTTGAAAATTAACTCATAATACCCATGACAAGAATTATAAAGACTGTATCAAGGCTTTTTTGTATTTATTTCAATACTTGAGAGAAGACCATCTTTTCTTTCATAATGAAAGCTATAGCTGGGTGGTGGTGGTGCACCCCTGTAGTCCCAGTACTCAGGAGGCTGAGGCAGGAGAATCCTGGCGAGTTTGAAGCCAGCCTGGGCTACATAGTGAGTTCAAAGCCAGCCTGCACTACATAGCAAGACCCTGTCTCAAAAAACCAAAACAGGGCTGGTGAGATAGCTCAGCGGCATAAGCACCTGCCTGGCAAGTGCAAGATCCTGAGTTCGACTTCCGGTACCCACATGAAGGAAAAGAAAAGGGCCAGTGATATTGCTCAGCGGTACAAGTGCTTGCTGGCAAGCACGAGGTCCTGAGGTTGACTCCCGGTACCCACATTTAAAACAAAACAAAACAAAACAAAGGTATAAAGATTGGGGTTAGGGCTTGTGTGTAGCTTAGTGGTAGAGCACAGCTTAGCACCTATGAGGCCTGGGTTCAGTTACCCTCTCTCCCCCAAGGAAAGAAAGATTGAGCCTTTTGGAGATGATATTATCTGACCCATTGATTTGTGGACTCACGACTACCCTGTGATCTACCATCTACTTTAGTGCTGTTTACAGTTTAGATGTCTGTACTCCCATTCAGAGATGACTGCTCATTGAAGTTTTGTTCTTTCTTTGAGATTTTACGGTCAGCGACACACTTGTACATAGGGAGGGCTCAGAAACAAAAGAAGGGTTGGGAATGAAATTGTAGAATAAATAGGGCTCACTAAGGTAATTTTTATTTCTTTACATTTTACATGTATGTCTGGTGGAGAAATTTAAGATAATAGCTATAGACATGAAACCATTAGTTACAAATTATTTTTTCAGTTATAATCCTTTTGTCCACTGTTCTATTTTAAATCAGTCTTCCTTGACTTTTTCTGGTAAACTGTTTTCTGTTTATAGAGACATTCAAGTTAGGTCTTTAGGTATTAAGGACAATAACAATAGGATCTTGAGAAAGGATTTCAAATTATTAGTTCCTTTTTAATGTAGTGGACTTTTCTTTATATAAAACTGGCATTTTAAAATAAAAAAATTTTGTGTGTGGTGGTTGTTACATTAGTGCAATCTATTGTAAACATCCAAGCTGAATTATATCCCTGCCCTTTTAAGATTTTTTTACTTTGGGAAAGTGTGTATTGCCCAAGCTGGCCTCAGGCTTTCGATTCCTCTGCTCCATCCTCCCTGGTATTATAGGTGTGGGCCGTCCTTGTTTTTAACTTCTTAATGATTTTAATGTACCTTCCTTTGCTTGATTTCATTATGTTCAGGCTACGTGAGTGTAATTTCAAATCTGTTCAGCTTTGTGTTCAGCTTATTTAAATATAATAACCGATTATACATTTGACTATGTGTCTTTTTTTTTTTGATATACATTCTGTTTTCTCTTGAAGAATGTTGGTATCTTTAAATATTCAGAGTTCTTTTAAAAATTTACTTTATTGCCTGAAACTGGAATTGCTTACAGAAGGGAGTTCAGGGACAGCATAAAATATTTCATATTTAACAATTGGTGAGTCTTTAAGTAGCCTAAGTGTAAATAGTATGTTGAATTCTTAGACTTTTGAATTCATTTTACAGAAGAGTCTGCAGAGGAATTGACTGCTATCAGCATTGCACAAATGGAAAAACGTTTACTCCATGGCTTAATTCATAATGTTCTGCCATATGTTGGTACTTCTGTAAAAACTTTAGTATTGGCATACAGCTCTGCAGTTTCCAGCAAAATGGTATGTACATATTAGCAATAGCTTGGGAGCTAAGACAGATAGCAGTGATACAGCTTTGGTTTGTTTATTGCTGAGCTTAAAATTAAGGGAAAAATATATTGAGTGCTTTTCCCTGAATAGGCATACACTACTGACTTTAATATTATTTTAGCTCTTAGGAAAGTCTTTTTTGCATGAATTTCATTGCTTACATGTTATGGATAAGGTAACCAAGACTAGGAAAGGTTCAATATTGTATTCAGATGTGGGTAAGATGAGCAAGTGAAATAAAATCACTGTTTTTTTGTTTCTTTAGTACTGGGGATTCCAAGACCTTAGAGCTCAGCTGCATCCCCAGCTCTTCTAAAAAATTTTTCTTCAAATTTTGAGACGGGGTCTCTCTGAATCATTATATTGTTCAGGCTGTGCTCAAATTTGTGATACTCCTGTCTCAGCCTCCCAGAGTGCTAGGATTCAGTCTTGTACCACCCTAATGACTGTTCTATGAAAGTGTATCTTGTGACTTCCTACCTCAGAGTGTCATTGGATGCTTCTTAAACATGTTGGTTTGCAGCCAGTAAAGCTTGTGCATGTTTGAAATCCTGGCACTGGGGAGGCTGAAGTAAGAGGATTGCAAGTTCAAGCCCAGCCTGAGCAACTTAGCGATACCATGTCTCAAAATAAGAAAAATTAAAATGGCTTGTCTAAAGGCTCTGGGTTCAATCCCCAGTACTGGGGAAAAAATTCCTAGGTGTAAGCTCACAACTATTAAAATAGGTTCTCAGGGATTTGAGCCCAGAATATACATTTGCAATGTACTATTGAAGTAATTTTTTTAAACATGCACATAAATTTGAGAACCATTGGGTTACATTTACTAGTAGGTGCCTGTTGCTTCTCTGACTAATGGTTTGCAGATCTTCATGGTGGTTTTTTCCCTCTCAGGTTAGGCAGATTTTAGAGCTTTGCCCTAACCTAGAGCATCTGGATCTTACCCAGACTGACATTTCTGATTCTGCATTTGACAGGTTAGTTATTTTAAAATATTTAAACTATAATGAATGATTAGCAGAATTATTTTCTCATTTACATCCTGACACTTTAATCATAGTATTATATGTTACTGCTCATCTTGTTTGGCTATAATTTGATAGCATCCTCCATTTCTTTTCCTGCTATCCATCACTCACAGCTGATCCAAAACCTCTATGTCATTCTGCCACGTTTGTAATCAGGTACGGACTGTGTTAGGCCTTTGAGCCTCGCTTTGCAACCACGTGGATTAGTGGTGCATGTTTTTAGGGTTTCAGTTGGCCTCTTAAGTGCCATCTGGCACAGCTCCCTTCTCATTCTTCGTATTTTTCTGGTACAGTACCACTTGTTCCAGCTGTACTTTTTGTAGATCATACTTTGTTGGATGCTACCAGTTCCCCTCTGTTTTAGTGTACCGCCTCCCTCCCATCCTGTGTCCTATTTCAGAGGGAAAGATGACTCTTCTGGGTAAGGCGAGTTACCTAATTTCTAGATAGTGTTTCTTATGTACTTTCCTCCATTAAGCCTTAGATATTCTACTTCTTTTGTGTGCACTGCACCTCTCCCCTGCTGATTACTTTTAGGATAATAAAGAAGTTTTATAGCCTTACCCTTCTCCCATCCTGTCCTTCTGTTACGTTAGCAGTACTGTTAATTTCTGATTACTGTCACTATCTTTTTATATCCTTAGTACCAAAAGTACTGCCTTGTAACAGTAAATATTCAGCAAATATTTGAGTGACTATGTTAGATTTAAAATCTGTTTTTCTAAAATCCATCTATACAAATGTAGTCAGGTGTTTTCAAAGAATTTAACAACATATACTAGTAGTCTTGTTACCTCTTAATTGTAGTTGGTCTTGGCTTGGTTGCTGCCAGAGTCTTCGGCATCTTGATCTGTCGGGATGTGAGAAAATCACAGATGTGGCTCTAGAGAAGATTTCCAGAGCTCTTGGAATTCTAGCGTCTTATCAGAATGACTTCCTGAAAACTACTGCAAGCAAAATTACTTCAACTAAATGGAAGAATAAAGACATTACCATGCAGCCTACCAAGCAGTATTCCTGTTTGCACGATTTAACTCACAAAGGCATTGTAGAAGAAATCGATAACGAGCACACTTGGACTAAGCCTGTTTCTTCTGAAAGTTTTACTTCTCCTTACGTGTGGATGTTAGATGCTGAAGATTTGGCTGATATCGAGGATGCGGTAGAATGGAGACACAGGAACGTTGACAGTCTCTGTGTAATGGAGACAGCATCCAGCTTTGGTTGTTCCTCAACTGGTTGTTACAGTAAGGAAATTGCTGGACTAAGGACGAGTGTCTGTTGGCAGCAGCATTGTGCTTCTCCAGCCTTTGCTTACTGTGGTCATTCATTCTGTTGCACAGGAACAGCTCTGAGAACTATGTCAGCACTCCCAGAGTCTTCCGCAGTGTGTAGAAAAGCGTTAAGGACTACACTGCCTAGGGGAAAAGACTTAGTTGACTTTGGGAGTGAAAAATCTGATCAAGAGACTGGACGTGTACTTTTGTTTCTCAGTCTGTCTGGATGTTACCAGATCACAGACCATGGTCTCAGGTGAGTAACCAGAGTAGTAGGAAACGGACACACTTACATTCTCACGTGAAATAGGAAAGCTTCATCTAAGTTATCCCTGCCAGTGCATTTATTTAAACAAGAGGATTAACGAAAGGGCCCTATTTCAGAGTGTTGGAACAATATAATTTAAGATATTCATTTCAGTCGGTTCAAATCTGTCATGATACGTAGAGCAACGTAAGTTTTTCTCTTTCTATAAAGAACGTCTTTGCGATTTTGATAAATCTGTAGATCTCTCTAGGTCGTATTGACAGTTTTAAGGCTCCAGTCTATGAACATGGAATGTCTTTGCATTTATTTGGATTGTTTTTAATTTTAGCAGTGTTTTATAGTTTGCAGCATTTAGCTCTTTCACCTTGATTAATTCCTAAGTGTTTTATTCTCATTGATGCTATTGTAAAAGGGATTATTTTGTTTTGCAGATTGTTAATTGTTCATATATAGAAACACAACCGAGGGTGTGTGTTGATTCTGTATCCTGCTTCATTAAATTCATTCATTCTCACGGTTTTTTTGTGGAATTGGAATTTTCTATACGTGCAGTAATATCATCTCTAAAGACATAATTTTACCTCTTTATATTTGTACACTTTTTACTTCTTTTTCTTATTTAATTACTCTGGCCAGAACTTCAAGCCTGTGTTAAATAGAAGTGGCCACAGTGAGCACTTTCGTCTTGTTCCTGTGAAGAGTTTCAGTCTTCACCCATGAGCATGACGTTAGCTTTGGGTTTTTCATAGGTGAAGGACTTCCCTGCTGTTTCTGGTTTACTGGATTTTTTGTTTTGTTTTGTTTTTATTATGAAAGTATATTAGATTTTGTCTGCTTTTTCTGAATCAATTGAGGTGATCTTATGGGTTATTTTGTGGTAATGTAGTGAATTATGTTGATTTTCACATGTTGAAAGTTGATAAAACACACATGGTCATGGTGTATCATCCTTTCCATGTCCTGATAATTCAGTTCCTGGTTGTGTCTTCATGTTCACTAGTTTTTTCTATAGGGCTAATTACTGATGACTGTTATTCTTATCCAATGTATGTTTTGTTTCAGATACTGTACTTTTCATCTCTAGAGGTTCCATTTGGCAATCTCTATGTCTTTCCACATACACACAGGTATATACACCAACAATATAAATATACAATAATATATATAAATAAAATCCTATATAAAATTAAATGTAAATTATATAAACATACATTTTTATTTCTTTCATTATGTTCATACTTTCTTTTAATTGTTGATCTTGTTTAAAATATTTTTAAAACAGATTTTTTGTATATGCATATTTAAGGTATACAACATGATGTTATAGGTTATAGGGTACATACATGGTTATTAAAGTGGAAGAAATTAACATGCCATCATCTCACACAGTTACCCATTTTCCCGTCTTGTGGCATAGCAAGTACAATCTCGCGTAGGAAAACTCTTGACTACAGTACACTATAATTAACTGTAGTACTCATTTTGTGCTTTAGGTCTTAGGATTTGTTCCTGTTGTATATTTGCTACTTTATATCCTTTAACCCACATCTCTGTTTCTTCCTCACTAGTAGCCACTGTTTTATTCTTTATGTCTACATAATGGATTATTTTTAAAAGATTACGCATACCAGTAAAAGCATGCTTTATTTTCCTGCCTGGTTTACTTCATTTAGCATAATGTCCTCTAGGTCCATCTAGGTCCAGTGTGGCAAATGGCAGGATCTTTCTCTCTTTCTTAACAAAGAAAAGACTGAACAATATTCCTTGTTTTGGCAGTCTTTGGGGTTCCCTACTTAGAGGATTGTGTCATCTATAGACTTAATTCTACTTTTTTCTTCCCGATTTGTCTACTTTTTTCCTTGTCTAATTGCTTATGACAGTACTTTCAGTACTGTGTTAAACAAGTGAGCGTGGATGTCCTTCCCTGGTACTAGATGTTAGAGGAAAAGCTTTTCGTTCCTCTGCATTGATTGCGATGTTAGTCAAGGGCATCTCCATAAATGTCCGTTACTACACTGAGGAACTTTCCTTCTGTGTCTAAACTGTTAACGGTTCTTATCAAGAAAGGATATTGAACTTTGTTGAGTGTTTTCTCTGCATTAGTTGATATGATCCTGTGCTTTTTCTTTCAGTGTTAATACATTGATTTGCTTGTGTTCAACTATCCTTGCATGCCAGAGATAAATCCTGTTCACTCATGAAATGTATTTTGATGTGTTGTTTCGTTTGATTTCTGAATATTTTGCCTAGGAGTTTTACATCATTGTTCATCAGAAACGTTTGGCCTTTACTTTCTTGTGGTATCTTTGTCTTAGGAATCAAGGTGAAGCTGGCCTTATAAAATGTGTTGGGAAATACTTGCTCTAGCTTTAATTTTGGGGGGAATTTAAGAGGTATTGGTATTAATTCTTTGAAAGTTTTGTAGAATTTGGCTGAAAGCCATCTGCTATATTCCTGGGCTTTTCCCTACTGAGTTTTTAAAAATCATTCCTTCCATATTATTATTATTGATTGGTTCAAGTTTTCTATTTCTTCCTGATTCAACCTGGGTGGGTTGTATTTTCCTAGAAATTTATCATTTTCCTCTAGGCTATCAACTTTATTACCACATAATTATTGATAATAGTCTCTTGTGATCTTTTTTTTCTTTCAATCAGATTTTATTGGTATATTTTAGATATGCGTAATGATCAGACTCATCATAGAGAATTTGTACCTGTACATGATATAACTTACTTTTTCCCATTCCCCTACCCTCCAGCCCCTCCTCCCCCCACTTACAAAAGCTTTGTTTCTGTGTTTTCTTTCTTTCTCATTTTATTTTTACTTTTCCCTTCTTTCCTTTCCCCCTTCCTCTCCCTTGTTCCCCTCCCCATTTGAACATTTTCATCCTATTTCACAATGTCTGTTATACATTTTGGTTATTTACACTTTTGGTTTCTCACACCAGAGAAACAATGGGGTATTTACGCATGTGTGTCTGATTTATTTTGTAATACTTTTTATTTCTGAGATGTCTGTTGTAGTGTGTCTGTTCTTTCTCATTTTTCTGTTCTCTATTTCTGGTCACATTTTTTTTTTTTCCTTCCTTCTGCTAGCTTCATTTTATTTTATTTTTTCTTATTTCCTGGAGGCATAAAGTTATACTTTTTTTTTTTTTTTGAGATCTTTCCTTTCTTAACCCTATGGAGATTAGATATTACCCCTTAATATGTAAGAAAAGTGTTTGTATGTGACTTCTGAAGGGTTAATGTGATATTTATTGCTAGAAGCTTTCTCTTAGAACTACTTTTATTGCAATTTTAGTGTGGTATGTGTTTTGGTATATTTTGCCTCAAAATGTGTTTTAAATTTCCTTTTTGATTTCTTCTTTGATTCATTGGTTTTTGAGGAGCATGTTGTTCAATTTACACAAACTTGTTAATTTTCCAAAATTTCTCCTGTTGCTAATTTCTAGTTTCATACTCTTTTTTGTTGTTTTGATTTTTGAGACAGGGTCTTACTATGTAGTTTAGGCTGGCTGTGAACTCACTATGAGGTTCAGGCTGGCCTCAAAACTCATGGAGATCCTCCTGCCTCAGCCTTGAAAGTGCTAGGATTATAGGCGTGCAGCACCACGCCAGGCTCTAGTTTTATAGTCTTGTAGTTGGAAACAATATTGGCATGATTTTCAGTTCAGTTCCAGTACTTCCTTATTTATTTTTTCCTCTGGTTTACCTGTTCATTGTTGAAAGTAGAGTGTTGAAGTTCCTTGTCACTGTTGTGTTGCTCTTTTTCTCCAGCTTCATGTCCATTGATATTTGTTTTATAGAATTGGGTACTCCACTGTTGGGTGCATGTATATTTAGTTTTTTTAGTTTTAAATAATGACCTTCTTTGTCTCCTTCCCTTGAAGCCGTTTCATCTGATATAAGTATAGCCATTCCTGGTCTCTTTGGTTACCATTTGCGTGGAATATCTTCTTCCGTCTGTTTACTTTCAACCTATGTCTTACCTTAAGGCCAGTGTGAATCTCTTAGTAGATAGCATATACATAGTTGGGTCTTGTTTTTCAATTCAGTCAGCCATTCTGTCTTTTGATTAAAGAATTTGATCCATTTACACTCAATATAAGTATGAATGGGTAAGAACTTACGTATTAGTCAGTTTTCCCATTGCTGGTACAAAATAACCGTTCAATTTAAAAGAGTGGCAGTTTAGTTTGGTTCTCAGGTTTGAAGGATTCCGTTCACAGTGTGATGATTCTAAGACAGAAGCATCGTAATGGAACAGCGTGGTGGAAGGAAGCTCCTCACTTCATGGTGGCTGCATGCAGAGCATGGGGAGGGGCACCAACGACCCACTCCAGCGGCCGCCTCCTAACAACCCGAGCAGCAGTGAGCATCAGTGGGTTAATCTGACGCGTACAGCGCCCCCGTGCCTCAGCCACCTCTCCAAGGGCCTCGTAATCCAGTCAAGTTGACAGGCTTAGCGGGCACAATTCAGTACTGCTATTTTGTTAGTTGTTTTTGTTGTTTTATAGATCCTTTGTTCCTTTCTTCCTTGCATTATCTTTGTTATTTGGTAATTTTCTGTAATGCCAAGTTTTGATTCTTTTTATTATTTGTGTATTTGCTATAGTTATTCACTCTGTGGTTACCATGAAGCTTATGTAAAACATTGGAAAGTTATAGTAGACTGTTTTGTACTGATAACTTCAGTTGCCTACAAAACCTCTAGACTTGTATCTTCCATCTGACAAGTTATATTTGTGATGTAAAATATACCTCCTATATTTCTTTTTTTTTTTTTTTGAGACAGGATCTTGCTGTGTAGTTCAGGCTGGCCTCAAACTTGCAGTGATCTGCCTGCCTCCGCCTCCCAAATGCTGGGATTACAGGTGTGCACCACCACGCCTGGCTCATTACTGTTTTTGATTGTTTTGGGTTTTGACCTTTATACTAAAGATACATGGATTTCTAAAGCACCGTATGTTATTATGGTAGACTGGATTTGGCTATATATTTACCTTTACCACTGAATTTTAATTAAAATGTGTCTTGCTGAGGGACCTCTTTTAGACATCTGAGTTTCATGGGTCTGGATGTCCATATCTATTCCAAGACTTGGGAACTTTTTTTTTTTTTTTTTTTGTGGGTACCGGGAGTCGACCTCAGGACCTCGCGTGCCAGCAGGCGCCCGTGCCGCTGAGCGATATCACCGGCCCTTTTCTCGTATGTGGGATCCGGGAGTCGAACTGGGGCCCTCGCGCTTGCCAGGCAGGCGCTTAAGCTGCTGAGCCATCTCGCCGGCCCCTGAACTTTTAACAATTACTTCATTATATAAACTTTCGTCCTTATCTTCTGTAATTCGCAGAACATGAAAGTTTGTTCACTAGATCCCATAGGTTGTATTCTCTCTTTCTCGTTGTTTTTTCTTTTTCCTCTGACTGGGTAATTAAAAAAAAAAACTCTTTAACCACGTATCAGTCCAATTATTTAAATAGAGGATGAACAAAAACTGCATATTTTTTCATTAATTTTTTTTTTTTATGTGGGTACCGGTAGTCGAACTCAGGACCTCACGCTTGCCAGGCAGGCGCTTATGCCGCTGAGCTATCTCACTGGCCCTAATTTTTATAAGATAATATAATAGGAAATATAAAAATGATAAGTATGAGTGTATCTCATGCAAACAAGAATTGACGAGGGTGAAATGACCCCTGCCCGAGTGGTGCTTGGGGTAGTCAGTACATAAACAGATGCGTTGCCTGAGTGACATTTTATTCATTGAGTTCTTTAACTCCAAAGTTTCGCTTTGGTTCTTCTTTATAATAGCTCTTCCGCTTGTCATTCAGATCGGTTGCTTTCCTGATTTCATTGACTTGTCTATCTGTATTCTCTTACCTCACTTAGTTTTCTAGGATTACTATATTGAATTTCTTTTTAGGCATTTCATGAATTTTCTTTGGAGTCAGTTATGGAGAATTATTGTGCTCCTTTGGTGATATCCTATTTCCTTGCTTTTTCATCTTTTTGTGTCCTTGTGTTAATTTCTACACATCTGGTGGAGCAGTCCCCTCTTCCAGGCTTTACTCGAGTGGCTTTCATGAGGAAGGACTTTTCCCCTGAAGAGGGGTCTTACTCCGCCAGCTGGGAACGGTGTGGTGGCATCGCCTGTGTACGGTCCGTAGCAGCAGTGCCAGTGACCTCGGGTTGGGGAGTTTGTGGTGGCAGTGACAGCAGTGTAGGTAGTTGAGGTCCTTGATGCCAGAGCTCTTGGGGTTCTCTTTTCCCACAGTGGAGAGTTTTGGGTGAGGGTCTCTCTCTTGGAGTCAGAACTAACACTGCTCGCAAGCAGCTGCAGAGAAGTTGGCTTTGAGAGCACAGACGCTCACAGCAGCTCTAGAGTCAGGGTCCTGAGCGCAGGTGCTCCGTGAACCCATGCGGTGCCTAGCCCCCCTTTCACTTTATCTTGTGTATGTCAATACTGTTTTTATTCTTCCAGGATATGCTCTGTTAGAGTTTCTTTTTTAATTAAAATTTAATTCACGTGCCATAACATTTACATTTTTAGTGTACAACTCGGTGGCTTTAGAATATTTACATGTTTTTGCAGTCATCACCATTATCTAATTCAGAAATATTTTCATCATCCCCAGAAGAAGTCCCATACTTACTAATAGTCACTCCCTATCCTCCCTTACCTCCAGCCCCTGGCAACCACTAACCTAGCTGCTGTTCCTGTGGGTTCACCTATTTTGAGATAATCGTATTACGGAATCATACACCACCACGTAGCCTTTTGTGTCTGCCCGTTTTCACTTAGTCTGTCTTCTAGGTTCATGCATGTTATAGCATCTGTTTGTACTTTGGTGGTGCATGGTGCTTACTTGTATGGCTGTAGCACATTTTGTGTATTCATTATTTAATGGGTATTTGGGTTGTTTATTTTTTGACTATTATAAATAATGCTGCTCTGAACATTCATGTACAAGTTTTTGTGTAAACAGTTGTTTTCAGACTTTCAGGGAAATACATAGAGTTGCTAAGCCATGCTAACTGTAAGTTTTTGGAAAACTACAAAACTGGGCATAGGTTTAAAACTTTAGTAATTGTCTTGATAATTGTAAGTTGGACAATTTGGTAGGAAATTAACATTACAACTTTGGGGTTCAGTACTTCCTATAAGTATTGAGTTACTATAATGTTCTTATAAAGATTTTTTATAGACTTATTGACTGTCTTTAGGAAAAATTCAGATAATGTTTCTGAGTTAAATGTATTTTTGCTTCAGGATAAAGTCATTTATTAGTATTTTAGAGAAATTCTTAAATTTCTTTGTTATGTAAAATTGTGGCCCAGTAGGCAATAGGAGTATAAAATTTTTCATAGATTAATGTATTCTAATTGTAACATTGTTTTTCTTACAGGGTTTTGACTCTGGGAGGAGGGCTGCCTTATTTGGAGCACCTTAATCTCTCTGGTTGTCTTACTGTAACTGGTGCAGGCCTGCAGGATTTGGTTTCAGCTTGTCCTTCTCTAAATGATGAATACTTTTACTACTGTGACAACATTAACGGTAATGCCTTCTAACAATGAGATAATTTTGAAAGAATTAGTTTGAAAAATGTTCGCAGTTCTAATTTTATGGTTTCTGTTTGCTTTTCTAGATTCCTAATATTTGAAATTGTTTTACTTTCAGTTTTAGTCCTTTAAATTTGATAATATTAAAAAAAATCACAGATATTTATTCTCAGAAAATAAATTTTCCCATGGGTTACATATTTTAACCCACAGAAAAAAACTTTTTTTTTTTTTTTTTGGTACCAGGAATAGAAAAGAACTATTTCAATATAACTTTCACTACTTATTCTTAGTTGGCTTACAACATTTAACTAACATTTAACTGTAGCCTTCACCCGCCCACACCCTGTCCCTAGTGTCCCCCACCCCTACCCCACTTGTAGAAACAGCATGGTGTTGCTGACACGCTGAGATGACTCTGTCCCAGGTTCGGCTGTTTTTTTGTTTGTTTGTTTGTTTGTTTTAGAATCTATTAGAGATGTATTTGAAATCTGGAATCAATATTCACATGCTGGATATGTCCCAGGTTCACACATGATAACCGAACAGTAGTAGTTCAAATCACAGCACACATGTGATGTCTATACATTGTCAAAAGCAGAAATATATGGAACAGAAATTTGGCTTTGTCACACTTAAATCCTTTTTAAACATTTTAAATGATTTTTTAAAATTATATCTTTACTTATGCAAATTATGCACAATATGACTTAAACATATAAAAGTAATTAAGAAGGCCTAATGGACCAAGAAGATAAATGCCTACACCCCACCCCAGCCAAGTGTATACTGATTACATCTTTTGCAATTCATAACTTCCCTAGTTAAAAAGAAGAAAAATGAAAAAAAAAAAAAAAAAAAAAAAAAAAAAAAGAAAAAGAACTATTTAAACATACCTTTCACTACTTAGTTGGCTTACAACATTTAGCTGAAAAATCATACACTGAAAATTTATAATAAAACAACTCGGGCAGTTTAATGGTTCTGAGATCTGTGCTATCATTTTTGTGAAGAATTAGCTATAGTTTCAGAATAACTTTCTGTTATCTTACTGAATACTAACAAATTTCAAAGTTTGAAATGTAGAATTTCATTTAAGTTAAAGAAAGACTATAAAGCATAAAGGTAGTACTTTTTAGGAGATAGAAAAGTACCTTAAATATCAAATCAATAAAAAAAGGTAAAATTTAAAGTGGCAGGAAATCTCACCAAGTCAGGCAAGTGAGCAAGTCTCTCCATTTGGTACGAGACCTCCTCTGAAAGAGTGCTCATTAACTGATACAGAGGATTAGTATGTCCACTACAGCTTGAAATGTAACCCTCTCCTAAATGCAGAACTATTAATATAACTAAAGAAATACTATAAGATGATCAGACTCTTTTTTCTTTTTTTTTTTGTGGATACTGGGGGTCGACCTCAGGACCTCGCGTGCCAGCAGGTGCCCGTGCCGCTGAGCGATATCACCAGTCCTTTTTTCGTATGTGGGTTCCGGGAGTTAAACTCAAGACCTCACGCTTGCCAGGCAGGTGCTTACACCGCTGAGCCGTCTCACTGGCCCCAGACTCTTATAATAAACAACCATAACAGTTACTGGGCACCAGGAGCTGTTTTATTTTATTTTATTTTATTTTATTTTTTTGTGGGTGCCGGGGGTCGAACTCAGGACCTTGCGTGCCAGCAGGCTCCCGTGCCACTGAGCGATACCACCGGCCCTTTTTTCGTATATGGGTACTGGGAGTCGAACTTAGGACCTCGCGCTTGCCAGGCAGGCGCTTATGCTGCTGAGCTATCTCACCGGCCCCGAGCTATCTTGCTGGCCCCAGGGAGCTGTTTTAAATAGTTCACACACATTAGTTCATTTAATGATCACAGTAATTCTGTGGTAAAATTTATTATTATCTATGTTAATGATAAGAGAATTGTGGGTAAGAGGAACTAAATGAATTAAGGTTACACAACTGGTACACTGAAGAGGCAGAAATACCCATTCTTTCAGACTTTTGAGGCATATAATAGTTTAATCACTTACAAATGGCAAATTGTTATAGAAATAGTAAAATTCATACAAAATTTTGGAAATTCCTCTACAACATTAAAAGTCTTTACAACATTAAAGCACTCATTAACAGTGTAGAGGTGTTGATACTCTAGATACACTGATTTCTTGGAATGATAGACTTATTTTTCTAGTAGAACAACTTTATCAAATGCAATAGATAAGTAGGTTAGTAATTTGAACTCCTCAGGAGTCCTGGGTCTGGTTCCAGATAAATCTCACTGAAGACTGCTAAGGGCATAATGCAAGGTATTGAGAAAAGACTGAAATGCTTTAGACATGACTAAAATTCTCAAATGGTATTTTGAAAATTGATTCTTGAACCTGTTCTTAAAATTCATTAGATAGGGCTGGGGATGTAGCTCAGGTACAGCATTTGTCTAGTGTGTGTGAGGCCTGGGGTTCAGTGCCCAGCACCACAGAAAAGAAAATCACCAGGTAAGTATTTCTTGATTTGTTTGTTAAGCCTAACCTACTCTACAGTGAGCCCGTTGAATGTACTTTTTCACAGTACATTCAGTGCCCTTTGGGGCATTTGGTAGTCATTGGTAGAAACTAAATTTTTCAGGATAAAAAGCTGCTTCTCAATTAATAGTAAACAAATCAACCTTCTGTTTTTATAACTGGAAAGAATTTAGACAGCTGAGATTCTACTTTGTGCCTATCTTTTTATACCACATTCTGTGTCTTTGAGAGGGCCTGGTTCATTTTAATGGATGGGAAGATCAACTGAGTTTTTCTCAGGTAGAACAACAGACAGGAGCCGGGAACACCAGAGAGAGTAATGACATACTAGGAGGTAGAGAAGTTAGCAAATCTGCTATTCTCAGAAAATTAGATTTTTAAATACGAGACAAGAGATCTCAGCTTTCTTATTTCTGTAATCACATTATTTTGTAGATGATTTCCCATGTTCCTGATATTTCAGCACTGAGTCAGAGCTTATCTTTTGCTCTCTCTTGTCTTCAGTGTGTAATTAAGTAATGGTGAAAATGAATGTTACTTTGTTTACATCCAGTTTGGCCTCTAAAAGTAAAGTATGCTGATGCAATGAAGTGTTTCCTGCAGAGGGTTTAGAAGGGAGTTTTTTGTTTTATATTCAAACATGAAGTTTTAGCATTGTGGGTTTCAGTGTACTTCCTAAGACTTCCAGAACATACCAAAAGTAATAAGCAGTTATTTTTTGAGAAAAATATTTGTATATTACACTTGAATTTGGACACATAATTTCAGTATAGGATGTATTTGCAATAAATCTCACAATTTGTTATATTTATTTTTGAATATACAGATGTTTTACGTGATGAAGTATTAGGTTTTAGTTCATTTTTATGATCTATCTCTTGTGTTCATGTCTTTTTAAACTTCTTGAAATAATTTTGATGATAGGATAAGTTAAATCTTAAAATCTTTTGTACTTTGTTGGTACTTGTTTCATCTTTACCTGCTTTGAATATATAAATATTAAAGTGTTCTAAAGGAGCTGTTATATTCCTTTTGTTGCATGTAGGAATTTTTTTTGGATAAGTGATTGGTAATTTTCAGTAAATGAATTTTTTTTGTTGTTTTTGTTTTGAGATAGGTTCTCACTGTGCAGTTCAGGCTGGCCTTGAACTCATTATGTAGTCAGGGCTGGCCTTGAACTCAGAGTGATCCTCATGCCTCAGCCTTCCAGGTGCTGGGATTACAGGCGTGGAGCACCACGCCAGGCTCAGTAAATGAGTTTTAACTAAGAGATCTGAATTTGAAAGATTTGAAAGGAAATTGCAATGCTTGAATAATACAGTATTAAATCTTCCTTTATAATTCCTCAAGGCATGATTTGGGAGAAATGAAATAATTGCAGCAGGGTGACTGGTCATAGAACTTGTATTCTACAGTAGCAGCTAGTTGGTAAAGCAATGCTCTGATACAGTCTTTTCCTGAAAAGGACATTTGGACAACCTGGAGACTGTTGGAATTATATCCAGTTTGTAAGGTGATACAATTGATGCAGTGTCTTTCAAAACAATTCAGTTTGTACAGTAAATGTTTAGTGAATGCTTACGGGCCCCCTTTTATTGTTTTTATTATTATTATTATTTTTTTTGTGTGTGTGGGTACCGGGGGTCAACCTCAGGACCTCACGCACTAGCGGGCGCCCATGCCGCTGAGCGATATCACCGGCCCTTTTTTTTTCGTATATGGGTTCCGGGAGTCGAACTCGGGCCCTTGCGCTTGCCAGGCAGGCGCTTACGCCGCTGAGCCATCTCACCGGCCCCTATTATTTTTATTATTATTTCTGAAACTAGTATGTTTTAATATAAGGTGTTAGAGTAATGAGGAAGCATATTTAGGTAGTTGATTATATTTTAAATATTTGAAAGTAACTTGATTTAAAATTAGTTTGCTAAAACATAATCTACATAATTAACTATCAGGTTATTAGCTAAAAAAAGTAAATATGGTTAACATCAGTCATTAACTGAATAGTAAATGCTTTATGCACAGTTTTCTAAATGCTAGCAGAGAAGTTAGATAGCCATCCCATATTCAAACAGTAACTACCTAGAGAAAGACTATGCTAAGCATTGATATAAAGTACAAATTTTGATTCCTCTAAGTGATTTATCATGACTTTTAAGTTTGTATTTAATTTGAATATAAAAAGGCCTCTTAACCATGACATTTATAAAATTCTTTATCATTTAAAAAGTGTTCATTGGAATGGCAGTTTAGAGCTCTGAAGAACATTTGAACAGTGATAGCAAATAAATAATTTGTGCCTATTTGCATTTCAATGTATATATAATTTATGAATTAAGATAGATTAGCTCGTAGTTCTGGAAGTGACACAGTCTCAGATGATTTGCTCTCTTGTGTTTCTAATTTAAGTTAAAGAGGAATTACAGGTAAGTTGAGGTAAGTGCAGAACTGCAGTATGAGTGATGCACAGACTCACGACCTGGGAAGACAGTCATTCTGTAATGCAAATTGGGGAAATAATGACTCTCTAGTTCTTTTCATCTAATATTTAAAATTCTTTCTTACAAGATTTATTCTTCACATTTAAAGATTTTACTTCATGATTATGCAATTTTATTTTCTTAATTATTCTTTAGTATAGTTTTGCCATCATATATTATAATCATTTGGGTTCTCTATTCTCCACTGAGATGAAAATTTTCTGGTTGTAATTCAAATATTTAAAGGGAACCACTGTATATTTTGAATTGTTAGTGTCTCTTGAAGTATAGATGTTGACTTGATATACTTGGCAGCCTAACATATCTATATCCTCCTGTTCTTTTGTTCATTTATTTTTTCTGAGCACCTGCCCTGTTGTACTTAAGGATCCTACCGTTAATGTTGCTTATAATTTCCATGCTTTGGAAATTGCTATTTACCTGTTTTCTGCAATATGAAACTAAGTTTAAAACAGTGATTGTCCACTTGTACTTTTCCATAGGCCTTCAGGAGAATAAAATCCTTAGCTGGAATCTATTGCTTTCATGGATTACTATACTAGGATCAGATAGCCAGTCACTCCTTTGATTGACCTTATGATGATATTGTAGTTTCGAGGCTGTTAATATTATGGTTGTTAGTTGTGTACTTGTAGGCTTCTCTAAATAGATCCTGCTTTTACATTTAAAAACACCACTGTAATCCCTCTCTTGATGTACTTAGAATCCCAGTGGAACTCATATTGAAGGAAGCAGCACATTTTGTGTCAATATCAGCAAGAATTTTGTGATGAATAAGGAGATACTGACAGCAGAATTCTGTTAGCTTTCTACTTAATCCAGAGTACATGGTTTTGTTTTTTTTTTGTGGGTACCGGGGGGTCGACCTCAGGACCTCGCGTACCAACAGGCACCCGTGCCACTGAGCGATATCACCGGCCCCTTTTTCGTATGTGGGATCCGGGAGTCGAACTCAGGCCCTCGCGCTTGCAAGGCAGGTGCTTACGCCGCTGCGCCATCTCACCAGCCTCAGAGTACATGTTTTTATATCCACATTTTTCATCTCTTATTTCCCACCATGTCTATACTTTGAGAACAGAGTGACACAAGTGGCTGGAGTGGACACGTAGGATGCAGGGTCCCTGTGTCTTCTAGGTGGGACGGTGAAAAGCTGTGTGGTGTCTGGACAGGTGGGAGTCTCCAGAATAGCTTCCTTGATCGGATTTCCCTGTGGAGGTTCTTCTTTACATTTCCTTGGCAACCAGTTGTATACTTCATTTCTGTTGTTTCCAGCTATCACTTACAGTTTTCCTTAGGCCACTGTGGAATTCACTGTAACATCCCTTTTTTACCTTTCTATCATTTTTAAACAATAGGACATGGCTAGGTGTGGTGACACATACCTGTACTCCTAATACATAGGAGGTGAGGCAAGGGATTGCTTGAGTCCAGGGGTTTGGGGCCAACCTGGGCAACATAGTGAGAGCCCATCTCTTTAAAAACAAAAAGGACATTGTGAAGTATTTTGTGATACTTTAGTTTAGAAAATTGAGTCTGCATCTCTCTTTCCTCTTATTTCTCACTTAAAAAATTGAGACTAGAATTACATGGTGATAAAATGCTACTCAGATACATTTTGGGAAAAACTAGCAATTTAGACATTTCTTCACAAACTCTGAAGGCCAGGGGCATGGCATTGAGGCAGGGCTTGGTCTTGGAGATGGGCACGGGATGATTAGTAGGCAGAGCAGTAACATGCGGGAAGGGGCGGGGCCTGGGCGGTGCGTAGCAGGTAACGCTATGAATCTAGAGGGAAAATCTGTTGAAGACCGTGGGAGAAGAGTTTCCAGCTATAGGGCTCCTTTTTTTTTTTTTTTTTTTTTTTAAATATATATATATATATATATATATATAGGTTTCCTTATCTGGACATTTCTCATAAATACTAATATGTAGGAAAAAATTTTATCTTGACTTTGTGGCTCAGATGACTTAATGTTGTATCTAATTTCAAGGGAAAATAATCTTAATACTGCTTTGTAAATTTAAAATTTTTGGTACATTTAACTTTTAATCTTAAAAATGGAATAGATTTTTATTTTGATTAAATAAAAATGGGCTTGCAGTGATTAATTTTATATTTTAAAGTAATTTTAAACATGTTACTATGGAAATTTTTAAACATATAAACAGAGTAATACAGTGAATCCTCATGTACCATCAGCCTCCGCAGTTATAAATCTGTGACCAGTCTTGTTTTCTGCTATACCATGCCTATTCCCATTCATGCTCCCCCCATTCATCTGAAGCTGATCCCAGGCCATCATGTCAATTTTTTTTTTCATCATGTCAATTTTAAAATTAAATGTAACTATTTGAAAATTAATGGAAGCATGGGCTTGTGGTGGCGAATCTATGGAATGCCTGTTACTATGTTTTTCTTTTAAGACAAAAGATATTAATGTATGAGTTGTTTTTCTAAACTAAAACCTCAGTATTCAGGTTTAATTGCACACTTTGTGATAAATAAGTAGGTTTGGGGTTGTAGTTTGGGCACTCGGTCTCTAAAAGATTTGCCATCACAGGCATAGGCTTTTGGAATTCCTCATAATACATAAAGTTCACTCATTTATTTTCATAAACATTTGTTGTCACTTCCATAGTGAAATAGAGAAACATTATGCTTCAGTGATTAAATATCCTAAGAAATTCTCCCCTTTCTTTTGTATATGCCATTTTGGGAATACAAAGAATAGTTAAATTTCAGAAAACACAAGAAACAGTGATGTTGTCAGAGTTGCCTTCTTTTGCAGTAAAGTGCTGCTTTAAAAAACAAAACAATGAACATTTAAAATACAGTTTTAAGTTAAGCTGGTATTACTTCAGTGTACTGTGGTTTTTCAGTTATAATCCATTTGATATATTCATCAATGAAATCATATTTTGTGTGCTTTTAAGTTTGGTCCTTATTTTTCATAGTTACTGAGTTCTGGTGAGCACAGAACTAATTAACTGTTCTGTTTTTTCATGGTTCAGAAATATTGAAAGACTTCAATAGAGTCAAACAACCTTTTTCACATTTGCCTGCCTTTATGAAAACTGTCATTTATTTAAAGTACTTAACATTTGAAAATGTGCTACAAAACTTGCTGTTTTCTAATTCTCAGCTATGTTCTCTAATGGATCTTTTCTCTAGTATTTGGGTAGCATAATGTGAGTGCAATAAAATGTCAGTTATTCCACAAATGTTTTCTTACTCCTCTTTGTAAGTGAATCACAATTTTATTATGTCTCAGATGTTTAATTACTCATTATTTACTGAAATTTGGAAAATAATTTCATGGTAATACGATTTTTTTCTGGCTATAAATGGTAATTAAAAATACAGCAAATATGCTAAGTCTGTGTCTGATTAGTGTATTTTAAACTGATACAGCATATTTATTATGATTGCTCAATAATGAATTATTTAGCTGACCTATTATAGTGGATTTCTAGGTATCTGTTGTTAAATTAGCCAATCAGGTCACTGTGACCCCACTTCTGGGCTAGGCCGTTCCTGCCTGCCCCTGCCCCACCTCCCTTCGGAAAAAAAAAAAGAAAAGAAAATTAGCCTGGCAGTCCTGCTTCTGCGGATTGCTCCTTTTCTTCTTGAGTTTTTATTTTGTAAAATTGTTGCCAAAAATTATTTCTTTTCCCTTCTTCCCTTACTTTTGGACCATGAAAAACATTAGTTAATGTGAAACTGTTACTGGCAATTTTTGTCTGATTAATTTTATATATACCCATTTTAAGATTCTATTTCTGAGATACAGGTATACTACTAATAGAACAAATAAAATTTTTAGCTCCTTCGTAAGCAAAACTGTTTTTGTAAGATTGCTAAGAAAGTTCTCCTTTCACACTTTTCTCTCTTCGTACAGGTCCTCATGCTGAAACCGCCAGTGGATGCCAGAATTTGCAGTGTGGTTTTCGAGCCTGCTGCCGATCTGGCGAATGACCCTTGACTCCTGACCTTTGTCTTCTTCATTTAGCTGAGCAGGCTTCCTTTCATGCACTTTACTTATAGCACATTTCTTGTGTTAACATCCCTTTTTGAGTGTGTCTTGTTTTGGCCCCATTTCTTAGAACCTCAGAAATCTTAATCTAACAGTGAATTGTACAGTGTTGTTTCTTATGCAGAATATATTTTTGTTTTAGAAAGGTATTAGGTCTTTTCATAAGGGTGAGAACAGTCTTACTGGATTTCTTTTAAACAAAATACTTCAAAAAGAATGTCACTAGCCGGGCAGGGTGTACAGATCTGTAATCCCAGCAGTTGGGAGGCTGAGGCAGGAGGATAGCTGCGAGTTCAAGGCCAGTCTGGCCTGTATAGTGAGTTCAAGGCCAACCTGAACTACTTAGTGAGACCCTGTCTCAAAAAAATGTCACTAATGCAGTGCCATTTACAGTATGGTTTAGACGATTTTGAATTTTGAAAAAGTCTTTGGAGGTTATTGTTTCTTTTTATGTATAAACACTGTACCCAACTTTGCAGATGATTTCAGACATACATTTCTGAAGTTTTATTTTTAAAGACTGCACATGTTGGAAACTAATCTCTTCTCTGTAACATTTTTTTATTTGAACAATTATAAGGGGGCCAATTCAAGCACACCCACATATGAGATCCTTTGAGGTAATAGAATAATTGGCTTTGTGGTGTTAGCTCAGTGAGCTAGCAGGGCACCAGTTTATTTATATTTGCTTTTGTCCAAAACCCCTGGTTCTACCACTGCCCCTAAATTGTCAGATTTGAGAGGGATTTTTAATAATTCCACAGTCATTTGAAGAAATGTATGAATAAAATCTACTTTGAGGACTTTACCAAGTAATATCTTTTGTGTTGTGATTTTATTATAAATAATAGGACTAAATATCTTGGCTTTTGAGCTTCTGTGAAGAAACAATTTTATACAGATGAGTATTAGTGAGCTGAATTTTCTTTTTGAAAATAGTTATTCAGTAACCAAAATTTAAATCTAAGTTTATCTTTATCGCTTTGAGAAAAGGTCATGAGAGTGAGACCTACCATTCAGAAAGGGACATATTGGGTCAGTTTTATGTCATGCTATGTATAGTTTTATGTTAGGAAGAAGAAAATAGTGCCATGCCATCTTTTTTTAAATACGTGCAAAGCTGGAGAAGAGGAAGTAATCTTGCGGTCAGGTTCTTTTTTTTTTTTTTTTGTGGGTACCGGGGATCGAACTCAGGACCTCGCGCGCCAGCAGGCGCCCGTGCCGCTGAGCGATATCACCGGCCCCTTTTTCGTATGTGGGTACTGGGAGTCGAACTCAGGACCTCGCGCTTGCAAGGCAGGCACTTATGCTGCTGAGCCGTCTCACCGGCCCCATGCAGTCAGGTTCTTTGTGGCCCCAGCTGTTTTTGTTTGCTTGAGGGAGACTAGGAGAGGTAAACTGCAGGGAGGCAGATTTCAGTTTGGGCTGAGAACTGTTTTAGACAGTGTTGTGTAAAGATGAAGAATCATCTGATGGGAATATAAACAAGAATTTATGAATGCTTTAAAAAATTTTTTTTGTACTATAGGGGATTGAACCCAGGGCTTCATGCATGCTAGCCAAGCATTCTACTATTGAGGTACATCCCCATCCTTTTAAAAAAAATTATTAGCAAAGGTTGTGATACGTAACGACTATTTTCACTGTGGGCAATTCGGTACGTGTACGTGACACATTGTAATTCTTTTTTTAGGTTCCCTTCCCCATCGCTTTTCCCCTTTCCTTCCCTTTCTTGGTCCCCTTCTCATTTGCAGATCTCCCTTTTTCTTTTTGTCTATCTTTTACTTTGCTCTTTAATTTGTTTATACTTTGGGTTTCTCATATAAGAGAAACCATACGGTATTTAGGCTTTATATGTCTGATTTCTTTCACTTAACATTATTGTATCAAGGTGCATCCATTTTCCTACAAAAGACTCAAATGAGAAAGGGTCTTGCTAAATTGCTGCAGCTGGCCTGGAACTTAGTGGGGCCTTTCCAGAGTCCCTAGGATTATAAGCCTGGCAGGAATACTTTTTAATTCAACTAACACTTGAACTAAACGCAAAGGATAATCAATTCTAACAGGAGGATATCCAGTGGTGCTGTTTTTTTTTTAACTCTAAGAATTCTCTCAATTTGATTTCTTTGAAGTTAATACAATAGGGCAGCTGTACAAGCATATCTTACCTTTTGAGGTTTTTACCTGTTAAGCTTAAGTATCATGTCTTTTGTGGCACCACTACACCTAGCCTCCTATAAGTCTAGCTCTAACCATCAAGAATAAAACAATTTTTGGGGACCGATCGGTGATAAGAGCACTTACCTAGTGTGTATAATACCCTGGGTTTGACCCTTAGCACCACAAACAAAAACATTTGTTGAGAATGTGAAAGGAAATCTGAGCTTGGTAAATAAAGTTGAGTTTTATTTTGTAAGGCTGGCTGTTTCAGAGTTACTGTGTATTTATTTCCATAAGTGTTTAATAAAGTCTAATTGACATCGGACTGTTACAAGAAACAAACCATGGGAATTCCTGCGGATGAGTCTCATTCTCCCCCATACTTCATCTCTGTATTAACATAAACTGCTGAAATTGCACAGCCATAGCAGTGACTGAGTCATCAAGGGAAGACTAAGGTTTTTCTCTCATGTAATCAAAACCATTTTTTTGAGATAATTTTTTGATAATCTTTATGAGAAAAAGTCATGATTAAATGATGTTTCAGAACTTGGCTTGAATGTTACCCTTGATAAATGAATCAACTTGGAGCAGTTTCCCCAGGCATCCTAGGTGATTGAGGTACTGCTTTTTTTGCTTTGTTTATGCTTCTTGATGTTAGCAAACCATTTTGGCAAACTTGAACCAAACTAGTAAAATGTGTCAGCATGTTGTCTTGTTGAAGCTCACTGTTTTTCTACCACTCCTTCCTCCCCTGTGATTGCGTGGGGTCATGGCATAATCTGCATTTAAGTTTTATACATTGTCCTGGTTTTCATTATTAACTTACGGGGACAGTTAATGTTCAGTAAAACACTATATACTTGGTTTAAATTTATCTTGAGTTTTGTGATTTCCTTCGAAAATAAAATGCAGCTGTTACATGAAGTGCCTCGTGGTGCCTGACAGACACGAGGTGCTCAGTGTAGGCACCGCTAGGAGCTCTACGTGTGCCGACCTGTGCTGTCTTCACACGGTGCTGTGGGGTCAGTAATACGATCGTTCCCATCTTACATATGGGGAATGTATATAACACGTTCGCCAGCTTACCTGTGGATGACCCAACTAGTAAGTGGCAGAACTAGGATTTACGAAGAGTTACTGTGTCGCTGTATCATTATCGTGGTGAGCGTTGTAGGTCAGTCACGGAACTCCCTTGAAGAGTTCGTGTTAGAGGTGGCAGAGGCATGTCCCATGTAATTGCAGTGTAACTGGACAGAGGAGTGTGTGTGAGATAAGCAAAGGTGGAAGTTGTTCCTTGGTTCTCTCTGTATAATTTTTCTATTAAAGTGAGACCTACATCAGTAGTCGTCAGCCAAACTCCCGTTTACTTTTTGAGAGGACATGGAGACAGCAGCATCAGGAGATATATTTTCTTGTCACACTTGGCTGAAGAGAGGGATACAACTGGCATCTTGTGAGTACAGGCAAGAGATGCTGCTAAACATCTTAAAAGATTCATTAGTACATGTTTGTAATACATAATGTATTCATGGGGAATTGGTAATATACATGTCACTTTTTTTTTTTTTTTTTTTTTTTTTGTCTTTTTGAGACGGTTTCACTATGCAGTTGAGGCTAGCTTCAAACTCACAGTAATCCTGCCTCAGCCTCCCAAGTGCTGGGATTATGGGCATGCGCCTCCACACTTGGCTTTTGTATGGTTTACGTATGAATTCTTAATCCTATTTACTTCCCCTAGGCCTCTGTCCCTAGATCCCCTTACCATCCGCAAAAAGTCTTACCTGGTAAACATCTTTAAAATGTATAGGAAAACTCTTGACAACAAATAATTACTTGGCCCTGAACGTGAATAATGCTGCTGAGAAAAGATGAAGTCTTGCTTTAAGTGTATGTTCTGTGTACTGTATATCTTTCCAGATAAATACATAAATTTGACTCTAATGGCTTAGTGTAATATGAATGTGTATGTCTTCACTTGGGTTGCTGTAACAGCATATAGACTGGCTCAACAACCAACATCTATTTCTAACAGTTTCAAAGGCCTGAAAGTTCAGGATAAGCCTTGGATCTGCCGGAAGCCAGCAGATCCAGTGTGTGGTAAGGGCGGTCTTTTGGTGTGCAGATAGCATCTTCTTGTACCCTTACATGGGCAGAGTGGGGAGGAGAGAAGGAAAAGGGGGAGGGAGCAAGATCTCCCCGTCTCTTAAAAGGGAACCAAAGCTGCCATGAGAGCTTCACCTTCAAGACCCAGCCGTGTCAAAGGCTTCACCTCCAAATGCCATCGTACTGGGGATTAGGGTTTTGACATATAAATTGGGGGCAGGTTACAGATGTTCAGTTTACAGCAGTGTCTTAGCCTTTTTTTTTTTTAAGAGTATTTCCTCCCAAATATTGTTTGTGTGTGTGTGTGTGTGTGTGTGTGTGTGTGTGCGCGCGCGCACGTGCGTATTTCTGTAGGGTAATGAATTACTCAGTGTTAAAAAATTTGATACTGTGAGGGCCGGTGAGATGGCTCAGCGGCATAAGCGCCTGCCTGGCAAGCGCGAGGGCCCGAGTTCGACTCCCGGATCCCACATACGAAAAAGGGGCCGGTGATATCGCTCAGCGGCACGGGCGCCTGTTGGCGCGTGAGGTCCTGAGGTCGACCCCCCGGTACCCACAAAAAAAAAAAAAAAAAAAATTTGATACTGTGAAATTGTTCTTCCCCTAGGAGAGCTGAGATGTGTTGTTTTACTGGGTCTTAAAAGTACAATTGATATTCTTTGGGACAGGCAAAGGAGAAGGGTGTCCCAAACTGAAGGTAAGCAAGTGCAAAGGTATAGGGGTTACCCTACTGTGGGCAGTCTCAGTTGAACTTGGGAGTGGCAAAGTCAAAGCGGACTAAATAGATAACACAGTTTGAAAATAGGTGGTCATAATTTTATTTCATTATTTAAAAAACAATACTGTCTTTTAGTGTGATGAATATAATTAAAAAAATATTCACATATGCTAATTATAGTTTTTACATGACATAAAAAGCACAGTGAAAAAATTACCTGTTGCGTATGAGGGAAGCAACATAGATCCAGACGGACAAAACATTTTTAGGATATGGGTGGATGTATACAGCTAAAGCAAATTCAACATTAGGAACATCAATATTATGTACTCCAGTGCTGTACACAGCTTCGATTAAAGGCTTCACTTCAGAATAGGACACGTGAAGGGGAAATCCAGAGAACTAAAGAAAAAAATACAGTCATTAGTGAAGTTTGAAGATGTCAGTATTTCTCTACTTAAATGTATGTGATTATTAAGTCGTCTAGATCACAAGATCATTTAATTCTGTGTTTCTTAGTGATACGTTAATACGGAAAATGGGGAGAGGATTAATATCTTTTCGTTACTAGCATATTAGTTTGTAAGACGCCTGTTACCCATTCTCTATTGTTCCCTTTGCTCTTCCTGATGATGCCTGGTGTGCATAACTCACATAATTACACAGCCTAACCTTAAATTAGGTGAAGCTAATGATAACATTCCGCCTCTGGCCAAAAAATTAATCTGCAGGGTGGGCATTTGATCAACCCGAGTCTCAGGAAACACAGATGCTGTCACTTGCTTTGGGTGTGTGTGTGCAGACGTGTGTCCTGGGCCTGTTTTAGCATTTGCTTCCAGGAGCAGCCAGCCTGAGAGAGATGTTTTCACATGGCAGAGAGCTGGGAAGAGTTGCAGAGAAGTGGTACAGGCCTGATAGCTGCTCACCTGTAGTGTCACTGAGGTAAACCAATGCATTTTCTACTGCTCAAGCCTCTACATTTTCTGTTCTTTGAACTGAAAACATCCTCAGTGGCTAATCCATTCTGGCTGTCACCTATTTTGCCATCATTTATTGTCTCAGTTATGACATTGTTTTCTAGGTTTTCCTACCCAGCTACAGGATGACAACACAGCACTACCAACAGGTAGTGGAGAGGATATATTGTTTATTAAGGAGAATTATTCTTAGCAGTGAAAAGCACAGTGCAAAACCATATCCTTTAAACACCTGATCTAGAGACTCTTCACTGTCATGCACCGTAATCTAATTTAGTCGGATGTTTTCATTTTATTTAATACTTGCTATGTATTTCATAAAAGTATTGTTTTTCTTAGGATCCTGTTACAAAAATGGTAGTTTCACTTTATAGAGACATTTTGTTATTTAGTATAGGTTAATTACAGAAGTTTAGAATTTTTACTAATATTCATTATGCTGCTGCTTTCATGTACTTAGAGCAGCAATGTTGGTATTTTGGTTGCAAAAACCCATTATTTGGTAATTTCCAGTTTGAAAGGAAGAAATCCACCAGGCTGGCCTGTGAGTCATCGTGCTCACCCTGTAGTCTCCGAGCTGTCTCTGCAGTTCTGCTCTGTGGTCATCTTCCGCATCTTCTCCTTGGCTTCTTTCTAGCAGAGGCAGGAAGTGGCGCAGAGTAGAGGTACAGTGCCTGTTCCACCGGGTCAGATGACGCGGTCTCCAGTCCATGATTTTTTCTTTTAGCATTTTTTCAATCCTGTTAATAAAAAATAAACTCCATTGTTTGGTGACTTGACTTTTCCCTTGTTAAAAAAGTTTCTGTTGGTGGTATTATTTACCAGACGGTTAATAATAAATATGGGCTAATCCCTGGGGTTCAACACAAGTGATTCTTTAAGATTGTTTATGGGGTTGGGATGTGAAATAGATATATAATTGCAAAGTATATAGTATCCTAAGGGCCATAAGAGATGGTGGAAAATAACACAGAAAAGGGAACACTGAATGACTGGGACCACTAAATTCAATACATTTGGCAGGATATTTTTCATTATCATAAAACTATCACTTTATTCATTTGGTAACACATAGACTAATTGATAAATTTGACCCAGACATAAGGAGTAGGGCTTACATTGGAATTCTCAAATATGTGTAAGGCTCTTATGGCTTACACTGATTTTTCCCCAAGTGACTTTTGTTCATGATGTAGGAGTTTTTTCTAAATTGCCTTAAAACTACCTTTAAAATACCATCATTGCGACTTAATTTTTAATATACATCAGTATTGAGTTGATACGATATGAAGCTTACATATAGAATGATGTAATATAGCTACCATATACTAAGCTATTATTTACTGGGAACTGTGCTAAATGCTTTTTATACATTTTTGCTGAATTTCTACAGTATCCCATGAGGAAGATGATGTTCTGGTTTTACAGATGGGACAGTTTGAGACAAGTGATTTGCCTAAGCAAGGGAGATAACATGCAAACTGAAACACTGCTGGTTCTAAAACTGCTTGTCCACCCTCTATAACCAAATGCAGAGATTCAGGGCTCTGGCCAGCTTCCCATTGCTCAGCAGCCGTAGGATCCCTTTTTTGCCATGGAACATGAATCTTTTGGTTTCAGTATGGCCTGAGCAAGAAAGTACGGGTGAATTGGCAAACACTTTAATACTGAAGAAATAAGTGGCGAGTCTATTCGATGGCATGTCTAAGATCTTAGAAGAAATAGAGTAAGTAGAGATAAGTTCTTCGACATGGGGATCCCAAGTAGATCTTTATGGAGAAATGAAGAGCAAATTGGTGTTTTCTAATGATGTCTAAAAGGGCTCTTACATGACCTTGTGTAATTTTTTTTTTTTTTTTTTTTTGGTGTGGGAACCGGGAGTCGACCTCAGGACCTCGTGCGCCAGCAGGTGCCCGTGCCGCTGAGCGATATCACCGGCCCTTTTTTTGTATGTGGGTTCCGGGAGTCGAACTCGGGCCCTCGTGCTTGCCAGGCAGGCGCGTATGCCGCTGAGCCATCTCACCAGCCCAACCTTGTGTAATTTGACATAGTTGTCTTCACATAGCTTGATCCAGTGGAAATGGCAAATAGGTTTGGAAAGCAGGAAGATCTGGCTGGGTTTACACACCCCCTTTAACATTTAACAAGTATGTGGACCACTTTGAATGTCATTTTCCACGTTTGTGAAACTGGGAGGACAAGTTTGATTTTAGTGTGAGTGTGAGGGACTCAGGCTTTTATTACAAGCCTTCTCTTTGGGTTAGGTTCATAAACTAGCTGAAGTTTTATAAGCCACTAATTGGACAAAAGAAGCATATTTAAGCTGAGGATTATGATGTGCCTCAACAAGATCTGTAATAACAGATGGTAAGCTCTAATCTGAGGTAAAGTCTTTGGAGAACTGCGTGTTTTTATTAGAGTTCACCACTGTCTCACGCTGAGCTGATAGTAATGCATTGTTTTGAGCCGTGAGATTTAGAGATCACATCTCTACTTCGTACCTGTAGCCATGGATTTAATTGCCCTCATTGTTTCATAGAGATCTGGGCCCACAGCTGTGTAAAGTTTGGTGTTACACTTCTAGTGACAGATTACTTGCGGATTTAGGGATGTTACCTGTCTTGTAGCTCGGCTGCAGCTGCTTTATCTGTGCATTGATAAATTAGTTCTTCAGGCTATAAAAAAGATTTGAGTGGGTGTACTTTAATTTTTTTAGTTATGAAATATCAGGTACTCAGGTACAGAGAATAACATAAGGATGCCCCATGACCCACCATAAATAAAGCACCACAGATAAGTTACAGTGCTTTGTAGTTCTTTCTCAATTTCATTTTCTTTCTCATCACAGAAGTAACCATGAGCTGCATTTGTTTTTAACATTCCTTCATTCACCATTTAAATGAATATTGTTGCCAGGCACCTTCACAGGTAATGGTAGTAGGGCTATTACCATGAATAATAATCCCAGCCTTCGTGGTGCTTATACTGTAGTAAATGACGAGAGACAAATTAACCTGTGTTTAAGATTTTACTGCGGATATATGCATTCCTAACTAGCATATTGTTTTGCATGTTTTCTGAATTTTAGTAGTGTTATGAATGTGCAACTTGCTTTTTCTCTGAACATTATACAAGGGATAATAGCAAACAGTTTTAGAATGCTAAGATGTAATAAAGTTAATTCATTTAATCACTATAAAATATTCCATTATATACTATAATTGATCTATTATTCTGAGTCTTATGCTATTTCAAAGCATTTTCCAATGAAAAATCTTGTATATGTCACCTTACATATGGAGAATTTCTCCAGGGCAGTGTTTTTCAAAAGTTTTTCGAATGGCTGCGCCACAGTAAAAAAAAAAAAAAAAAAAAAATTATAAATTTTTATAAAATTTTTATAAGACATACTTATATCTAGCTATCAGATAAAACAAAAACTTTTAGTAACCAGTGCCATTGCTTACTACTTAACAACAAGCTACTGTCAGGATTCTTCATTAATGTAATGAGCCCTAGTGGATTGGAAATAGTTTCATTCAAGTTTCACTAGTACTTTTGAAATCAATTTAGTGGGTGAGACCAGAATAGAATATATTTTGTGGTTCTGTGTATGTCATGGGACTTTTTACATCAAAACTTTTTCTTTCATATGTAATATTCTAAAATATTCATAACTAGTTCTTATATATAGGTAAACACATGTTTCTTAGTGTGAGCTTGGCTCAAATAAGTTTGAAAAAATACCATTCTGAATTAAATAGTAGAATTAAGGGCCAAGAGCTATCTAGTTGCTTCTGTGATGATTTCCTATCCTTTACTTTCCTTGTATTTAATTGTTAGTAAAAGAATTATACCTGAACACTGGAAAGGCCAGGATATGGAAGGCTTCTTGAAAAGAAAGATTTCCATAGCTTGGGCTTGGTGACATCAAAATTTATCCTTAGTGGGGACTCGTACTGTTGAACATTAAACCAGATCTAAAAAGGAAAACCGTGTTAGTATACATGTTCGCAGATACGCAGACGCGTGCGCGAGTGAGGCGCGGAGACGGCAGGTGCTTCCCCAGGCCGAACACTTCTTTTTTTTGGTCATCTTTTGATTTGTAAAATTTCTGTCCATCTTGTAATCAACAGCATCACACAGTTGTCGCTGGCCATTTTTCCCACATTTTTGGTATTTGAAGTTGGGGGCGTACGTTATGGATTGTGGGTTTGGTGAAGTAGGTTACATCCTGACTGTGACACTTAACGTTTTTTGGAGGCGTCAAGGCCCCTCCTTTCTTGGCTTTCCCGATCCCGTCCTCAGCCTCCTCATGGCCTTGTGTGTCCGCTTGTTTGTTTCTGCAGCACTGCAGTGTCTTAGGTGGCACTTGTCATGGTGAGGTAGCATAGCATGTTGGTTCTGGAATGAGACCACTTGCATTTGAATTTTGGCCCCAGCATTTGTGTAGCTTCTGTGTGCCTCAGTTTCCTCCTCTATAAAACTGGGATAAAAATAATAACTACCTCATAAGGTTGAACAATGCCTGGAACATAGTAAGTGTTCAGTAGTTTTTAGTTATTATTAATCTTTGTTTGTAACTTCCTGTCCATCCTCCCTAGACTACTAAATTATGGCTTGAGGACATTAAACATATCCCTTACTCACTACTGGATCTTTACCGTCTAGCATAACTCCTGCCGTGTAGTAGTCACACTGAGTGTGTGCATGAATAGTGAATTTGTCCATGCAACATAATTAAGTGTCCACTCAATATATTTAATCAAGTACCTACTTAGTTCTAATCACTGGGGATAAAGTAGTGAATGAAACAGTCCTACCCTCATAGAATATCTAATGAGGTATACAGCAAAAAATAAAGGAGTAAATACATGGGATATCAAGTGATACTGAATGATGTAGTAGAATGTATCATTGGCCCCAATTCTTTTTTTTTTTTTTTTTTGTGGGTACCGGGGGGTCGACCACAGGACCTCACGCGCCAACAGGCACCCGTGCCACTGAGCGATATCACAGGACCCTTTTTCGTATGTGGGATCCGGGAGTTGAACTCGGGCCCTCGTGCTTGCAAGGCAGGCGCTTACGCCGCTGAGCCATCTCACCGCCCCCCCCCAATTCTTAACTGTTTCCTGTAAGCATACCCTTTCTCATGTTTTTAGTTCCTTCCACCAAATGAGATGAAATATAATTTCCTGCCCTCTGACTGTTGGCCAGTAGATGGGGATGGAAGTTTTAGTATGTCACTTACGAGTCTAAGCTTAGAAGCTTTGTGTGTTTGCACCTGCACTTCTGTGCCTCTTCCATTGGTGTTGGCCAAAGCCCCAGAATGAACACATGAAGCAGAGGTGTCCCATCCAACCCCCAGGCCTGCAGTGAGAAGCAGAGCTGCCCATTCTTGATGAGCAGAGCCTTCCCAGCAGACACACAGCTCAGTCTACAAGAATAAATGTTTGAAGGTGTTTAGTTTGGGGATGGGTTTTTACTGTCTTTATAGTGGCGACAGCTAACTGTGTAAGGGCTGTGGAGAAAGCTGACCTGCAGAAGCAGGTGAAATTTTAACGTGGGCAGGGAAATTCTCCCTATAAAAGTTACATATGATTAGCAATGCAAGAAATGACAGAGAAATTAAAGAAAACGTCTGATAAAGAGGGAATGGCCATTTATGCAGAACAGCAAGAACAAAGTGTGCTTGATGTATCTGATGGACAGCAAGTGTCCTTAGAGGAGGAGTAGGCAAGCTGGAGAGAGCAAGTAAGAAGTGCCATCCGCAGAGGATGGGGGCAGGGACAGGGTGGCTGTTGGATTATAGAGGCCTAATGGCCCTTTGGAAGATTTAGGCTTTGATTCTTGAGTGTGCAGGGAAGCCACTGGAGTACTTTGAGTAGAGGAGTGATACAATTTGTTTTCCATTTTAACAGTTCTTTGCTGTTTTGAGACTGGACACAAAAGAACAGGGCAAGTGGTGAAGTCTCCAGTTAGGAGACTTTTTCCCCCCAGTAACCCAGGTGAGAGCTATAGTGACCTGGATGGAAATGGCAGCAGTGAAGGTGAGCTGTGGCTGGAGTCTGTATACTGTGAAATAGAACCAGTAGGCTCTGTGATGGAGATGGATCTGTGACGGAGACGGGTTGGGTTGTAGAAGAGAGAAACGGAGAATGAAAGGAATGAAAGAGAACTCTAAGGGTTTTGACCTAAACTGAACTGATGGAGCTGCCATTTATTGAGATGGGAAATATGCAAAAGGAAATCAGATTCCAGTTTGGGTGTGTGAAGTTTGGGATGCTTATGTGACTTGCAAATGAGGATATTAAGCAGGTGAGTGGATGTTTGAGGCTGAAATTCTGGAGAGCTGGATGAGCTGGAGGTATAAATTTGGGTGTCACTGACATATGTATATAGCATTTCTAGGAAGGGAGTATAGATAGAAAAGTTTGATAAGAAAAATGGTTTGATGAACTTTGAGAATCTTTAATGTTCAAATTTGAAGAAATAAGGAAAAATCAGTAAAAGATACAGAGAAGTGATGGCTAGTGAGGTAGAAGGCCATGATGACTTGGAATGCTAATTAAGGATTGTTTAAAGAAGATAACATCTTTAGGAACTAATGTTTGGCTATTGGGTAGGGAATGTGCAGAAAAGTCATAGCACTAGTGGGATGGAGGTGGTTGAGGACAGATTATATGAGGTTTTGAAATCTAAGGTGAGAAGCGTACTCTTACATGTATATGTAGTGAAGTACCTCTCATACCTTTGAGCCATAGAATGATGAAAACTGAACATTAAGAAACTAATTGGCACCAGTATATCAAATTTTGTGAGCTGAATTGGAGATTTTTAATTGGGTTTTTATAGTAATGTAGGGTAAAACAGTAATATCATGACCTAAGAAATAGAAGTGATGGGGTTTATATTATTTAGTATCAAAATAGAATTAAGGGGAAAAGTAAGGAAGGGATAAAAATCAAGGACAGTTCTGGGGTTTGAATCCGGGTAACTGACATCCATAGAAACAGGAAGACAAACTGGTTTTGGAAGCAAAAGAGAAACGGCTTGAAGTTTAGATGCATGGAATTTGAGATTTTGATTAAGCACCAGGGTATCAGGACTCAGAAGTTTCTGAGGCTTAGACAAGCATGGGAGGCTGAAGCAGGTGGATCGATGCAAGGCCAGCCTGTGCTACAGAGAGAGTCCAAGGCCAGCCTGGACTACATAGATCCTGTCTCAGGACAAAAAAAAGATCTGCGGCTTTCGACAGGAATTATGACTTCTGTGCCAGGATTAATTAGATATATTAATAATAGGTATGATCCTGAGAAAAATCTAAATATAGAAATTTTAGGAACATCTACTTTTTAAGATGTGGGAAGAAAAAGCGGTGGAAGAAACAAGCTATTGCAAAACAAATTAAAACCAAACTTTTGTCCGTAAACCAGGGAGAGGAAAAGTGTGTTTTTATGAAGTAATTAGCCACGTTACGTTTCACAGAAAGAGGAGAAGAATGAAGAGTGAGAGAAAATTGTTGGATTCACATCTTCATTAGCAGGACAAGGGTACTTCCTGGAGTTTAATTTCTGTAGTTTGATTAGGGAAAAGTTAGATTATAGCAAGCAAAGGTCTGACTGCTGAGGGAGTGGAAGCAGGCAATAAAGTAGTGTTTGAAGGATTCTGGAAGGAAAGAAAAGGCAGGTGTTATGGTTTAGATCTAATATGTCCCCCATAAATCTAGTATCCAGAGGTTGGGCCTAGAAAGAAGGAAAAGGTCACTGGGGGTGTGACCTGGAAGGGTGTAGTCTTGTCCTGGCTCCTCCCTTTACCTTTCACACTTGGCTTCCAGGCTGGCCCTAGACTGAGCAGCTTTCCTCTGCCTTGCCTTTCCACCATGATGTTCCTCCCTTGGAGTCAGACTACCATGGACTGAATTCTCCCCAAACCATGAGCCAAATTAAACTCCTTTATGATGGGGGTGTTGGGTATTACATCTCAATAATGAGAAAGCTGTTTCTAACAGTAGGAATGATAGTTCAGGATGTATCTAGGTTGGAAGAAGAAGATTTTAGAATTTTTGGATTCTTGAGCATATAACTAAGTAGAGAAGGGAAGAATATAGGGTAAGTTGGTTTAGTTGGTAGATCCAAGTTTTGGAGTAGGAGTGGAAACAAAAGTGGGAAGGGAAGAAGCTTATTTCTTGTAAAAGAAGAGCAGGAGAAGAAAGACTGATCATCCAAAGAGGTGGTGTGGTGGAGTCAAGAGCAACTGAGGTTTGGAAGTGCCAGGCCGTGCTTGCTTCAGCAGCACATATACTAAAATTGGAAGTGCCAGGCCAACACAGGATGCGGGCCTCTACTGAGAGTAGTCAAGGCCTAGAGTAGGTTGAGCTCAGCTGCCCCAGGGATGCATGGCATTGCAAGCCACTATTGTCTGTACAAGTGGAGAAGAGAGAGATTTTTCCTCATAAAACATTGGCTTTGAGACTAGTCAGCCATACAGTGATTGTCTTTAGAGCTAATAATTTTGGCAGAAAGTGGAGTTCTGTGAATGATTTTTGAATGCCTGTTAATCCTGCTTGATTACTAATGACCTTCAAGTGACCCTCTAAAGGCAAATGGAGCTTACCAAACCATTATGATAATGACTTCAATTAAAAATAATAAACATGTGAATAGAGCGCCACTGTACTTTTTTCATATTTGTAATTAATGATAGGTGCTGTTTGAACACCCATGAAAGGTAGATACTTTGCTCAGTGTAGGCATATATTAACTCTAATTTTAGCAGCAACCCTAAAAAAGAGACTAGTTGTCTTCAGAGTAGGGTACATACCCCAGGGATATAGAAATAAATTATTAGATTTTCTAATTATTCGTATTTATTTTAAAGTGTTTTATATAATATAGAAGAGTGATGCATGTGTAAATATACACAGTTTATAAATAAAAATATGTATATTGTATAAATATTCTTACAACTTTTATCTAGATGTCCCCCCAAAGTCTCATGCACTTGTAGATGGGGTTTTTGGGAGGTGGCTGGATCATCAATGTGATAACTGGATCATTCTGCTGATTGCTTTAGCATAATTGTGGGTGATGGAATAATTGAAAAGAGAAACTTCAACCTGGGTGTGGGTGGCACCAACCAATAGGGTTGTAGCCTGGATGTATGAAGAGAAAGAAAGAAGGTAGGTTTGCTGCTTCCTGCCTCCTGCTTCTGGACTGCCCTGCCATGGACTGTCTTTCCTCTGCCATGCCCCTCCGGCAAGCTGCCCTGCCTTGGAGCCCAGCAGACTATGAACTGAAACCTCTACAAATTATGAACCGAAATAAACCTTTCCTCCTTTAACTTGTAGGTGTTGAGTATTTTGTAAGAAAGTAAGACAACCAAAAGTTTCACTTGGGACCATTCAGGTGACTAATTCTGCCACCATCTTTGCTACATTTTTAAAATTGGTGTTTGTGTATGTGTTTATTACATTTATATAAATTTTTTTGATATATAATTATTCAAATGGCCAATTAAAAAGCGATTCAACATGGCTGAATAGAGGAAGAACCACGGAGTTACACAGAGAAAATCATCTAAAAACATAATTGGAACAAAGAGAGGGACATACATCCTGATGCTAAAATAAATCTGAAATAAGAGACTTGTAGATAAAACATAGGCATAGTACTTTATAAAATGGCAAAGCAGCCCATAGGGCTGCCTGTGGGACCTCCATCTGCGAGCAGAACAAGAACCGCCATTCTAGGAAGTTCCTAAAACAACTGATAGCATGGCAAACTCAAGCCACACAGGGTAGATTTGGGATATAAGGCCCCTAGCCTCTTTTCCTTCAAACAGAGGATGTTGCAGCCTGGCAGCAAGTTTTGTGGGCACTCGTGGGCAGGTGACTAGGAAGATGCTCCCTCCCTGATGGGCCAACAGAGTTTTGTGTGCGTGTGTGTGTTGTGCACCATAGCAGCTAACAAAGTTAGCTAGTGACAAAGTTCGGGACCACAGCGGCAGCAGTGAAGGTAGTGAGTGGAACAGCACCACCCCTCTTGCTTTGCTCCCAGCTATGTGAGAGAGGGATGCAGGACTTAAGCCCCATTGGTGGGGCAATGAGTGGGAACTGACTACTCTGCTCCCAACCGCTGGAGAGAGGAGAGAGGAGGGGCAGTGAGTCAGCCGACAGCACTGTCCCCACCCTGCTTCCAGTGGTGTGGAAGGAGAGAGATGGCAGCCGAGTGGAGCAAAGGAAGCTGTGCAAGGACCAGGAGGAGCCAACTGTACACGGGGCTGGGAGCAGCCTCAGGCTGTCTCTGAGGGCACCACAGCAACTGCAGAGCAACACAGAGACAAACGTGTTGAGATGTGGGTGGGCCATCAGGGGACGTACAGTTGCTGGCAGAAGACTCTGGCACCAGCCCCCACATCCAGAGGCCAAGACCAGCCTCATATCCAGGTATGAATTCTACTGTAGACTTGGTGGGGTTATCTATTTTTTCCCCTATCCCTCTTAAATTTCTCCCCCACAGGGTAAAGTCACTCTGCTAAGAGGAAACTCACAGCATACAAGTTTCTGGTTGATGTTGGATTTTGTGACATAACTGTAGATCTTGCTCCTATGGTTAAAGGTACCAAGTTAATAGTTACCACCATTTGTCACTTTCTAGGCTGTGCTTGATGCTATTGTTTTGGTAATTGTACTACTTTAGTCAGGGTGTCATATTTATTGTAATCAGTTGTTCTCCCTTGTATGACAAAGCTGCGACTGTCTGAAGTTATAATCATCACCATAGTCCTGTACCAAAGGACTGAGCCAAATAGATAGCAACTTCTCATCCCTAATAAATTGGGAAGGTAGGATCTTGGGACAGACACAAAGGCCAAGAGCCAGCTAAACATAGAAGACATCTCTGAGTAACAGACATTTCCTAGGGAAGCTTCGATACTAGTGATAAAGCTACCTACCATAAGCAATCTACAAGCATCAACACAGAAAAAAAAAAAATTAAAAAAAAAAAATAGAAAATGACAAGACACAGAAGCAAAATGAAACCCCAGACCTCCAGCCTACCCAGGACGAGTCCAGGAGACAACCAGGTAGAGGAAATCAGAAGCCACCTACTTGATGCAGCTGAATGAACAAAGGTGGGAAAGAATATCAGATCTAGAAGGCAGGATAGTGGTTAGAAATCACAAAAGGAAAGATTTCTTAAAAATAGCAAGGGACCATGAAAAATTAATCCAACAGCTGCAAGATGATGCAAAGAACAATATAAGATTGATCAGAGTTAATGAAAAAGCAGGAGACAGTGCAAACAACATAAAAAATCCTGTTCACAAAAGTAAAGGCAGGGCCGGTGAGATGGCTCAGCGGCATAAGCGCCTGCCTTGCAAGCGCGAGGGCCCGAGTTCGACTCCTGGAACCCACATACGAAAAAGGGGCCGGTGATATCGCTCAGTGGCACGGGTGCCTGTTGGCGCACGAGGTCCTGAGGTCGACCCCCCGGTACCCACAAAAAAAAAAAAAAAAAAAAGTAAAGGCAGAAGACATCCCAGGCATGGAAAAATAACTTGACATACAGATAAGTGAGGTATATAGAACTTCTGTTAGCCATGATGAAAATAAATCTAAAGTATATAATCAAGATGCCAGAAATTCAGCACAAGAACAGAGTATTAAAAGCTGTTAGAGAAAAGAAACAAACCACCTATAAAGGCAAGCACATAAGAATCACAGCAGACTACTCAACACAAACCCTTAAGTCAAAGCTTGGAGTGAAGTATTTCAAGTCCTGAAAGAAACTCCAAGCAAGACTGATGTACCCTCCAAAAATATCTTTCAAAATCAATGGAGAAATAAGATACTTCCATGACGAAGAACAACTGAAGAAATTCTTGACCACCAAACCAGCTCTCCAAAATATTCTGAAGGATATATTAGAAAGAGATAATGAAGACTATAATCCCAAGAACTCTGATAGAATCCACCAGGCAACAACCAATTAAAGAGAGGGGAAAGACAGGGGAACCAACAACAAGAAAACAATATGACAAGGAACCAAACCTGTCAGTTATAATCATCAATGTAAATGATCTCAATTCACCAATCAAAAGAAACAGACTGGCAGAATGGATCAAGAAACAAGATCCAACAATATGCTGCATACAAGAAACACATTTAATTAAAAAAAAATTCATAGACTGAAAGTCAAAGGATAGAAAACAATACTTCATGTGACAAGAACCCAGAAAAAAGCAGGGGTAGCTATTTTATTTGCAGACAAAGTAAAGTTCAAGCCAACACTGATCAAAAGAGACAAAGTCACTACATACTTGTTAAGGGAAAACTCCAAGAGGAAGTGATAACAATTAAATATATATGCACCAAATACCGAGGCGCCCAACTATGTAAAAAAAAATACTAACAGACAAGAAAAATCACTGTTACGGTTTGTGTCTAGATATCTCCCCAAAGCCCATGCAGTCATGGGGGGCAGGCTTTTTGGAGGTCGCTGAATCTAGAGTTTTATGATTGATTCATGGCCAATGCTGGAATTAAGGGTGTGAGTGCTACACCCACCCTAGGGCAGGTAGCCTGCATACAATATAAAGGACAGAAAGAGGCTTATCTCCTCTTCCCTTGCTTGCTTTTGCTGTCTTCCACTGCCATGAACCTCTGCTGTGTGCCATCCTGCCTTGGAGCCAATTGATCATGGACTGAAACCCCAACAAACTGTGAGCTAAATAAATCTTTCTTTCCTTAACTTTGGGCTTTGGGTATTTTGTTGCAGCTGTGAGAAAAGTAACTAAGACAGAATTTGGTACAGAGAAGTGGGGTTGTTGCTGTGACATTACCTGACCATATGATCAAGAGCCTTTGGAACTGGCTTTTTGGAAAGGGGAGAGTTAGGAAAGGCTCGGAGATGCTGGCTGAGAAAGGAGCTGGAACACCTTAGTCTGTACTGTATGGGAAATTCTGGTCAGAGCTCAGAAGACCTGAAGGCTGATTGAAAGTTTCTGCTGGGAAGGACTGCATTGGCTGTTGGACTCCAGATGATGTGTTACGCTTGGCAGAAAGTTTGTCTGCATTTTGCATGTGTCCAAAGATTTTGCCTGTTAACTGAGATTAAAGGCAGCAGACTTACTAATGTTGCAGAAGAAATTTCTAGGCAGTCGAATGTTGAGGCAGTGGCATGGCTACTGTTGGGGACTTTTAGTCAGATCTATATTCAGAATCAAGAATAAAGAGCCCAGCAGAATGATTTAAAACATTGTGAGTTTGGCCAGAAAGGAAGCTCCAGTATAGTTGTGGTCTGCAAAGATAGAGCAGAGGAGATCTTTTCTGCTGAGAAGGAACAGGAGAGTAGAAAAGAGGGCCTGAGGGGCTCACAAGAAGCAGCAAGACTCCACCCTTTGCACTGTCAAAATTGCAAAAGTGAAAGACTTTGCTTTGAGAAGATAGCCCAGGAGCACTATGTTCCAGAATGGCAGCAGCTATACCATGTTCCAGAATGGTGGAGGCCACACCATGTTCCACAATGAGAGCAGCCTGGAGAATTTGTTCCTCAGAATTGGGTTCAGAGTGCTCAGCTATCCAGGCACTTGACCCCTACAGCCAAGAGAAAGGGAAGCCTGGCTACTGCTCCAGTTGGCAGCAGAGCTTGACATCATCCATGTGGCACATGCATAGGTGCATGCAGAATGGAAGATTTCCTGGGGTCAGAAAGGCTTCCACCCAGATTTCAGAAGGCTTGGGAGGCCAGGCAGTGTGCCCCTGAGAGGGCAGTGTGTGAAGCTGTGAATGTGAAGCCAAAGGTGTAGTGGAAACCCCAGAAGTTTGGAGAAATCAGGAACGTGGATTGTCTGAGGAAAACTGCAAGAAGGGAGCACAGCCAGCCCAAGAGAGAAGCCGTGGGAGCTACCACCACCACCACCAGTGCTGTAGGGATGGAGACACCCAAGCCCTTTGGAGTTAACATCTCACCACAGATTGCCTTGGATGCTGCATGTGGAACTACAGGACTTAATGTTTGCCCTGCTGGATGTTGGACTTGCTTTAGTCCCATTTTTTGTATCCCCCTGTTTGTAACTTTTGGAATGGAAATATCTATCTTGTGCCATTGAATGTTGGAAGCATTTAACTTTCTTTTCATTTGTACAGGAGCTCACAGTTAAGAGTTTGGCTTAAATCTCAGAGGAGACTTAGGACTTAGACTTTTCAGCAGTACTGAAATTGTTAAGACTTTGACAACTCTTAGAGATGGACTAAATTCCTTTTGAGTAAAGGAATGTATGTGAGTCTTTTGGGGACCAGGGACAGAATGTTATGGTTCATGTCTAGATATCTCCCCAAAGTCTCATGCAGTCATGAGGGGTGGGCTTTTCAGAGGTAGCTGAGTCTAGAGCTTTTTGATTCATGGTCCAATAGTGGGATTGAGGGTGTGAGTGTACACCCACCCTAGGGCTGGTAGTCTGCATACAATATAAGGGACAGAAAGAGGCTTGTGTCCTCCTTGCTTGTTGCTTTTGCTGTCTTCTGCCATGAACCATTGCCCCTCTGCCATGTACCAGTCTGCCTTTGAGCCAGCAGATTATGGACTGAAACATCTACACATTGTGAGCTAAATAAGCCTTTCCTCACTTGTGGGTGTTGGGTATTTTGTCACAGCAACAAGACAAGTAACTAACAAGCACTAACAAAATTGTAATGAGCGACCTCAATACCCCACCATCACAAATAGACAGATCAACTGGACAAAAAATCAACAAAGAAATATAAGAACTGAACCAAGCCTCTGAACAAATGAACTTAGTAGATGTCTACAGAGTTCCACCCCACATCAGAATACACATTTTGCTCAGCTGCACATGGGATCTTCATCAAAATAGACCACATACTAGTTCATAGAACATGCTTAAGTAAATGCAAAGGAACTGAAATCATCCCACGCATATTGTCAGACCATAGTGCAATAAAATTGGAAATCAATGGCAAAAGAACAAAAACTACATAAACACATGGAAATTAAATAACACCCTTTTGCACAACCAATGAGTCACAGATGAAAGTAAAGAAATTAAAAGTTTCTGCAATTAAATGGTAATGCCAGCACAACACACCAGAACTTATGGGATGCAATGAAAGCAATCCTATGATGGAAATTTATAGTGGTGAACTCCTACGTCAGGAAAACAAACAACCTAATGTTGAACCTCAAGCTTCTAGAAAAAGAAGAACAAGTCAAACCCAAAGCTCGAGCAAGGGAGGAAATCATAAAGATCAGAGGGGAAAATAATGGAATGAAGACTAAGAAAACAATACAAAGAAACAATGAATTGAAGAGTTGGTTCTTTGAAAGATTAAATAAAATTGATAAACCCTTAGCCAAACTTATCAAAAAAAGGGAATAAAAGACTCAAATCCATGCAGTTAGGAATGAAAAGTGTGAAATAACAATGGATCCTGCAGAAATCCAGAAGATCAATACCTATTTTGAGAACCTGTATTCTAATAAGATGGAAAACACAGAAGAAATGAACAGATTCCTAGATACATATGAATTACCAAAGCTGAATCAAGAAGATACAAAACTCTAAATAAACAAATACCAGTCAATGAAATTGAAGATGTAATTAAAAAACCTTCCAACAAAGAAATGCCCACATCCTGATGGATTTCCTGCTGAATTCTACAAAAAATTTAGAGAAAATCTAATGCCACTGTTCTTCAAACTCTTCAAGGAAATTGAAAGAGAAGTAATACTCCCAAACTCATTCCTGAAAGCGAGTATTACCCTGATACCAAAACCAGAGAAAGACCCAACCAAAAAAGAGGCCAATCTCCCTAATGAAGATAGACGCAAAAATCCTCAGTAAGATACTGTCAAACAGAGTGCAGCAAATCATCAAGAAGATGATACGCAATGACCAAGTATGATTCATTCCAGGAATGCAGGGATGGTTCAACATATGCAAATCAATAAATGTAATACACCATATGAACAAAGCCAAGGAAAAAAATCACATAATCATCTCAGTAGATGCAGAAAAATCATTTCACAAAGTTCAACACCCATTCATGATAAATGCCCTACAGAAAATTGGAATAGATAGTTTATCTCAATCTGATTAAAGCTATCTATGACAAACCAACAGCCAACGTCATACTAAGTGGTCAAAAACTCAAAGCTTTCACTCTAAAATCAGGAACAAGGCAAGGATGTCCACTATCACCACTCTTATTCAATACAGTTCTGGAAACACTAGCCAGAGCAGTTAGACAAGAGAAAGAAATAAAAAAAATAAAGATACGAGAAGCAGAAGTTACTATTATTTGCAGATGACATGATACTCTACATAGAAAACCCCAAAACTTCCACCAAAAGACTTCTAGATTTAGGGCTGGTGAGATGGCTCAGCCGCTTACGTGCCTGCCTGACAAGTGCGAGGGCCTGAGTTCGACTCCCAGATCCCACATACAAAAAAGGGGCTGGTAATATCGCTCAGCGGCACGGGCGCCTGCTGGCGCGCGAGGTCGACCCCCGGTAACCACAAAAAAAAAAAAAAAAAAGACTTCTAGATTTAATAACCAAATTCACTCATATAGCTGGATACAAAGTCAACACTCAAAAATCAATAGCTTTCTTGTACACAAATAACAGACTCACTGAGAGAGGAATTAGAGAAAGCACACTTTTCACAATAGACACAGTCCAAAAATGGGCATCTGCAATGAATAGACACCTCTCTGATGAAGAAGTAGAAATGGCAAATAAATATATAAAAAAATGTTCAACATCACTGGTCATCTGAGAGATGCAAATTAAAACAAAGCTGAGATCATCTCACTTCAAAAAGAATGGCTATTATCAAGAAATCGATAAATAACCAATGCTGATGAGGCTGTGGGGAAAAAGGAACCCTTCTCTACTGTTGGTGGGAGTGTGGACTGGTGCAACCACTGTGGAGATCAGTGTGGAGATTCCTCAAAATCTAGGACTAGAAGTCCCATTTGACCCAGCTGTTCCCTTTCTTGGTATCTTCCCAAAAGAATTAAAAACACTATAGCACATCAATACTTGCACACCCATGTTTATAGCAGCACAGTTTGTAATAGCTAAATCTTGGAAACAGCCCAAATGCCCATCAACCAATGAATGGACAAAGAAGATGCAGTTGTTTTCATACCATGGAGTACTACTCAGCCATAAAGAATAAACTTGAGACATTTCTAGGTAAATGGATACACCTTGAGACCATATTCTTAAGTGCAGCAAATTGAACATATATGTAAATGTTGCATTGTTTCTCTGGTGTGAGAAACTGAAAGTGTGAATAAGGATGAGAATGTATAATAGATATTGAGAAATAAGAAGAAATTGTTCAAAGGGAAAGGGGAACTAGGGAAAGGGGATGGGGGGAGAAGGAAGGACAAAGAAAAAAACGGTGGAAAGAAAAAATGGAAACAAAGCTTTTGTAAATGAGGGGAAGAGGGACTGAAGGGAAGGGAAGAGAATGGGAAAAAAAGAATCAAGATATATCATGTACAAGTACAAATTCCCTATGATGAGTGTGATCATTATGTATATCTAAAATGTACCAATGAACTTAATTAAAAAAAAAAAAAACAGCAACCATGTTCAAGAGGAAATGGTAATACTCACATTATCAGGACCAATTAAACAGCCCACACTTTTCAAGGGGCAGAATGTATCAAACTGTCCATAAAAATGTCCACTGCAGGGATTCCATATTAAATAATGATTTTGTTCCCAAGTTAGCACATAGGCAGTTGGACCCTGAAGAAAAATAGATGTTAAAAAGTTTTGAATGAATTATGCAATTAAGGTCAATAGTAGTTTGGACAAACATTTTGTTACTTTAGTTGGATCCTAAAATTCCATGACAAATGGTGAAAATTAGTTTGTAGTTCTAGGTTGCACTGGATTTTAAATATGAATTTTTTTTTTGCAAAATTCTCAGATCTGATACTAGTACTGTCCAAATAAGGACAGCAGTCATTTTACTCAACCAGAATATCTCAAGATTGACTGTAGAACCATTTCTAACAGAAGTGAGAAGTCACCGGCATTTTCTTCTTAGAATAAAATTGCCATTTAGGTATCTAGAGGCTGATTATTTTGGAATACTATTTCTAAGAAAACAATTTACATTTGGTATCCATTTATAATTATACAAATGCATAGAAGATTTGAAAGATGGTTGGAGTGAACAGGGAGAGGTTTACACAAAAGGACAGCTCACTGGGGCTTTGGATGGTAGAGGGTCCAGTTTCGCCAAAAAGAAATTTGAAGTGCTGTTGAGGGACCCGAGTACCACATCAAATCATTTCATGTCTCACTGGTAGTTCTGTCTACCCGTTAGGGCATTTCTGCACCACTTTCCTAGAAACTCCAAGTTGTTATGAAAACAAGTCCCATCCATGGACCAGGCTAGACAAGGACATTCCTCTGCGGAAGCCAGACTATGTGACCTTACCTCGGGAATCGCGTTGCCCATCACCAGCCAGGCCTTCTTCCCCAGGAACAGGAAGTAATTACACAGCAGCACTGCGTGCTCCTCCTCATCTCCTGCCAGGAGATCAAGAAATTGCTGGCAAGAAGAAAAGAAGAAGATTGGTACTGACTGACTGCTTAATCTGATTGGCCACGCAGGATTTTAGCAAGTCACAATTGAGATTAATATTTTAAAGTATAAAACCTATTTTTCGGGGCCGGTGAGATAGCTCAGCAGCATAAACCTGCCTGGCAAGAGCAAGGTCCTGAGTTTGACTCCGGGAACCCACATAAAGGAAAAAAAGGGCTGGTGATATTGCTCAGTGGCACAAGTGCTTGCTGGCAAGCACGAGGTCCTGAGGTCGACTCCTGATACCCACAGAAAAAAAAATAAATAAAAATAAAACCTATTTTTCAAATACTTTCCCAATTTTGGTAGTATATGGATGATTTTTGTTTTTTCCTGTTTGACAGGATCTTGGTATGTAGTTCAGGCTGGCCTTGAACTCATGGTGATACACGGGCCCAGCCCCCCAAGTGCTGGGTGTATAGGCATACACTACCATGCCCACCGTGCCAGTTGATGATCTTTTTTTTTTTTTTTTTTTTTTTTTGTGGGTACCGGGGGTCAAACACTTTTAGTGGACATAGTGTCTTCTCTAACATTGGTGATGATGTAGCTCTCTAGAACCAATAATCAGTGTGATTGGGGTATGGGCGACAATTTTAAGAGTTTTAGTTTTCATTTTGAATGTGTATATGACTGCCCACTCCATGGTAAATGCTCTGTAAAGCATATTACATGCATTAATGCATTTAATCCTAGATCAACCTTTTAAAGAAAGTACTCTTATTTCCAGTTTTACAGATGAGAAAGTGAAGGCATGGATCCTAAAGTAATACCTAGACAGTATTAAGCCAGTCTGGCTGTAGTACAAGAACCATTCCATACTTCTTATATCTTCACATGGATCCCTCCAGGTTGTAGAAAATTCATTTCTAAAACTGTTAACATTTATGTTGTCAAATATATTAGGGGGCAAAAAATTTAAAGTGCACTTAAATTTCTTCAAGTTAGGAGTTTCTTTCAAAGAAAGCTGTATAATAAATACTGTGTAATACAAACACAATACAATGGGAGATCCAGAAGCAGAATTAATACTTTGGATATGTTTGTTTCATATTACCTAAGATCAATTTGGAACTTTATGTACCATACAAAATTGTAAATTCAGTAGAAGTGGAGACATATTTATTTTGCTAAGACCAGGACCTAGAACAGTGTCTGGTATGTAGAAGGTGACCAATAAGTACATACTGAATAAGTAATGATGTAACATGCCTTAGAAAGCTACGAATTAAGGAATATACAATTGTCAATTATAGTATAGAATGCATTTTTATTTTTATGAATAAAACTGGGATATTGTTACAGTAATACTAAGAGCATAATTCAGCATCAAGACATCTAAAGTCTCATTTTTTTGTGGTAGTGCACACCTGTAATCCCAGCACTCAGGAGGCTGAGGCAGGAGGACTGCCACAAGTTTGAGGCCAGCCTAAGCTCCACACTGAGTTCAAAGCAAGCTTGGACTACATAGCAAGACCCTGTCTCAAAACAACAACAACAACAACAAAAAGTCTTAGTTTTTATTCTTTGTGTAATTAATTTCTTTTTAACTTCTTAACTGTCAGAAAAATGATCCAGGAAAAAGTATACTACAGAATTTAGCTCATGCTACTAAACAGATGGCCAAGTAGATTTTTATGATGACTAATGAATGTTGCATATAAAATCATGCAAGCCATTTAGCTAATGTTCAATTAAGTCAGCTCAAGTTAGTAAATCGTGAGGAAGAAGGACTTACATCAGACGTGCTCCAGAGATCACAGACACCAGCGAACGAAACCGTGTCAGGCAAGAAAGGGATCAAGGAAACGTACCGAGCTACCAGTTCCTGTGCAAACAAAATCAGCTTTAAAAAATAATTCCCAGTAAAAAGGAAAGCTGCATCCCTGACCTCATTTTTGTGCCAAGTTTTGTATTAATATTATTTTACTTAATCCTCACCAAACATCTTGTGCAGGTTAGTGCTATTATTTATGTATTATACGTGTTATAATTGTCCTCTGATTTATGGCTTAAATTTTCATTTTCTTCATAGTTACTTTTGACAAACTCAAATTCTCAATTTAATATGGTCAAATTATTGTTTTTGTTTATAACAAAATTTGTGCTTTTTTCTTAGTTAAGAAATCTTTTCTATCTCAGATCATAAAAATCAAAATGCCTTTCACATTTAAGCTCTTAATCTCTATGCAACTGAGTGTTATGAAGTCTGGATAAATGCTATGGTGAGTCTGCCCACTGGGTCCCTACTCTTCAGGATTGTTTTGACTATATTTGGCATTTTTCAATCTTATATAAATATTAGAATCAGCTTGTCAAGGTCTACTAGAAAATTTTTAAAATCTGACAATCTTTGTCCTTTCTCTGGAAAGCTTAGTCACTTCCCTTTGATTGTGTTTGTTGGTAAATATTTAGATTATTTCTACCATCTTAGTCTGTAATTTTATTTCTCATATTGTTTTATTCTTTTTCTCCTCTCTCTCTTATGCCATTTCATTATCTTTCTTCTTCTCCTAGTTTAATAGTTATACTTACTTTCATTCTTTTAAATGATTAATCTAGAAATTTCAACATGCATATTTAAGTTAAATATAAAATTAATACCTTTGCCCTCATCTTGAAAAACATCAAAGACATTAAATTATTCTCATCAATTTTGTCCTTATATCTATGCATTCTTTTGTGATTTTGTTTTATATTGATTTTTCACCCAATTTGCTATTATTACTATTAAGACAATACTTCTTTAGATTTACTTCACAAATTTTCCATCTTCTTTACTTAGCATTCTGTGTCGTATTTAGGATTATCCTCTGAGAACCTTCCTTTTAAGTAAGGAATTCCTTTAATTCCTTTAATAAGTGCAATTCCTTTAATATGAGTGATTTGGTTGTGAGTTCTTCCAACATTTGTGGTACAGATAGTTTCACTGGCTGACAGCTGTTTTCTTTTAGCCTGTTGAAGATGGCTTTCATTTCTGCAGCTGACAAGTCTGTTGTCTAATCATTTCTTCTTTTGTAGATAATCTGTGTTTTCGCTCTAGGGGCTATTAAAAGTCATCCTTGTAGTTTTCTATGGGATGCCTAGATTGTGATGTCTTTGTGTTTATTTTGCTTAGGATTTACTGGGCTTCCTGAATCAGAGGATTGTTACCTTTCATTAAATCTGGGAACTTCTCTTAGTCTCTTTGAATATTTCTTGCTCCGTTTATATATCATTTGAACCTCCTACCTGCATGCTCCATCCCCTTTAACCATTCCTTTATGCCTTCTCCCACTTTTTCCTATCTCTGTGCATTCCAAGTAATTTTTTTGCATGTGTATTCCAGTTTGCTAATTTATTGTATTTAAATGTATGTAATGTAACTCTATATTTAACTGTTTAATGTTTCATTGCGCCTGTTTAATTTCTAGTTGTAACTATTATATCTTTGATGTATGTGGTACTTCAAAAAAATCTGCCTCTCTATTTTCATAGTGTATTGTTCAATTATACTTTCAATTCTCAGATATCTTAAACTTATTAGACGTATGTTTTTAATATTCTGTACCTGATAATTCTTGGTTTGTTGTTTTTTTTTTGTTTTTTTTTGTTTTTTTTTTTTGTGGGTACCGGGGGTCGACCTCAGGACCTCGCACACCAGCAGGCGCCCGTGCCGCTGAGCGATATCACCGGCCCCTTTTTCGTATGTGGGTTCCGGGAGTCGAACTCGGGCCCTCACGCTTGCCGGGCAGGCGCTTACGCCGCTGAGCCATCTCACCGGCCCTGTTGTTTGTTTTTTGAGACAGGGTCTAGGCCACTTTGTGGTTCAGACTGGCCTAGAACTCAGGATGTGTCTCAGGTTAGCCTGGAACTCCTGGCGATCTGTCTCAGCTCCCAGAATGCTGGAATTACAGGCCTGTGCTGCTACGCCCACCCGGCTGTACCTGATAATTCTGTCTACAGTCTTTGTGGCCAGAATCTCCAATGTGTTGTTTCCTTCAACTCTTACTTTCTGCATGGTGGCTTATTTCTACCCTGATATTCTTGTTGTTGTGTGGGCATATCACTTGGAACTTTCTGTGTAGAACTGTTTTGCAGCTGGAACTTTTGTGGCTTGGAACTTTCTTCTAGAAGGATTTAGGTTTGCTGTTGACAATGGTTTGCTTTCAAGGATTTAGGTTCGCTTTAGATTTTTGGTTGAAGTTTTTTGAGTCATACCGGCAGTGTAAATTCCAGTCCCACATGTGAATAAAAACAGGTTAGTGACTAGGAATTCTCAGGAAAGACTATTTTTTCCTCTTTTCCATCAGGAGTCAGCACTGAGACAGCTAGGATTCTTTCTGCAGAGCAAAGGAATTCCTCATTTACCCACGGATAATGCTCCCCTCCTGCTGAGGCTCTGCATCCGGCCTCGCTCTGCCTGTGGCTCACTGAAACCAGCCCTAGTCGCCAGGAGTCATGAGACGGCCTGAGGCAAGCACAGCTTCCGCTCCTCACCCTTGTGGAATCTTGCTTGTTTGCTGCTTTTCTCTGTTCCCCCTTCACTTTACTTCTATTTTAGCCATGATTTTTAGACTATTTTATTACTTTAAAGTGCTCTGTACTGGGTAAAGTTTTCTGTACATCTATGATGTAGGGAGCACAGATGCCCTTATAATTTTCTATAAAAAGTAATTTAAAAAATAAAGCATAGAACACAGGGTTTTAAAAAATATATCATCCTATTTCTCAATCACTACATTAACGACATTAGCAGTAAGATCCTCTCTTCAAAAACAGTTATGGGTCACAGTATTTACTTAAAAATACCCAGTCTGACCTGGCTTCCGGTTCCTGAGAGTCTGCGATGGGCGTGGTGCCCTGAAGGCAGTGAATGGTGTGAGCATATTTATTGGCCAAGTAGGGATGCACTTGGGGTGATGGACTCCATGCTGAAAATACTAATATTAATTGTTGAAATAAGTTTTGATTAATTTGAATTTGGCGATGCTTGTAGCGTTAAGTATATACCAAATAGTTATTTTTTGGTTTTGTTTTGTTCTGAGACAGGGTCTTGTGATGTAGGTGAGACTGGCCTTAAACTCACTTTGTAGCCCAAAGTGGTTTTGAACTCATGGTGATCCCCCTGCCTCAGCCTCCCGAGTGCTGGGATTACAGGTGTGCACCACCACGCTTGCCCAAGTAGTTATTTTGATATAGGAGAAAGTACATGAATTCTGAAGTTAGAGGCCTTGGTTTGAATACTAACAAAAGTTACTGAGAATACCAAAAAAAAAAAAAAAAAAAAGGCTATGTAAAACATTTTGAAAGTAGAGTATCTTCCATATGTTAATTTTTCAATATCTAATGAAATGCCAGGGACAGAGTAAGCATTCAACCATTATTCATTGAAAAATGAACTATGGATTGTTATCATCCTTGGTACATTCCGGCTTTTCTAAAGAAAACAACCCTTGTGGCAATGCAAAAGTTTCAATCATTATGTTCTGTGACAGCTAATTTGGGTCTCGTTAACTTGATTGGCTTGAGACCCACCTGGGGATTAGAAGCACACTTCTGGGAGTGTCCATTGGGAACCGGAGGTGCGACCTGGGGTCTCTATCTGGTCCCTGGCCACTTCCTCTCTGGCACTGGTCCCCTACTCTGCTTCCAGCTACCACGAGGTGAGCAGCTGCCCGTGGCCTAGCCCTTCTGCCATGATGTTCCTGTTTTAGAGCTAATTTGAGACCATGGACTGAAACCATGAGCCAAATTAACCATTTCTTCTGTGAAGTTGTGGGTGTCAGGTATCTGATCCTAGCAACAGGAAAGCTGATCAACACACTTTCCTCACTAATGATCTTGGTAGAGTTAATATCTTAAGTATCATGGAATATGATAAAGTGCCAAAGTATTGATTAAAACATTTCTCGCAACAGAAACTGGCTATAAAGTACTTACTGCAGTGGCCTGTGGGTTATTGGGGTAGGCATTCAGGAGCTCCTGAGGAGGGTTTAAAGGTTTGAGATAACGTGTAATGAAAACTGTTTTTCCACTTATGTCGATTACTGTCGTAAAGCACTGCCGATTTGGGAACTTTAAGGCACATTCAGCTTGAAACTTCTCTGTTGCTTGAAGCAATTTCTCATCTTCCTGAGAATCAAACTTCAAAAAGAAACACTTCATGGAGTTTGTATGCTTACAGGAGACAAAGTAGAACATGTTCAGATTCCACATGAACTAAAAGTGTGGTTTGAGAAGTATGATTAAGTGATTCTTTATAAAACTTTCCTGCCTTGGTGTCCCTGTAACTTTAATTAGTTGTATTTATAATTTAAAAATTAGACTGATTCATTAAACACATAAAATGCATTCTACAGGATCAAAAGAAAGTAGTGAACAGGAAGCAGCCATCTGGAAACTATTGGATTAATATAACAATCTATAAAAATTAAGCTACAGCATGCTAATTCTGATTGATGAGCCCCAGCAAGACTTTTATGTGATTGCATTTCCATGTTGGTCTTAAGGGGGAGGAGAGCTCAGAAATCCATCATCTCAGATGTAAGATGTCTGTGTGACAGATTCCTAGGGTAGAATTGTCAAGCCAGAAATAACTGTAGCTTTAGGAAGATGGAAAATTATGAAATAAATATGATGTGAAGTAAAAGCACCCAGTTGGATTCAACCATGTTCTTTTATACTCATTCATTTACTTATTCATCAAATACAGTAAGTCCCAGACTTAGGAAAGAGTTCTGTTCTGGAAGATTCTTTCCTAAGTCTGACAAAGCAAGTCTTACACAGTGCACCTGTAAAAGTTCTCAACTTGAATGTTCGTAAGTTGGGGATTTACTGTATTTGAGAAATGTCTGCAGAATAAATTGAAACAATCCCCTCAGAAAGAAAGAATGAAAGAAAGGGAGGGAGGGAAGGAAAGAAGAAAAGGAAATAAAAAAGAAAAGAATCCTCTCCAGGAACTTCTAGTCTAGAGGGGAACATTGCTAAGCATTTAGGAACTTAAAACACCTGACCAGCGAATCTATGGGGAAAAGCACTGCGTACTATGGGAACATCTAAGAGAGGCAGCCGGAGCCACTGTCCCGGAAGAATAGCAAAGATCCTGAGTCGGCACGGACCGTTGGCCCTCCAAGTTGAAAGGTGCCAGCCCTGGCACTGCTGCATGGACTTTTGTGTTCTGTCGTTTATCTTAACTCTGTGCCAGTGCATTCTGAGGGCAGGGCCTGTGTGTGGATGGGATCTTTCCTCCTCAAGCATGCACACAGCAAACACTTGATAAATATTAATAGTCACTGAAACTTGTTCAGGCTACCCGGATGGCACTTCAAGGAGTGAAACATGAATTTAAGGAGCAGTATGCTACGCTGGTGATTTAAGAAGTGCCATGGAAAAGCTACGTACTAAAAGAATTTTGATGGTTTATTATGCAAATAATTCAGGTGGAACTGACAAGTTCACAGTTTGATTCAACAGGAAATTTAGAAGATTAACTGGCTCAATTCTCAATTATTTGACCCTTAGTTTAATGTAAACATTTACAGAAAACTGAAAGAGTTTATCCTTCCTTCAAGTAGCTGCACTGTGACAGCCCCAACCTACTTAAAAAATTGTCAGAGCTATACTCTTAAGCAGCTCGTAGAGTGAGGGTCATTCGCAAGGTGCAGGTGACAACAGATTGACGACTTCTTAGACTTAATGCCAACTGAGACTCTTTCTGACAAATGAAGCAGGCCAAAGTCATTCTTTTTTTTGGGGGGGGGTGCTGGGGATTGAACCCAGGGCCTTGAGCGTGCTAAGTACGTGCTCTGCCTCTGCTACACCCCTAGCCTGAAGCTGGGCATCTTCATGAACTGCAGACATCTACAGTTTACTGACAAGGAATCACACATACGTCCCGACCCAGCCCTTGTCCCCGGGACAGTGGGTAAAAGCAGCTACTTGCAAGCCTAATAATGAATTGTAAAACAAAACACTGGTACCTTCTTAAGCGTGTCACTCATCTATCACAGGCAAGAAAAAAAGAAAGAGGAAATGAGAGGAAGACTTTATCAATACAAAAAAATCTATTTCAAATTTTTTGTTTTCAACCAAGACAATGTAAAGTAGATGTTAAAAGAAGTGTTCAGGAGTTGCCCAAGATTTTTAAAACTTTTTCACTAGTAAATACCTTTTAAAAATTAGATGGAATGATTCCACTTGGGATAGTGGTAGAGGGACAAGTCTAATCTGCTAATCCTGGAAGTTTCTGTTAGTGAAAAAATTCTAGATTGTGGTCCCTATTTGTGACAGTTAAGCTTAGCTTTCAACTTGATTGACTTTGGAGCCAGCTGGGGGATTAGTAAAGCACATCTGGGTGTCTGGGTGTCTGGGTGCATCATGGAGACCTAACTTGGGGGTCTATGCCTGGTCTCTGGCCCCTTCCTCTTTGCTACTGTCCCCTGCTCTGCCTCCCAGCCACCGTGAACTGTGCAGCTCTGCTCCGTCACACCCTTCTGCCATTGTGTTCCTGCCTTGGAGCCGACCATGCACTGAATTTCCTGAAACCATAGGCAAAAGTAAACCTTTCCTCCTTTAAGTTGTGTATGTCAGGTTTTGAGTCTCAGCAATAGGAAGGCTGACTAATACAGTACTGTTTTAGGGTAAGAGCTTGACTTTCTTGAATAGTCTGCAGGCGAATCACAGCGTGGTAGTTTCTGCCACCGGTTGTTTGGAATATCAGGGTCCTATCAATCAACTGTCTTCCCTATCAAACAGTAACAAAAACAAACCCTCTCTAGAGATCCTAGGGAAATGCTTCCTGCAGCCACAACGGGGCAGTGAAATGCCACCACAGGCAGTGGCCGGCTGGCTGCCTGGTTCACAGCTGTAGGGAGGAAGGCTGCAGGACTGGGAACCGCGTTCCAGCCCTGGCAGCTTCTCCAAAGGAAACCTAGAGCAGGGACTAGGGTGTTCACCCTTTCTGTCAGCCACAGACTGCTCTCCCATGATTTGGAAACTCACCTCCAGATGGGGGACTGGCTGCCTGCCTTTTCTTTTGTTTAGAATTCACAGAAATAATAAAATCATCTTTTGTCTGGGACCATTTTCTTTGTGAACACGCTTGTGGGCTTTCTCTTGAATTTACACATGAAGACAGCACTCAAAATATATAGTTTCCTTTCTGAAAATATTAAAATGCACATATTCTAATTTTTTTTGAGAATCACAGCTTTAGTGATAAAGCCTAGTATATAAGAGTAATTTGAGCCAGGTGTGGTGGTGCACACCTGTAATCCCAGCACTTTGGAGGCTGAGGCAGGAGGATTGCTGTGAGTTTGAGGCCAGCCTGGGATACATAGTGAAACTTTGTCTCAAAAAAGACAAAAAAAAAAAAGACACACACACACACAAAAAGAGTAATTTGAATTTCAGTATATTTGTTTTTCCAATAATCTTTTACATCCTGTAAATGCCTTCCAAATGGGATATAAATGTAGTATTTTTCTCTGTGAACTAAATTGGAATATTGGAAAAGAAATGCAAGTGTGTTCATTTTTTTTTTTTGTCTCCACCTGATTTTTTTTTTTTTTTTTATATGGGGGTACTGGGAGTTGAACTCAGGACCTTGAGCTTGCCAGGCAGGCACTTATGCCGCTGAGCTATATCACCAGCCCTTCATCTGATTCTTAATTACAATGGAAAACCGAAGAGGACAATAGGTTTGTCGCATGGTGCGGCAGTTAACGGCTTGTGGTATTGTGAATCCGCACTTTGTGAAATTTCCACCTGCTTTTCTAAGCTATTGTACCACCAGTCCATTAAAAAATGCCTGTCACATACAGGATGATCATTAATGTGTGCTGGGCATACACAGTGTGGAGTCAGATAGTAGTTTAAGTGTCACCTCTGCCACATACTGCTTGTGTGACACTCAATAAGTCCTGTCTTGGGCCGGTGAGACGGCTCAGCGGCTTAAGCGCCTGCCTTGCAAGCGCGAAGGCCCGAGTTCGACTCCCGGAACCCACATACGAAAAAGGGGCCGGTGATATCGCTCAGCGGCACGGGTGCCTGTTGGCGCGTGAGGTCCTGAGGTCGTACCCCCAGTACCCACAAAAAAAAAAAAAAAAAAAGTCCTGTCTTACTTTGATTCACTGCCCAAGACATCTGTGAGTACTAAAGGACAGAACGTATCTCCAGCATCTGACAGCGCTGAGGAGTAAGGACTCAAACCATTTTGGTGATGGTTACTACTGCATTAATCTGCATCTCAGTAAGAGGTCACAATCAATAATTTTTTGCCAAATCCAAAAAAAAGGCAGTATGCATAAAGGCTACATAAATACTTTACATTGAGAAAGTTTATTTCCCAATGATGAAGGTGAGGGAACAACTGCTACCAAGTGGAAGTTATGAAAATTCTTTGTGGAAATTCTTCTTTCTAGAGCTATTTAAGAGTACTTATGCACATATTGATTCATCTAATGAAATGAATTTTGGTAACCCATGAAGGCCATCTGGCCTTTTGACCTGTGAATTGATTCAGTGCACAGGCACTGCCAGATATGTGAGGTCAGACATGGAAATCTACTCCAGCGTGGTTGCCAGTAAATTTCAAAAGAATCTGATTTTCTAATTTGTCATTTTTCATTTTCTTCACACTGAGTGAATTCTTCTAAAAGCAGAACATGTTTATATTTGTCTTGCTTTGCCCAAAAGTTTAGGTTACTAATTGACCTAATTACTGGCTCAGTGAAAGCACAAACCCTCACATCTGTTCCCTCACTAACATGCAGTCCAAACTGGAGGAATAATAAATGGAGACTGAAGCAGGAGACCCTCTGCAGAGTGCAAAGTCTACAATAGCCTAGCCTCGCCAACGCCTCTCAGGTTTTGCCAGCATTGGACACAGTTTCCAGACTGTGTATAAGCAAAATTACCTTCTCCCGAACTGACTCTCCTGGAACCAGCTGCGGCTCAATGGTAATGAACAGCGCGATATAGGAACCTTCACTCAAGCTTCGGACGGAATCAAGGCCTCGCTCGATAATCATGTCTCGCTCCTTACTGTAGCCCAGGAGGACTGGGGGAATATCTATTTTAAATGTTCCATCAATCTGTGAAGAAAAAGTGACTTGGTAAACATTCTGGTGATTTTCTGACAGGGGTTCAAAAGCAAATGTCAACTCTTCCTTGTCTGATGAATTAAATAGAAACTAGCAGGGCTGACGTTCAAAGCCCACCCTATCTCTCCAGCTTCATCTCCCAAGCTCTCAGGAGAAAGCGTTCTGTACTTCCCTGCCTTCTGTTTTGTGCTTAGCCAAGGGTGAGCTGACTGTGCATGTTGCTTGGGTTCACATCCTGGCTTAAACTCCAAGTGCCTCAGCTTCCTCACTTATAAAATGGAGACAGCCATCGTACTTACTGTGTAGGGCTGTTGTGATGATGAGTGAATTAAGAGATACAAAACACTAACAGCAGTGGCTGGCATGTGATAGGGCTCTACAAACACTGGCTGCTGCCCCTCCCCTGTTCTGCAATGCCGAGCCTGCCATCTTTAGCTATAGAATTTTAATCACTTTTTAAGGTTTGGGTCAAATGCTTGTATCACGAATTTCTTTGTTATCTCTACCACTCTCCCGTAGAGGTTGTTTCTTTCATTTGTTGCATTAACACATTCTGCTCAGCTTTATAGTTGTGTGCATATTTGTCATATTCTAGATAACTGCTCTCTGCAAATATTTTGCCCCCTTTTGTATCACCTTTCTCTGACACATAGTAGTGTTTCAAATGCACAGTAGATGCTCAGAGCATATGCATGACTGGATGACAAGCCACTTATATAGAAGGAACTTACATAGAGTTCAAAAAGGCAGAACTTTTTTACTCTTGTAAAGTCAAAACTATTCAGGGTTGGATTTTTAAATGCGCCAATTTGCAGAGCATCTAATTTTTATTTCAGTCTTTAATAGCTTTTGTGTCTTAGGAGAAATAAAGAAAGACCTTAACATTTCAGTGGCTATGATGATTTATGGAAGCCATCATTTATTTGTGTCCTTACATCAATGGAATGCTTAACCCGGTCAGGTGGTAGGGTACTGTAGTGGTTGATACATTGTGTCAATTTGAGAAGTTTAGAACCTTAACTAAGTAACTCAGCAGTTCTACATCCTGGGGTGTAGAGGACATGCCCTAGGGCAGCTGTTTACAGTCCAGGATGTTGTAATGGTTGAGTCACTATGTCAGCTTGAGAAATTTAGAAGTTTAACTAAGTGACTCAGCAGGGGGCCAGGGTCCTCACTTTGTAAACATCCTGAGCCTGTGCAAGAGGAGGGCATGGAGATGGTGTAAGTGCTACACCCACCCTAGGGCCAGTAGCCTACATACAATATAAGGGAGGAAAAGAGGCTTGCTTCCCCCTTTTTGCTCTTGTTGCTTTTGTTGTCTTCTGCCGCCTTGAACTGTTGCCCCTCACCATGCCACCCTGCCTTGGAGCCAGCTGATTATGGACTGAAACCTTCACAAACTGTGAGTTAAATAAGCCTTTCCTTTCTTAATTTTGATCATCAGGTATTTTGTCTCAGCAACAAGAGAAAAGTAACTAAGACAGGTACAGAGGAGAAAGGTACAAAGAATTACAGCTGAAATAACTAAGCACATTTATTCTGTAAAATAGGCCAATGGCACAGGAGGGAATGTGCACTATCTTCAAGGATTTGATATGTATGGATTTAAGACAGGGTTCCTTAGTCTGGCATGGTTGCTATTTGGGGCCAAGTCCCTCTTTGCACTGGAGGGCTGTTCCATGCATTGTAGGATGCCAGTAGCAAAGCCCACTGGATTTACCAAAGATGTCTCCTGACATGGCCAAATGCTCCCTAGCATACATTTAAGAGCATGGTCTTTGGAATCAGACAAAACTTCTTGGATGATAAATGTAATGAAGTTACTCTCCAAAGGAACATTGAAGCACATAAACAAAAAAAGCTGAATACTGCTTTCTCCTTTAACCAATCTTATTAGAAGTTGGTAAAAGTTGAATCCCAGCTGTGTGGTAAGCCTTTGTGATTTGGGTAAGTTATGCAACCTCTCTATGTTCTGTGTCTTTGTCAAATGGGGATAATAAAAACAATTGTGTTATGAGGCTTAACCAGGGTGACACATAAGGAAGCTCGTACGGGTAAGTAATATGCACCCAAAATGATTATTACTATGGGATCAGGATTCTCCTTGTTACATGTAGCTCCAGAAAACTGAAGCAGGACCTAGGAATGGGAAGTACAGGAAATACATAGATTATGGCACCATTCAAGGAAGAACCCAGTGACAGAGCCATTGGAAAGAGAACAGCCTGCTTATAGGTAGTGATTTCTTGGGGGTGAGCTCTGGGCATTGTTAAGGCAGGAAATAGGAGACTCACTCACCAGGGAGTGTGGGGTAATTACTTCTGAGTCCCCTTCCAAATGTGACTTTCAGCAATGCCAAATATTATAGGCATCTGGTTTGTAAATGAAATGCTCTTTACAGTTTTTTTTTCATTTAAAATCTATTCAAAGATGGAAATATACTTTCTTCTGGTGAGTGTGACATCACACTGTCCCCTTTGTGCCAGCAGGACTGCGATTCCAGCTGATACTTGAAATTCCAGCTACCCTAAGCCTCTCAGACTGGAGTTTTGCTCTTGGTTTTGCTGGAGACCCTGCGGGCCAGGGAGCATTAGCTCCCTGTGTGCAGTCATCACAGTGGCTCAGAGTCTCCAACTGCTGTGGATTTAACACTGGGACATTAGAGAGATTTCAGAATCTTTAACTGTCCCAGATCAGAGCCACTGCCGTTCAAGAGCTGTCAACCTAATGAATCCCCTTAAGTGAAATCATTAACTCTGAAGAAGGGTATCTTTGTGCAGCACATCGGTGCTAGCAGTTTTCATGTTTTAAATAGTGTGCACTAAAGAAGTGTTAACAGAACACACTGGATTAAATGGGCCATCAACTGTCTTGATTGTTTTGTTCTAATTACATTCAGTCATCTATTCATTCCACTTAGGTCATTTTGACAAGTTTGCACTTTGTCCCACCTCCTTCACTTCTACTGAAATGTCTAGAATAATTTCAGATTTGAACAGCCATGCATTAACCTTTAACTGTAGTGCTTAATTTATTAGTGCTTAATACGTCACACATGTATCATGGAAGATCAGTGTAATGGTTGTTTTCATTCCAAGGGCTTTGTACCTATATTCTTTCAGTGTTGCCAGGAAAAAGGGACAAAGCTGTTCCCTATTCCCAAGGAAGTCTGGCTTCAGATACTTACCCTTGCCTGGGAATATATGGTGCTAAATGGAATCTTCACACATCCTAACCAGTGTCTCTCAATCCGAGTGTGGATTCCACTTCCTCTTTCCCGATCATCCTAAAGGAAATATTTGGGGGCGGTAAAAATTATTTAATAACTCCAGACATGCATTTAATTAATTTTTCAGCAAGAAAGAAGCAGAACCTTAGCTAAAAGCATGCGGACTTAGATTAGACAGACCTAGTTGAATCCTGGTTCAGATACTTAATAGCTTTGTGACCCTAGGAGTCTTTCACTGTCTTTGAACTTTAATTTTCTCATCAATCAACTGCAGCTTTAACAATGTACCACATAGGGCTATTTTAGAATTAAATAAGACAATGTATATAAAGCATCTAGTGCGATTCCTGGAACAGAGCAAGTACTTGCCCCACACCATTTCCCCACTTATCTGTGTCAAGTTTCAAACATTTAAAACATAAGAAAGGTGAGAAATGTGTCTGAGACTTTTACTGGGACCGAGGATACGATGAGTACGGAGTTCAGATGTCTTCCTTAAATCTGAGAACTCACCTCTAGGATATCGTATAGCACTTCATCAAAAATGTTAATGAACACATCATCTTTCACCGACTGTAAACTGGCTGTGCTGTAATCCCCGTTAGGGGCCCTGCAAAATAACATAGGATCAGGGACCATGAGAACAAAATACAGAAATAATGAGATGCAAATGTCAACATCTGAAAGATGCCCAAGTAGAAGTATAGGGGGAGGATGAAAGGCAGCACCTTCTTCCTTTTTTTTGAGACAGGGTCTCACCACGTAGTTCAGGCCAGCCCTGAACTCACTATGTAGTCCATCCTGGCTTCAAACGCACAGTGATCCTCCTGCCTCAGCCTCCTAAGTGCTGGGATTACAGGTGTGTCCCACCACGCCTGGCTGTTAAAGGCAGTGCTTTCATTTCCAGGACTTCTCTTGCACAGGGAGAAGGTCAGATGGTATCTGCCCTCTGAAGGACAGAACACCGGACTGGAGGCTGCAGAGCCGACTCCTCTGCTGGCTCCTTCTGGTGAGTCTCGCTTTTTCCCCCAAACCCACAGTAAGCGTTGCAGGGAGCAGCTGCCAGGATGGAGCCGGCTCAGTGCAAGGCCACAAGGTGTCGACGCCGGGGTTAGTTAGGGCCTTGCTCAGCACTGGGCCACAGAGGGCGCTTGTCCAGCAGGACCACTCCCAGGAGTCAATCTGTCCTGTGCGGCTGGATGCTCCCTCCCCTCCACTCACTTTCTCATGCACGAGGAAACCAACACAGGGGCGAGGGCTCTTCCTGTAGGGCCAGGCATTTGCCTTTAAGCGCTCTCATTCCCTCTGCTTGTGTTTTGTATAATGGTGGTATTCGTTCCCTTGTAACCCTGCTCTGTCTCTGTTACTGGGTAGCTTTTAGTTATCACCTTCCCTTTATGGGTATTCATTTCTTCTCCATAAAAGCAGAAGGTTAGATAAGGTCACTTTAAGTACTAAAATAATAAAAATCATTAAAATATCCGGAATTCTTGGATCAGAGTTGTGGAATGCTTGTTTATTTTTGGCAAGGACAAAAATGTCATTTAGGGGATCTAGGGAGTTTCAATTTTGCTTAAGGACAGGACCCCAGGAAGAAAGGAAAGGCAGGGCAGGGTCACTGGAATTGAGGTGATGAAAAGATTTGCGATACAACAAGCCAGAGCCTGCTGGGCATGATGGTGCATGCCTGTAATCCTAGCACTCTGGGAGGCTGAGGCAGGAGGATCATAAGTTCAAACCCAGCCTGGGCAATTTAGCAACTTTATGAGATCCTGTCACAAATAAACAAACAAACAAACAAATAAACAACAACAGCAAAAAAGCCAGAGCCTGAGGGAACATAGAGTGTCCCACCATGACCCCCAGTTTCAAACACTGGACACTGTTGCATTTTTACAGAGTCACCTGTGAGAGTTGGTATCAGGGCACCTGGTCCTTGTTCCAACTCGCCAGCTCTCCGCCTCTCACTTCAGGCGTTTCTCGCTGGGCCTCTCTGTCTCCTTTACACTATTCAAGCCATGCTACAGTTCTTTAAAGAGAACTGTGCTTACCTGAACGGAAATTCAAGTTCTTCATTCCAGCTGGGATTTGGTCCTTCAGCTGTGGTCGTGCGGCAAATCGTTCGTTGAAAAGAGACTTCTACAAAAGGACGTACTAAAACCTTACGACCAAGGACAAAGCCTGGTTAGCTGAATTATTTTGTTGTTAGCAGAGGTAGCCTCTGCTTACTAGTGTATTTCGAAAATAAAATGAAGCAGAAGGCAAGGCTGTTTGTGAAGGTCATGGGCGATTCTTAGAAACATCGGGGTGACACTGGACGCTGCGCCCAGCGTCTGGCTCTCACCTGGCCGAGGGGGTTGTCGGGGCTGTGCGTGGGGCTGTGTGCACTCGGGGAAGTGGCGTGCTTCTCACTGAAAGTCCTCGAAGACCTCGACGGCTGCTGGGATTTGCTGGGAGGGAAAATGTACGAAAGACGTAAGCGACAAGGAGTATGGGAATATCTAGAGAAGTTGGTTTCTTCGTAGAAGCACGGCCCTGGTGGCTGTGGGGAAAGCCGTTCTTCCTACGCTTGTGGGCGTCTCCAGAGTTTTTCGTAGGGCCTCCCCAGCTTCCCCTCCCAGCCTGCACATCTGGCTGAGAACAGAGCGAAAGGCCTCCTCCCCTCCCCTCGCAGTAGGTGCCGGGGTGGGACCCGCCTTTTCCGTGAACGGAAGCCTAATCCCTAGGAGGCAGCAGTAGCCTGGACAGCCGCCCTGTCTCTGCCCAGTTTCGGTTTTCTCCACCGTATTTTGTTTGAACTGCACTCTCCAGTGACCCTGGGTGATAGGCCCTGGCCAGGAGCTCTCTCTGGGCCTTCGCAGCCTTACCGGGAAGAGGAGGCGGGGGATCCCAGCTTGAGCTGAGATCAGTGGGTCTTACCCCTTTCTCCCTCTTCTTCCTCCTCCTTTTTCTTCTTCCTCTTCCTTTTTTTTTTTTTTTCTTTTTGAGACAGGGTCTTGCTATGTAGTTCAGGCCAGTTTTGAACTCACTATGTAGTTAGCCAGGGTGGCATCAAACCTGCAGCGATCCTCCTTCCTCAGCCTCCCGAGTGCTGGGATTACAGGAGTGGTCACCATGCCCAGGTCCCTTCTCCCTTTTAATCTGCCATTCATACAGGAACAGATGAAGGCCACTTCCAGAGAGCCTCGTCCAGTACCTCTCCCTCAGTATCCTAACTACCCACTTGCTTAGCTGTACAGCATTTTATGGTTTGCCAAGTATTTTGCATTCATTCCTCATCAAAGTGCGAAGTGTCTCTTTCTAGCAGGTAAGGTTTCGGACAAACTATGAGACAATACAAATGGAACATTCAACACAACATCTGTCAGAAAATAACCCTTTTCTCTTTGGAAAACCACCAATTACATTATGAAACAAACAAATGTAAGTATGTGCTTATTTTAGGACCTATGTTAGACTTGGGCTGCAGAGACAAATAGGATAACACTTCATCTCAGGCTGAACTGGTAGGCAGACATGTAACAATCCCCAGGTGAGTAACATGCTAGACTAGAGGGATGGGCATGGCTTTAAGAGCACAGAGAAGGAGGTGAAAAATCCTGCTTGCTTGAGCACAAGGTAGAGGCTGAAGATCAGGGTGAGCTTAATGGAAAAGTTGATGTCTGAACTATCTTGATGCATCCACACTGAAACAGGTAGCATGTAGGATCAACGACACTTTCTTGAATTATTTGAATCAGTGGTTTAACACTCAAGAATATTATACAGAGACCAAAAATAAAAGAAGCACCTCTATGTTCCTTAAAAACAAGCAACAACAAGACGGCTTTTCACTCCAGAGTTGAGCATTGAGGCCCTCAGGGTGGAAGGGTTGGGGATGCGTTCAGGAAACCGATGGCGGATTCCAGGGCCTAAGTGGGCCCTCACAAGAACCAGAGCACTGAGCATGGCCGGCACCAACAGACACTCTGTAATAGGTTGAAGAATTAGTAAAGAAAAACAGGGCAAAATAATTGGATGAGGGAATGGAGGGATGGAGAATAAAGGAGAGGAGCCGGGCAGGAAAGCAAATGCCACAGGCTGGCCCAGCACTCTGGTGAGACAGGTAGCGCCGAACGACCTTGACCGAGTCACTTACGCTTGCTCCACTTCCGTTTTTTCTTTTGTAAAATGAAGACAGAAGTAGTGGTAGTAAGAGACACAAAATGATGCATGTGAATGCCTAGCATGGCAATGTGTGAATGCACAATAAACTCCACTTTCTCCCATTACACTGGTAAGAGCACCAGGAGAAAGAAGTTGTAATTCTTGGTCTCTCCATCTCTGTTCTCCGAATGTGTAAGAAAGTCAGACTCATCTCAGCTGCGGGGGGGACCCCTACTGCCCCCAGGGTAGTGAGCCATAGTGGTCACAGACGAGAGGGAAGAAACTCGTGTACCTGCCCAGCTCACACCCGCTGCTCGGGCCCTGCCTCCGTGGCTGTAGGGGACAGGACCACGATCAACATCGGACCCCTTCAGCCCCTCTCCTGAGGACGCGAGGCTCGGCTGGCGGTACCCTGGCTGGAGGAGCGCTTCCATCTCATGAGAAAAAAGTGAACTCAGCGGGAAGCAGGTGAGACAGCAGAGCCTTGGGGAAACACGTCAGCCCCTGCAGCCCACTGTGCAGTCCGCTGTACCTCTAGTCCTTGAGTTCCACGAGATGTTCCCCGACCCCCACCGCCCTTAGCCTGGAGCGACTGTCACTTTCCAACAGCACAGCCTTGGCTTCTGCAAGAACTCCTGGCCTGGGTGAAGCTCTGGAGGAACAGGAGTGAGCGGAGAGGGCTCACCTTGCTGTGGGCTTTCTCACTGGGATGTCGTAAGCCCGGCAGATGTTTACCAGCAGCTTTATGTCTCCGTCAGACAGGTTTTGGGCTGTCACCTTCTTCCGGCCTTTTCGCCTTGGCCTCAGTGGTCGCTTTTGTTCTGCCAGCTTGAAAAGGCTTAGGCCCAAAATGCTAATGATTACAGAACTTGATTAGGACTCAAAGGAAAAGAAGGTCCCCAAAACTGGGTGATGGCTTCCCAGACTCGGCCCCAGTGTCTCCCATAGGCCTTTGAGAATGCTGCCCTTTTAAGGAGTTTGGAAGTAGTCTAATAATTCTGCCAAATGGGGCAGATGCCCCTGCATGGGTTCTTAACATTTATTTCATCAGAGGAAGACAAGCCATGTCTTGGCCTTGCCCTCTGCCTCGCCCTCTGCCTCACCCACCCATGCCCTGTGCCATCCCACCCTTCACCTTTGCTCCTGTCAGTCTCTCCCTCCAGTGGGTGACATCTTACCCACCCCAGATCCCGCCTCAGAGTCCCAGCCTCAGAGCTGGCAGGGCCACTCCCTCCTCGGCCTGGACTTGTCCATCTCAGGTTAGATGGAACTGGGTGCAAATCCTGGCTCCACTCTAGCCTGGGGTAGGTTACTTCACCTCTCTCAGTCTTTGTTTCCTCATCTGCAAATGGGGTTCTCTGGGTGGATGAGAGGACTGTATGTGGTGGGGTGCACTTGATAGATGCCCTTATAATGGCAACTGTTGGGGTGATGGCAATGATTGTGATGCTAGTGACTGCTGGAGGGAGAGGAGGAGAATCCTCTCATCTCTCTCTGCCTTTCACTGAGAAGATATGCAATAAAAACTTCCCTGAGGATGATGGCAACAAGGCCAGTGAATCACGGGAGAAAAGCCTTTGGAGCAAATCAATTCTGGCCCAGAGACTAAACAGAAACACAGATGTGACTTTGTGTCTGGAAGCTGACATCAGTAACTGCCGAACGGCCACAGAACAAGGCCAGCTGTGCAGAGCCGGCCGTGGGCTGCGGGACACGTGGTTCTCTGCTTCCCTGCTGAGTGCTGGAGTGGCCTCAGTGGCCCTGGCCCAGACTCCTCTGCCAGAGGTGCCCAGCAGCTGAGGGTGGGGGCCCTGCTGCTTTCTCTGGGCGCTCAGGAATCCCGGAGGATTTCTAGGTGCAGCTTCTGTTTGTTCTGCAGGGTCTGCAGAGCACAGGTGCTGTTATAAGCACCTTTGGTGTAGCAGGAAGAGTGCTAGCACCTCGCCTATAATATTTCTAATCCTCACAAGTATAGTATTTACCCCACTTTTCAGACAAAGAAACTGAAGGCTCTGAGAGGTGCTAGAATTTGCTGAAGGTCATGAAATTTTGTTTTGTTTTTTCATAAGAAAATAAAGTAGTGGGAGGGGAACTGGGGTTCAGACCCAGGCCACTGACTACACACTCTGCCAGGACAGAGTCACTCCACCAGGACACCTGCCTACCCCAACTTGGGGGCCTCAGAGGCACAGCTTTATGCCCCAACAAAACAAATCCCTTTTCTTATCGATACTCCCCTCATCCAGTGGTGATCCCTCCCCCCACTCCAGAGGTGACCCCTCTCCCCTCCAGAGGAGGCCTCGATGCCTCCTTAGCAGTCATGGGAGCACCATGTTGGCTGGACCATTACATATAGAGCCGTCTTAAGTGAAAGCCAAGAACAAACTGAAATGAAAATAAAAGAGTGGACATACCCTGAGCCTTCAGAACTTAATGCAGAAAGTAAAGCAGAAAAAATAAAAAAGGAAAGGAAGGAAAGAAAGGAAAAACAGCATGAAAAATCATCATCTGTTCTAAGTATAATTTTCTGGACTAAACATTCAATGACTACACTTTGGGCCTGGAAGAGAGAGAGGTTTCCTATGAATCTACGTGGATGTAGCCTCTCTTCTACACAGGTTGCTATGGATAGAAATAAATAAATTTATTTATTTATTTATTTACTATTTATGTCTCCTTCCCAGCTTGATGGTGGAAAGGAAGCACATACATAGGAAATAGCCTTTTTAGGAGACCAAGAGATTTGATCACAGAAAAGGTCGTGAAATGAATCGGCCCCTCAAGTCCACCAGTATAGAAAGTTATCTTTCACCTTTTATTCATCTATCCCTACCTGAGATCATTGAGTATTATTCTAAATAACAGGACATCGCTTAAGCAAATAATGTCAATTCCCAACTTCCTGTCAATATCCACTTTTTCCTGCTGCCCTGCACCCTCACTGGGCACACACCCTAGCTCTATGTCTCCAGACTGGGGTGCTGGGGCCAGGCCTCCCTCACAACCCCAGAACTTTGGAGGGTGAGGACCCAGCCATCTGCTTTGCTGTAATGTGGGAAGGCTTGGGCAGCCTGGCCTTGGGAGGCTAAGAAGCAGAGGCGCATGTGCAGGGGGGCTGGGATCTGGAAGGAAAACAGCAAAAGCAGGGGAGGTTGCTTTGGAAGTACTGCAGGTGAGACCAGCTACACAGGAATGCTATGGGAGGCCCCTCGCAGGACTTGTTCTAATGGAAATTCCCCATTAATGTCACCACGATGCATTGTTCTGGGCCCAAATCCATACCATGTAATGATTTTTATACTATTTGGTATTTTCAATTTATCACATATATGTATAACTTTTATGATAAAGAACTTGTAGAGCAAATAAATAGGTTGATTCTGGGAAACAGAAGGAATGGCATGTTCTGCTCAGATTCCTCAGAGTTCCCATTCAGGTTACCAAAGATTGATCTCGCAAGCAATCAGGGTGGCGAGGAGTCAGATATCGTGCTTCCTACCATCATTTTCTTAGAGCGTTTGGGTGTTTTCATTTGTAAAGAGAATTGTCATATTAAATTTTGGTTGAATAAAGTTTTTTGTCTTTTTTTTTTTTGTGGGTACCGTGGGTCGACCTCAGGACCTCGTGCGCCAGCAGGCGCACGAGCAGCTGAGCGATATCACCGACCCTTTTTTCGTATGTGGGTACCCGGAGTTGAACTCAGGACCTCGCGCTTGCCAGGCAGGCGCTTATGCCGCTGAGCTATCTCACCAGCCCAAATAAAGAGTTTTGTTTACCTTTTCTTTGTCCTTTTCCCCTTCACCTCCTGTCTTTCCCACTGTGAAAGTGCAAAGCACACTATTCCCTCTGTATCTGTGGATATATCCCAAGACCCCTGGTGGGTGACGGAAGCCCCAAATAATATTGAATCATAGACATCTACATGTTTTTTTCTTAGGCATACATATCTATGATAAAGGTTAATGTAAAATGAGGCATGGTATGGGATTAACAACAATAATAATATAGAACTGTAATAAAAGTTATATGAATGTGAAAAAATCTTGTATGACATCTTTCACTTTATAGAATAAAGACTTTTATAGGAAATAATAATAATGGCTTGGTTTAATTATTTTTACCTGATATTGGGAACTTCTTCTTCTACTACCAAGTCAGCAAGAAGAAAATGGTGTTTTGCAATTAGGAAACGATTTACTACTGATTCTCTAACCTGGGGAAAGAAATTGGCTTTAGTTAAAAATGTTCTCATTGGTTAAGCTATATAGTTTACTGCTTATACTTCTTTTTTTTTCTTTTTTGTGGGTACCGGGGGTCGACCTCAGGACCTCGCGCGCCAGCAGGCGCCCATGCTGCTGAGCGATATCACCGGCCCTTTTCTCGTATGTGGGTTGTGGGAGTCGAACTCAGGCCCTCGCGCTTGCCAGGCAGGTGCTTACGCCACTGAGCCATCTCACCGGCCCATACTTTGCCCTACTGTCACCTAAGCATTCCCCACCCTCAAATTGTTACTTCTTTTGCTGCCCTGGTATCCTCTTGCGGTAAATGCTGTAATTTCCCACCCACAGACTGTAAGTTCCCTAAAGGCTTTCAGGAAGCTGGACAAAAGATAGTAAACTTTGGCTGAATGAATGCATCAGTGATTACAAAAAATCAGACTAGTCTCAAAGAACACAATTCAGAATTGATTCTTAAGTTTTTCCTGTATCCAAAATGATCAACTTTCTAATTTGAATAAAAGATCTCTTAATTTCCATAAATCTTTTTTTTTTTTTTTTTTTTTTGGGTACACAGACCACACGGTAGATAAACTAGCTAGGAGAAATACCTGGTAATCACAATAGCATTCCTTAATAGTTAAGTTTACTGAAGGAAGGGAAGAAAAAAGATGGAAAAAAAAACCAAAGGAAGAAGGATAAACAAAAGGATGTTTCAACTTTAATTTTTAGTTTTCTAGTCATAAAGGCAGTTTTTGGTTTAAAAACTTTTTTTTTTCCTGACTACAATGGTAACCATTGTAATGCAATGCAACATAAATACAAACATTTAAATATTAGAAATTGAGTCCTTTGTAATCATACCCCATTTACGATATTCACTAATCATAAATCACAACATATCCTAATAAGTTCCTATATTACCAATTATGTATTTGTATTTATGAGAAAATAAGTCGAGAGGTTAAGCTTGCTTAAGAAGACACAGACATTTACAAGCGTAGAGAACTTTCCACCCTAGAATGCTGGCTCCCTCTCCCCCTGCAAAGCCTGCTTTAAAGCACCCTCCTTACCTGCTGGAGGTACTTGGCTACCATGGCCCGGTGGGTGTCTATGTGGTCCTTGGTTTCAATTACACTTTTGTCTCGTAACCGCTTCTCGTAGTCCTAAAACGAGAGAGACATCGTAGTTTTGTGGTTTTAAAGTGCTCTCTGCTGCTGCTCTGGGGAACATGGACTTATTTATCAATGTGGCTTTGAAGTCATAAGTTAGGGTTATAAAAGTTTCTCCTAACTTTTGGTTCATAATGGATCTTGGAAATGGTGTCTGGGACTCCGAGTCGGGGTCAGTTAGTTGAACAGCCTTCCTAGCAGTGCAGTGTTTAGAAGTTAAGATGTTCATGCAGGAAGGAACAGAAGCCGCAGAAGAAACAGAGAAAGGACTTACAATTTGAGATGCTAAGCTCGTCCAGGAACTCAGCCAAAGCCCCTGCTTAAGTTCTGTCTTATCTACTGTAAGTACAGCAATTACAAAAACAGTGGAAAGCGCCAGTGAAAACACCCCCATTATCACATGATATCTGCCTGTAGCTGCTGGCCCTGTCTGCTCAGCCCTCTCCCTCCTTCAGTCAGTGAGACAGCGCGGGTGCCCCAGAATGGCCACATTCTTCTTCACGCCCAGCCTCCATCGAAGATGAATGGCGGCAGTGGCTCTTAACCCAGGCTTGGTGACTCAGAACCATTCCCCAAGACTTCTGAACCTGGGGCCGGAGGTCATCTCCATTTCTACTGGCTAAAGCCACCAAACATAAACTTGGATGTTGTTGGTGACCACGGGACCCAGTGGACAAATCCTCTCTGCAAAAGGGGAGAAGGAAGCCACCACACCAGCAGCCCAGCCAGGATGGAGAAGGGGCCGGGCAGCAGGCAGGCCCTGCATCCCAGGGTCTGAGGCACGGTGGACTCCTGCGGTCCCATGTCTTCAGATGTTCAACACTATTTTGGAATTAAATAACAATAAACTTCCGTTGGTGTCTGAAGTTGTTCAAAATTGAGCTTTTATCCCTTAGGATCACAAATGCAAACCACTGGTTGGTAAGAAGAACCAACTAACAAAAATATTAACAAGAATAGTTTCTGCCTGAAAAGAAAATTATTCTGCATGAAAGAGATTATTTAAATATCAAATTCAAGAAAACTAATGGACAGGCTATGTATAAATATGCTATAAAAGAAAAACTGATTTTGATACTGAGAACACCAGCAAAGCACACAGACAACCACACACCAAATGGCACAGCAAATATTTTATTATTTTATTAACCCCTCTCAGGAAATTTCTTACCTGGAACACTTTTTCCATAATTTCTCGGTCATATGCTGGAATTGGCTTATAATTTCGGAATTCCGGCACCTCTTGGCTTCTAAGACAAAGAAGCCTGAATCGTTTGGATCTATTTAATTCCTCACTGGTGACAAAGTTAAATTCCTGTTGCAGCTGTTCCAGTCGAAAGAAATCAGGGATGTAGGATTCTCCACTGGTAGCAACCTATAAAAATCAGAAAATGCAAATTCCAGACAACAAGCAGATTTCATCCAAAGAAACCCAGCACTGAGCTTTTGGTAATGTTTAACAGTTCTAGACTGACAGGTTTGAAAGACAAAACTTATAATATAATCATAAAATGGCAGATAGTATTATATTCACTTAGCAGTTATAAGAAGTACCATAAATCATTTTTCCAAAACAAAAATTTTCAGTTTCACTTCTTGTGTGCATGGTTCTATAACAGTGTTATGATACAATGGAATGAAATTGTACAGACTGAAATAAAGGACATATTTATGTCACATTTCAGTGTGTGAACTAGCACCGACTAGAAGTAAGATTACTCATATGCATCACACAGGTAAAATCCATACATTGGGAGGGTTTTTAATGTGTTTGTGCACATAGGTAGATAAAGGCCTGAGTCGAGCGGTCAGCTTCATTTGGCTGCGTGGCCATCCTTCCTGTCTGAACAGCATCTCAGGGCCTTGGTCACGGGGAAAAGTGAGCTAGAGAAGGACACCAGTGAGCCAGCTTCGGCGGCCCCGCGGAGATGCTGAGTCGGCGTTGTGTGGGCTGCGAGCTTCCCAGGAGCTGCCTGCTTCTGCTCCGTGCTTTGCAGCTGTGACCTCTTCCTGGCCAGAGGGACACCAGACAGCAGAGACTTGCTGGGGCCTCAGAGTGGGAAAGGGGACCTTGCTTTATGTTAGGGGAATTCTGGTCCATAACAAGTGCTATGGTTTATATCTAGATGTTCCCCCAAAGCCTCACACGGTCATAGGTGGGGAGTTTCGAAGGTGGCTGGATTAGGGTGTGTGAATGTAGATTAAGGGAGTGCTGCTGGGATTAAGGGTGCCCCACCCTGAGTATGGGTGGCAGCAATCAATAGGTCTGTAGACTGCATGTAATATAAAGGGAAAAAAGAAAGCAGGCTGCTGCTGCTTGCTGCCTTCTGCCCACCCTGCCACGGACTATTTCTCCTCTGCGATGCCCTCTGCCATGCTGCCCTGCCTTGGAGCCAGCCCACTATGGACCGAAACCTCTACAAACTGTGAGCTGAAATAAATCTTTCCTCCTTTAACTTTGGGTGTCAGGTGTTTTGTCTCAGGAATGAGAAAAGTAACTAAGACAACAGGAGGCCAGTCAGGAAGGCAATCCCTGTGCTTTGTTCTTTCTGGAAAAACAAGTCGTTAGAATGTTTTCTCAATGTGCTTTGAAAACTTTACATGGAATACACTACATTTTAGGTAATGTGGCCTCTTCTTAGTATTTCTATTCTCCTCGTTAAGAGGTCTCACATTGGAAGGACAAAAGTCAGAATAAAACAAAGCTTGTTTTGAGACTTAGAAAGATGGGAAGGAAAATGTAGATTTCACAGAGGCCATAATTATCCTGTGATGAACCCGTGCTAATACGCCTGTGGATGAGAACGTGTCACATGCTTATTCTCTGTAGCACACGTGTTGATTGTGTTTTGTGCCAGTTATGAAGTTGGCAGCGAACCCCACTGTTCGATTCCAAGAAAAATAATTTACTAATTGATTTTCCATCTTATTTACAAATTCACTGAAGAAAGAATTTTGATTGTTATGGTAGAGACAAACGATTTATCTGGTATGCACTGAAAGACTTCTTAACATACCCCATGAGTACGTTAGGGGCGAGGGAAAGAGCTTGTGCCCTGATGTAGATCCACTTACCGCTGTGCGACTGCCCGTCAGTAACTCTGAGCCTCTGGACTCAGTTTCCTCTCTATGGGATTGGGAAAGAAAACCTTTCTTAGGGGCCTTTACAGAAGTCACAGCTAAGAGTGACAACAACCACAGCTAGTACTTAGTGCTCGTGGTTTGTGTGCCTGGCTGAGCTTCTATGGGCAGCAGTGCACCTGCTCACGACCACACCGTGAGGGCGGCACAGGGCTTAGCAGCCTTGATGCTCGCGGGGCCCCAAGGCCAGGTAAGTAGCAGAGCTGGGACTCGAACGTGTCACTCAGCACAGCACTCCGTCGTTAAACAGAACCATCCAGGAGAACAGGGTGTGCCAGCAAGGCTCTTTCTGTGACCATCCTCCGAGTCCAGCTGCATCACATTACCGAGATCAGCTGCATCAGAGGGGCGTTGCTGGGGTCGTTGGGGTCCAGCTTAGACTCGGCCGCCCACTTGGCCAGCTTCTTCATGTCCGTCAGTCCTGAGGTACCAATCGATGAGATGGCGTCTGCTCTCTTCAAAGCGCTGAAACAAAGGAAAAAGAGAAAAACCATAGCTGTTAGAGTCTACGAGGCTCACTTTATCACCCAGCAGTCTGCTTCAGGGTAACAAAATCCCAGGGGACCGCCTAAAGAAGCTGCTGTCCTCCACGAGAGAGGGCCTCATCACAGGCACATTCTCCAGTGCTCTTTGCTTGATGATTGCTATTGATTACGTAATAGGGCGATGAAGAAATACGAATGGAAGGAACACAGCGGGGACCCCGCCCCGCAGTGAGGTGCTCCGGTCCTGGGTCCTGGCCAGGGATAAGGAGCTGCTGTGTGTGGCCCATGGGGACGCTGGGGCTGAGGACAAACCTGAAGAGAAGTGCAGCTTTACTTAAGCACGGGCTCTAGACGGCATCGGAAGGAGGTGAGGATGTTGGGGCTGGAGCACTGTCAGCAGCTCACCCCATCGCGCGTGTTCTCACCGCCTCCCCGAGGAGCCGGGAGCTTGAACCTCCCGGAGGTTTCTGTAGCACTAAGAGAAATGGAGGCAGAAGGCCTCCACCCAGGCCCAGCCAAGCCTGCACCAAAGGGACTCCTGACTTAGCCCAGAGACGTGACTCCTGGTGGTTTTCATGACTCGGAGACCGAGCGTGCACTGGGGACACAGGGGGTGTGAAGGGACAAAACAAGTCCTGTTCTGACTTCCATGGATTGAAAACGAGGTCTCTGACTTGGAAAGTGTTTTCTTTCTTTCTTTTTTTTTTTTTTTGGTACCGGAAATCGAACTCAGGACTTTGTGCTTGCTAGGCAGGTGCCGTGCCGCTGAGCTGTATCCCTGGCTGGAAAGTGTTTTCTTTCTTTTTTTTTTTTATATGCGGGTACCGGGAGTCGAACTCAGGCCCTCGCACTTGCCAGGCAGGCGCTTATGCCGCTGAGCTATATCGCGGGCCCGTGTTTTCTTGATGATCAGGATAAATCATTTTACTTTAGAGATGAGGCAGCTGAGGCCTAGGATAGTAGATGACACTCATGATGAGACTCTGGGGAGATGGCGGAGGGAGATCCAGGCCTTGGGACCAGCACTGTACAGAGAGGACTGCCTGGGCACACTGGCGAGGGCTCGGCGGTCTTCGGTGCTGAGGAAGGACGAAGGATGGGCATGGGAAGGTGCTGGAGAGCCACGGCTTTTGTGAACTGGGAGGTTCTGCGCGGGTCATCCTCAGCAGTGCACCTTTATGTGGGGATAAACGCACAGGACTGTGTCCTGCACCTGCCTCAGCTCTGAAGTGGGGAAAGAATACCCACAGCGCTTCCCTGCAGCTCAAACGAAATGCTTTTTCCTGTGCCCGTGTCCCTACGCTGAGCACAGATAAACACCCAATGTTTATTAGGCTACTGCTGTTTGAGTTTTGCCCTAAAGACAACACCCTGAATATACTAGTGCCTGACAATAAAAGGGAAGAATGTGCTATTGCAAGCTTTCCCCGGGGGTCTTCAGTTCTCTTGCCGAACTTTCCCACCACGAGGCCAGCCTCGCCTTACCTCCGAAATCCAAGGTTCTGCTGTGACAGTGGAGGAATCAGTGGGATCCCGTTGTCCCCCACGGCCCACGCCACACTGTGAGACACTCTCCCTGAGGTCATGAGAATCAGCTGGTTACTGCCATCAGCTTCGAAGGAGAAGGGCACACCTAGGGCACATCAGATGAAACAGGGCACGGTTTAGAAAGGAGGAGGGACCTGCACCAGGCAGGTGGAGGAGGAATGGAGCTTGGGTGGGTGGGGTGGGGGTGGGGCACATAGAAACTATTCCAAGCCAGTGTCGCTGGGCTCCTTCAGGTGGCCGTGCACAGCATCAGCTCCTGGCCCTCCTTCTGGCAGCAGATTGTACCCATTACCATGACACAGTCTCCAGGGTGACCACTGTGTGTATATGAAGGCTCTCCCTAAAACAACTGTGTGACCCTGCCCAAATTACTTACCTTCTCTGAGCCTTGACTTACTTACATGTAAATAAGGGAAAATAATAGCACCCCTTTCAAAGAATAAGTTCAAAGATATTTATTTGTTCATTCATTCAAGATACTTATTAGGGCCAAGCATGGTGGTACATGTCTGTAATCTCAGTACTCAGGAGGCTGAGGCAGGAGGATTGCTGCAAGTTCGAGGCCAGCCTGGGCTACAAAGTGAGTTCAAGGCCAGCCTGACCTGCATAGCAAAACCCTGTCTCAAAAAAAAAAAAGACAAAAAAAAAAAAAAAAGAAAAAAACACTTATTAGAGTTATTACTTAATGCCAGATACTATTATAGGCATTGAAGTTAGCAGTAAAGAAATAAAACTGATAAAAATCTTTATTCTAAACAACAACCAAAAAAAAAAAAATCTCCTTTTCGTGGAGTTCATATTGAATAGGGGGAGAAAGGGGCAAGAAATATGTAGATAAATAAGAGAAATTCGAGTTGGGTAGGGTGGCGCATCTTTGTAATCCCAGCACTGGGGAAGCTGAGGCAGGAGGATTGCCAAAAGTTCGAAGCCAGCCTGGGCCATGCAGTGGGATCCTGTCTCAAAATTAATAAATTTTGTGCTGTAGAGGGTGAGGATGTCATGAACTTTCAGGTGGGGTGAGCAAGACAGCCCCGATGAAGGGACTTTTGAATCCATGGCTGAAGCACATTAGCAAGTGAGATGCAGATGCGGGAATGCACATTCCTGGTAGAAGGAGCGTGAGCCAGGTGCGTGTGTGTGTGTGTGTTTGCTGAGTGACTGTAGGCCTGGCAAACAGTGAGCATGCAATAAATGTTTATTATTTCTAAGCTATTATGGTCACTGACTTGGCCTCCACCAGTTGGAAATGAATGATAAAAACTCTCAGGGAAAATAAAGGAAGAAAAGATTTCCAAGTACTAAATATAGAAGTTACATAGTCTGGATTTCCAGTTACCACTACTAACACAAAACATTGTCAGTACTCCACTGCAATAGCATCTTCATTTTTCAAATCTTTCCTTCATTTTGAACATCCCATTTTTATCTCTGACATACTCCTACGTGGCCTTAAAGGAGGTACCATAAATCCACTTACTGAATTAGGAAGATAATATTCAAAGAGGTTACATGACTCTATGGCTACTAGGATCACACAGCTTGTGTGTATCAGTGCTGCATACTTTATACTGGTGATTGGATTTGAGAATTCTTGCAGAAGCATTTCCAGATGTGAACTAAAAAACTTAAAACCACCAGAAACATGAGAAATCAAGCCATCACAACTAAGAGGTGGTAGAACCAGACCAATACCCAGACAGGTATTGGAATTATCAGGTACAGATTTAAAAATATTTTAATATATTTAAATAAAATGAATGAATGAAAAAGAAATGGTTGAAATTCTGAAGAAAGGACAAAAAAAAAAAAAAATGAGAACAGGCCAGATAGATTAGAAAAGAACTTAACAGAATGTCTAGCACTGAAAAATACAAGTGGAAAAAAAATGATGATGAATTCCAATGATCAGACACTACTGAAGAGCAAATTCATGTCTTGGAAGACAGGTTTGAAGAAATCACATAAAAGGTAGCAGTGAAATAAAATATCAAATATATTAAAGAAATGTTAAGAAACTTTGGGAGAGCCGGACACAGTAGCCACACACACCCAGCATGCTGGGAGGTTAAGGCTAGAGTATCCCAAGTTCAATCTCAGTCTAGGCAACTCAGCAACTTAGTGAGAACCTGACTCAAAATAAATAAATAAATAAATAATAAATAAATAAGGCTAAGAATGTAGCTCAGGGTGAAGGCCTTGGGTTCAATCCCCAGTACAAAAAAGAAGAAGGAGAAGGAGGAGGAGGAGGAGGGGAAGGGGAAGGGGAAGGGGAAGAAGAAAAAGAAAAAAAGAAGAGGAAGAGGAGGAGGAAGAAGAGGAAGAAGAGGGAAGGACATGGAGGATATAGTGAGAAGGTCCATCATATATCTTATTAGAATTGTAGAAGAAGGTAAGAGAGAATATTAATGAATCATCTCTATAATAATGAAAATTACTATAATATTTCAGCCTTATCAGTATCACTATGATGTATATTTTCATGCCCAAGGCTTTATCTTCATTTCATATTATTTCCTTATATAAGATGTCCAAAAGTAGAATAAGGGACCAAAGGGCACCTCAAAGGTCCTTAATTCATTGTATCAAACTCCTGAATAGTTAGTCACATGCGTTTACATGGCCAATAACAGTTTATAAAAAAATGGCTTGGCGAAATAATCATATCATCATTGTTTGAATTTCTGATAAAAATTTGATAATTATCTGGTTGTCTGAGAAGTTAAAAAAAGATATTCAGTGAAACCACAAGCCTCTGAGGATCATTAGCTTTCCTTACCACTTCCGACTCCCTCGTGGTCCAGGGTCACCTGCCGGTTGCTGCTAAACTCCACTTCCTCCACGGGAGCCCTTCCGGTGACAACGCTAGTCTCGGGGATAGGCAGGAACACTTCTGCCAGCAAGGCGGTACTGCTGTGTCCAGCTGTTTCATAGACCTGAAGCCCGGAGAAGAGAAACAGCCGATAGAAACAGCAGTGGGATGTGCTCTTTCTCAGATCATCCGTCCACACCGTCAGTGTTTCTCCCGGGCCCCAGGGTCATCTCAGAACGGGAAGGTGAGCTGCGTTACTCTGGTCCCACAGAGACCAGTTTATATTACACTGAGTGGCCGAGTTGTGGACATCTGTTTTCTAGCCCGCCCTAATCTCCGGGGCAGGGAGGTTAATCAGAGTTGCAGGCCTCTACGGTTGTTTCTATTCCAAACCAACGCGCAGGTTACTTGGCGGAAAAGTTTCCTCTTTGTCCTGGTTGCTTTCCCAGAACAAGGCTCTCTGGTGAGACGGGTGAGCCAGTAAGGACTCGCCACTAGCTGGTTTATCATCTGCTCCAACACTGAAATCCGTCAGACAGCTCTCACACCCAGACGCGCTCCAGCGCCATATTTAAATCTGTTTTATAGGTTTCCCAAATTCGTCACATCCGCACTCATTTCATTTGTTAGCTACAGAAGCCCCCCCGGTCACTTCTCAGACCTTCTCCCAAGATGGTGCCATGATGATGAGCTATTAATGAAGTAGCAAGACCGGAAGTATAATTTGATTTGCAGTTAACTGTTCAAAATACTTTCCTTTTGTGAAAGCAAAAACAAAACTATGAAATTATTATTATTATTACTCTCCTGCATTTATTACTCTTGGATTATAGAATTTCTAATCAATCTTAACACCCATGGTAGCTAAATCAGGGTGTGAAGCTTATTTAAAAATAAGGACGCATCTAAATGTTTTTGAGACCTTGTATCTCCTGTAATAAGATAATCGAGTGTTAGTTTGTTCAGCGGTGCAGAACAAAGTTTCTGTATTATGTGACTCCAGTAGCTTTGCAAATGCACCTCTGCTAGATTTGAAGAGTTCAAATATTTTATTGCAGAAGGACTCAAGAGTTGCTTCTGAACTTCAGTTTTGTGTTTATTCCTGCTGGCGTGGCCTCTGCTGGTCACCACACTTCATGGTGACCAATAAAACACACACTGACACACACTATGTCTAGGGCATTGCTGGACATTGGAGTGAAAGTCCTTGTTCTTGGTCTCTGGGGCCACCTTCCTATTTAGTGCCAGAGAGGAACTGCGTAGGGTCTCTTGGTGCTGAGTCCCCAGGACAGGGGCAGATATTAATGCCATCTTCAAAGCACTGGCTTCAAGGGATCTGGCCCGAGTCCCAGTGCTCAGTGCTTCATAAACAAGGGACCACCTGTCACACCCACCCCCCAATCACAGACGCAGAGGTGTGGAACCAAATTGTCTGGGCTCTGGAAAACCCCTAGCTGCAGGGTGTCTGGTGGCACCCTGTAAGGTCCCCTTCCACTTCCTGCCCTGACCCTGGATTCCAAGACTTTCTACTGTGCTCCCTTCCCACTGCCAAAAGAATCTCCATCTCATCCTCTCCTAGGGTTTTAGAAGGGTTTAGCACTTCAGCTGACATTCAACTCACAGATGTGGCCCTACCCAGTTGGAAAATCTGTCACATAGCTTGTGAATAGGGTCTTGGAGGTGGGGCTATGTGGCCAAGGTGGTATTCTAAGGGCAGCAGCCAGTTACCACTCAGTATAGGAGTCTAATGTTAATACACTGTAAGGCCAGTTATAATCCATACATGTAAGCTCAGTCATAATCAATACATAGTGGCTACCTGGAGAATTGTGTTGGGATAATTCTAAAGTTACATCCAGGCACAGTGCAGGGCGGTAAAGGGCATGGCCAGTCAGTCATTTCTGGCAACGATTGCCAGGAGTACAGGGGCTGGAAATGAAGGATTTCTACACATGTGATGGAGAAGATTGGTGATATCTGCCCGCTTGGTGGATAGGAAACAAGGGAATGCGTGCCTCTGATTTGCAGCTTAGTTAACAAGCCTATTAGAATCTGAAGAGAAAAATCTGCTAGGCCATAAGAGAGGATTCACAAAGAAGCAGACAAGCCTTAAGTCACTGTGGTGGCTTAAGTAGCATCCTCCAAAAATTGATGTCTACTCAAATCCTCAGAATGAGATCTGACTTCGAAATGGGGTTCCTTTCCTTAGGTGTAATTCATTTAGGATCCAGATGAGATAAGGGTGGCCTCTAAATCCAATGAGAATGGTCATAGATAAAAAGGACACAGAGCAGACCCTGTGAAGATAGAGACAGATTGGAGCAACACTGCCACGCACCACGGGGCTCCAATAGCTGCCAGAAACTGAAGAGGCAAGGAAGGATTCTCCTCTAGAGCTTTTGGAGGAAACATAGCACTCCTGACACCTTGATTTCAGACTCGGGGGCCTTCAGAACTGTGAATGAATACGTTTCTGTTATTAGGCCATTGGGAAGCTAAAACAGATAAACATACATTACTAATGGGGGGCTGAGGCTAGTGAGGGAGATTTATTAATCTGGGGGATCTTAGCACCTGTACCCCACCCCCGTATAAGTGCTCGTGATGGTGGTGTAATTGGTTTCTTTGTTATATTATGTTAGGGCCCCATACATGGTGGTATCGAAGCATTTCCTCAATGAATGAACTAGAGATCCCCCTGCCCACCGCCTTCTTGCAGCCACGCACCCCTGTCTCAAAGCACACACTTGAGCACTGTGGCCAGGTACTCTGCCAGCCGTCTCATACCTTCCAAGACCACAGAATTCTTGGCACAGGGATTATGATTAAAATGTGTACCTCAAGCATTAAACTCTCCGGCCAGTTGAATATTTGCAAATTGAAAATCTGTCCAAAGTGAACACGGAAGTCTGCCCCTAGTTGCCGACTGACTGTCCTGGACACCTCCTTGCTGTTGAAGAGCACCTTTAAATACACCGAGCGCCGCTTCACATCTTCCCTTCGCAAGACCTCCGCCCTGCATAGAGAGACCATTTGCAGCTGGAGTCAGTATTAATTTAGGGAGGATCCCTGGGGTATTTGACAGAGGGACACTGAGCATAACAAGAGACCCTGGAACCAACTCCTTTGGTCATGTTAGCTCCCAGTTAACCAAAACAGCCACAAAACAGCCACTTGAAGAGTTTACTATAATAAAACACTGTGGTGTGCAATTCATGAAGAAGCCATTAGCAGTCACTGCAAAAGGAAGAGGGGATTTAAGAACTATGGTCCAAGCATCACTGTACTACAGCCTTCTTAGATTGTTCCAACAAGTCTTACATTTGCATGCAAAACAAAATTCTAAGTAAATACATTCTTCATTAAGTAGAATTGAATTCAGACCATAGGGACAGTAAGGGTTAGTATTTGGGTAATATATTTTATTCTAAACAGATAGTAGCATACTATAGCAGTTAGATCAGGTCTATTTCTCTAATACTCAAGCTTTTTCTCAACATTTTCAGAGGGTAGGTGGCTGTGCAATGGATGTAAAATATTAAGAAAAGTTTCTTATTTGTGAAGACCATTCTAATTACAATAAGAGGTATCCCGGTGCCTTAAAAGAGCATAGTAGTCTAATAGCCTGAGACTTTATAAAGAATTCAGTGTCTCCAAGAGTGGTCTTTAACTTTATTGTCCATGTCTGCAGAGACACCCACCAAAGAGCTGCCAGTTCCTGGTTATGTCAATAGCAGTTCAAGCTCGCAATGCATTAAAATCTCAAACTAGCTCAAGTTTTCTGGGTGATGGCTTATGAATTAATTTTTCATTGTGGTAAAATATATAAAACCTAACTGTTATCATTTTAATCATTTTCAGTGTCCATTTCAGTGATATTAAGTACATGCACAATGTTGTACAAATATCACTACTATCTATTTCTAGAACTTTTCATCACCCCAAACAGAAATTCTCTACTCACTAAATTAGGTGGTGGCTTTAAATTTTTACATCTCTATAATTTAGACATATCCAGATACAAAATTGCTCAAACAATAGCATTTTATATAGGACGTTAACACCAAATTGCAAGAAGTATCGAGATACAACTTGGACTTCAACCAAGGTTGTGTCTGGGTGGGTCACAGGGGCACGGCCTTGGGGTCTGTCTGGTGCTTTGCCCCTTCTCCTTTGGTGCTGTCCCCTCTCCACCAAGAATAAAGCATCCTTCCTCTAGAACTGCTGTTCCCAGTAACCTCATGCAACAGATAGACCACCCTTGCCCCAACTTTTCTTCATTGTCTCCTTACCTGATGGCCTGATAAAGGGAGATTATGCTCCTTGGTTTGGGGTAATGTGGGTGGTACTCCCAAATCTCAGTGAAAACTTGGAAATGGATTAAGACTGAGGTGTACATTTTCAGTCAAATTTGGACTCACTTAAAAGATCACTAAATTGAGCCCAAGTTTTCCCTTTAAAAATGTACTCTGTTATCATATGTTTTGAATATTCATGACAAAATTATATGATATGGTATTTGTGTCTTGATAATAGCTATATATATATATATATATATATATATATATATATATTTTTTTTTTTTTTTTTTTTTTTTTTTTTTTGGCCAGAGAACCGTTTATTTATGTGTAGCATCTGTGAAGTTGAGAGAACACATAAAAACGCACAAGAAGTTACAATTAAAAAGAAATCATTACAACATTCACAGAAGTTTGAAACCAGGAAGGCCATAGGAAGCCTTATAATGACATCCTAATTAACCTTGGCATCAAAATGGATAGAAAGATGACTCACTCAATTTGAATTCTCACTCTTTTGTTGGAATGGTAAAGATTCCAGTCTAACATATTCCCTGTGTTCATGATAAGGCTTACACTTACTGAAGAATTAAGCCTCATTCATAGGGGTGATATTGGTGATTTCAATAGATTCCCTTTAATAGAGTACAACATGCTATAACAGGTATCAGAATCACCTATAAACCTACCTTGCAAGACCATGGTTTTGTACGTACCACCCAGAGTTTAAGGTTCAATGGGTCGCAAATAAAACCTGGGTATTTGGATCTAACAAGTTCTCGAGTGATGTTAATGTTGCCCATCCATCGTGGGGCTACACTTTGAGAACTGTGGCTATAAGGTGTGGGAGTTAGGGTGGAGTGACAAACTTGATTGGGCTTTCGGATCCACCCAGGGGATTGGTGGAGCACATTTCTGGGTATGTCTGGGTGGGTCATAGAGGTATGGTGTTAGGGTCTATGTCTGGTCCTTTGCCCTTTCTTCTTTTCTCTACCATGACTTTCCTCCATGTTGTCTTTGCCTTGGAGCCTGTCAACCATGGACTGACTCTCCTGAAACCATGAGCCAAATTAAACCTCTCCTTATTTAAATTGTGGGTGTCAGGTACTGTATCCAGCAATGGAAAGATAATACATAAGTATAGGACATTTTAACAATATTTTTAGTATATTATAATTTTTTAAAAGAATATGGGCATACAATGTACATTTATGGATTTATTATATGTGTAGATTTATAAAAGTGCTGCTTCTTTCAGGTATCACATAAGAATGACTAGAAATGTATTTTTATCAATCCAGGGAGTCTGCTGCAGATGGCTTGACAAATACAGTTAGAGGGCATTCCCACAAGTTCCTATGGGAGGTCTGGGGAGTCCTTCAAAGACAGAAGCTGGCCTCTGGTGCAGGTGCGGGCGGGGTCCCTGTGTCTGTGCCAGGGAGAAGGGACAGGGTACCAGTGGACAGAAAAGGCACACTGAGGTTATAGACCAGGGACCCAACCCAAGGCCACCTAGACAGCCGCTGGGGAGCAGGCGGAGGTCCGTGACTGAGATGCTTCTCCTACAGACAGCTCTGTGTGGCAGGCTCTTGAGTGGCCAGTAGGGAGGAATCGGTGGGTGAATCTTTTGAAATCACCAAATATGAGCAAACATCCCCCTCTGCTACGGCTCAACCCACATTCACAGATGGTTAACGGCGCCCCGCTCAGACCACGTGGCTCGGGAGATGTGCACTTCATGTCGTGTGTGGTGTGCAGGCGAGTGCGAGCCAGGCGTCAGCTCGGCGTGGCCAGAGCATCTGCTCACCTGGGACACTGGTCATTGGGTGTCACGCTCCCTGCCAGGCTCAGCTCTGGGAGCAGCGCGGGCTCGCCCGGCCGCCTCCTGGCGTGGGCTGCGCGCTCCCTCGCCTGCTGTTCTAGGGCTGCCCGGTCCGGGGGTTCTGGGGGAACAGGCTTCACGGGCTCCTCCCCGGGATAGGGCTCCTCTTCAGTCTCTGCCTCGGGATGCTCTTCTGCTTGTTTCTTTTTCTTCTTGGCCTTCTGTTGGGGAAGAGACAACCTGATGTCAGACGGGCAGGAGCCTGGGAATTTAATCTGAAAGCGGTCTTCAGAGCTGGGCAGAGCCGCCACCGCCAGCAGCTTGCTGGGGCCTCTCTGGGTCTCAGTTCTCCCACCTGCCACTGGGAATCAGCATAGGAAACTCCTCCTGGGGCTGCAGAAATGTCCTGCACAGCACTGATCCTAGAAAGGCGGGTGAACTCTGGAGCCATCAAATGTTAGCCTTCTCTTACGGTTCAACCTATGGAGTATTTTCAGAGGGTTAAAGGTTCCCCTGCTCAGACCATGTGGCTTCTTAAGAATACTTGTTATTCATGGGATCGCTAATATTTGTTCTCAAGGCCAAGGACACAGCTTGAAATGAAAGGCTTGAGACCACAATGGGCATGGCAGTTCACCCCAATCTATTACTTTTTGCCCTGGGATTCGGTTTTGCAGTCATGTGTAAGGAGCTGTATAATTTTCTGAGGGAAATGGATGAATACATACCCTCATGCAAAATGCTGAGTACCGTGCTCGACACATGTATTAGCGATCGCCATGTTCACTCAAATATTCACAGAGTGCTACCTCTGAGCTGTGTATGGTGTAGCTAGCTGAGCGGCTTTTTGATCAGTCCGCCCATGCCTTTGTCTCCTGGTGAGGGGGGCAGGGAGAGAGACAGGGAGGAGCCAGTGGGAGACCCCAGCCTGCAGGTCCAGCTTCCCTCCTATGTCTCAGGGGCTGCTGTTCCATACCCTCCCCACCTAGCCCTGGTCCAGGCTGGGGAAGGGCTTACGAACTTGGGCTTTTCTCCAAGCTTTCCATTGCTGGTATGAAGCTCTGTACTCTTCCATCTTCTGTTCATACTCTTCCGTGTGCTCCTCCATCAACTCATTTATTTCAGCTTGAATCTCTGCTTCATATGCTTCTTCATCTGCTTTCTGGTCAACTTTTTCCCTTTAAATGAATTCACAGTACCTTTGGTTATTTCTTGGAATTAATGGTGAGGAGTGAGGGGGCTAGGAAACAACTCCAGAGAGCATTAGTGATACCAAATACATAGATTGGGCTTTTATCTTCTGGTTCCTCTTCTAAATGTGTTGTACAGCTGGGTGTGCTGGTGTATGCTTGTAATCCTACCCCTCTGGGAGGCCGAGGCAACTTAGTGACTTAGCAAGGCACTGCCTCAAAACAAAAAAATGTAAAAAGTGCTGGGGATGACAGTGCTGCTTTGGGTTAAATGAGCCATGCTGGGTGCTGACACAGTGCCTATAAGTCTACCAGGGCAGCAGTTTCACTATGGTTGTTTCACTAATTCTTCAACTCTCCAAGGAACCACTTCATTCGGTTGCTACCAAGTTCCTGAAACCACTCCTGGACATCAGGTCGATGATATGAGATTGTCGCTGATGATTCTGCTGAGGTTTCCTTCCCCCAGGACATCAGTCCAGCCACGCCAGTATTTCCCACAGTGTGTAGTTCTGTGAGATTCCTACCAACAAGAGGTTCTGTGGCCATATCAACTCTAGATTAAATAAATGCGAGACTCTTCCTGCTATTCCCCTTTTGGAGCCCTTTCCATGTTAATGAACAGTCGGACCTTTGGCAAACATGTGGTGCTGTATCCCACCCCGCCCGTGGGAATTGGTGCTACTTATTAACTGTGCTGTTTGCCCTGATGTGGTCTGGTTTCCAAGTTCCACACTCCTAAATCTCCTCTACGCATTTTAGGGAAACTTAGTCAAATGCGTAGAGCTGACAGATATTTGCTTAAGACCATGTGCGGCCTGGCGGTTTACCAGTGATCGGTCTCCGTGTCACAAGCTCTGATAGAGCTGTTAGATGATGTACGGTGGTACCTGAAATTTACATACGTTGGGAAATTTGCCTCCCAGATTACGTTCTGTCTCAGATATATAGAGAACTGTTTACTTTTCTCATTCTTATCCTGAGGCATGGATAAACTATGCTGACAGTTGTTACCTCTAGGATAGAAGGGGTTGTTGGAGAGAAGGACTTAGGGGGTGCCCAGGTACCTCAATGTTCTATTGCTTAGCTCATTTGTTATTACTGTTTACACTGCATCTATGTCTTAGAACATTTTTCTTGATGGATGAAATAGCCCAACAAAATGATTTTTAAAAACCTACTTCCTCAGAACAAGTTTCAGGGGTGTATTCGTAAACCTCTGGAACTCTCGAAGGGATTTCATCTCTTTCCACACTTTTATGATGGTCTTGAGCAGTGTTCGATCTTTTTCTTGTTCAGCGTCACGCAGTTTTCTTGTTTCCCTACAAGATACGATAATATATGAGTGTATATTAAGAAGTGATTTAGGTGTATTTGTTTGCACATAAGAAAGAAATCAATAATGTTAAGTGATAGCATATTCAACTAGATAACTACACACATTTCTAAATAATCACTAGAAGAAAACCAAATACTAATGCAAATTTAAAGACGATAGGGTTTTTGAAAGGTTTATTTGATTTTGTTCTCTCTAGGTGAATCTGACTTGAATGAAACAAAATTGCCTTTTTAAATTCTTACTATAATGATGTACCTTTAAACTAGCAAGCTCCTTTGCAGTTAGGAAAAGAAGGGACCGAGCAGCTCTTACGGGTGAAGTTTTTGTAAACACAGCAGAGAATGCTGCCCTCTAAGCCCATAACACACTCACGTCTTTCTGTGCTAACACAGATCAAAAGTTCCACTCTCAGGAGACAAAGTAATCTTATCGCAGCCTTGGAGAATTTCTAATGCTAATGAGATGACCAATAGTTTTGACTTGACCTGAAGAGGCATCAATTGAAAGTGCTTCATCTTTATTTCCAATATTACGAGTCTCTGGAAATTGTTTAATACCTTATTTTAAGCCCTCTTTATGAATGAAAGCCACATCCAGACCCCAAATATACCTCACTATGCCATGAGTGAATAAGTGAGATGATTATTTAATTTTTGAATAAGTGCCATGTGTCATTCCAGGCAATTCAGAAGTGCCTAGGAGAGAAGAGGTGTCTGTGTCCCCAGGGAGTGTGTAATGCCACTTCAGAGACAGACACACACATAAATGGTAGTGACACGCAGTGCAGGGGTTGCCCAAGAGATGCCACAGGAGCCAAGGAGGACCCATGGCAGAGATGAGCCCTCCTGACCTCAGGAAGACCCGAGTCTGGAGTTGGCTTAGTCTGCAGAGATGGGGCAGAGCAATAAGCAGGTCTGGTTTCGAATTGTTCGACTGGTGGCAGTGGCAAAGGAAGATGGCTAAAGATGATAGCAAGTAGCCAAGATCCAGGACTCTCTGAAGCCCTTGGAAAAGCAAGAAAACAGTGAACTAGAATAAGAGCATTCTACAGAGGGGCACAGTCAAACCTCATGGGCAAGCATGAGTCGTTAGACCACACTAGGTTTAAATTCTGGCTCTGTCCTTTGCTAGGTGGCCTGCGATGGGCTACCTCCCCAGAGGAGACCTCGCGGGGTCGTGGGGAGGAGCAGAGGAGTTAATACGCTGTCTGCTGAGAACCTAGCCTGGCACATGCAGACGGCCCACAAATATTATCTGTCACGATCAGGTGGCCTTTATACCTTTTGCCGCTACCTCCTGGGCCTTATTTTTAAAGAACTGCAATATAAAATTATTTTCTTGAGTTATATGACAGCTTTAGGCTTTCTGTTTTCTGACTTCCCAAAGTCCCTAACAAAATAAATTTCCAGAAATACTAAAAAGAACCCTTAGTAAGAAAATATTGACCTTTGAGCTAAAGGAGCAAAGAATCACAAAAGAATGTTTAATTTAGAATTGTGACCAGAGCTGGGCATGGTGGCACACGGCTGTAACCCCAGCACTCAGGAGGCTGAGGCAGGGGATTGCTGGGAGTTAGAGACCAGCCTGGGCTACATAGTAAGTTCAAGGCCAGCCTGAATTATACAAGGAGACCCTCTCTCTAAAAGAAAAAAAAAAAAAGGACTGTGGCCAGAACTGTAGATGAGGGAAAGGCAATTTGAGGAATGGATTCATCTAAAGTAAAAATACAGATAAAAAGCGTTAAAAAGAAAACAACAGATGCACACCTGTAATCCCAGCAGCTGGGAGACTGAGGCAGGAGAATTACATTTGAACTGGCCTGGGCAACTTAGCCATATCCTGACTCAAAATAAAAAGATCTGGGAATGTAGCTCCGTGGTAGAGTGCCCTGGGTTCTATCCCAGTACCGGGGGTAAAAATAAACACCAAAGGAACTCTGAAGATTTATGAGCTGGGCAGAGGAGGGAGATTAGGAAAAGGACACTGAGAAGGATGAGTGGTTGCAGAGGCACAAAGGCATTGGGAGAGGAAGGACAACGCCTGTCTCATCAGGGAACCTGTGGCGATGGTGTCAGTGTCCTGAGCTGAGAGGGCTGCAGCAGGGTGCGCTCCAGAGGCCGGGTGAGCGCAGGAGTAAGCTGGAGAGGAAGGGGGGCAGACGCTGTGCACAGTGCATGTTTCGAGAAGTTTGGCCATGCAGGGAAATACTATGGAGGCTGGATGAGGCCATAGAACTGTCATTTGTTTGAGTGAGCACATCTGGCAGGAAGCCATACAATAAAGGGCTCAGCAGATGTGCCTCTAGGGCGGCAGCTCAGAGGGTGGCTGATCAGCAGGAGGTAGGATGTTGGAAATTCGTCCACTCAACAACTCCACTCGAGGAGGAAACCACCGGTCTAGAAACTGTTTTCCCGCCCAGTGATGCGTCAGTGAAAGGCTGAAATCCCTCCTCCTAGGTTAGCAGTAAGTGCTAAATCTCAGAGGTTTTCATCTCCACAGGCAGCAGTGTTGTGGGTCTGCGATGAGCCCACTGGGCACATGCTGTGGGTTTCATGCACAGGTCTGCTGTTTTTCAAATAGTGATTGGTGACTAGGATTCCACAGAAAACAATGATTGTTTTCAGAATAGCTTGATGTCACTATTTTCTTGCCCCGTGTGGGCTACACCAAAAGTTATTCTCACATAAAGGCTGCAATATATTTTTCCTTTTGACATGAAAGGTAATTTTTTTAACCAAAGCGTGGTGGCTATAATCTCGGCACTCAGGGAGACTGAGGCAGGAGGATTTCAAGTTTGAGTCCAGCCTTAGAGACTGTGTTAGATCCTATCTCAAAAGACAAACAAACAAACAAACAAACAAAGAAGACCAAAAAAGGATGGTGATGTATCTCAGTGGGAAGGTCATGGGTTCAATTCCCCATACCATAAGAAAAGAATTCATTTTTGGGGCTGAGATGTGGCTCAGTGGTACAGCACTTGCCTAGCATGTACAAGGCCCTGGGTTTGATCCCTAGAACATCAAAAAACAATGAATTTTCATTTAAAAACATATTCTTCATATTCTCTCTCTCTACACACACACACATGCACAGAGTATATGAAAGAACTAGCAAAAACTGTTAACAAGGATGTTCTCTGAGGCATGGGATTTTAGATGATATTCACATTTTACATTCTACATTTTCCTATTGTTGGGGGATAAGCATGGCTTTAACTTTTGAAGAAAAATTTTTGGTTTTTTTTTGAGACAAGGTCTCACTATGTAGCCCAGGCTGGCCTCAAATTCACAGCGATCCTCCTACATCAGCCTCCCAAATGCTGGGATCTCAGGCATGCACAACCACACCCTGCTACTTTTTGAATTTTTAAATTATGAATAATTCAAAACCAGGAAAAGTGCGTATCATGTTTGCGTGAAAATAATACTTCACCAGAAAATAATCAGTCTTGAAAACTAGAGATTAAAAGTGCTAGCCCCTGATATAACTGAGCAGCATAAGCGCCTGCCTGGCAAGCGTGAGGTCCTGAGTTCGACTCCGGGTACCCGCATATATAAAAAAAAAAAAAGCCAGCCCCAGTCACCTTGCCTTACCTGCCATTCCAGAGTAGTCACCAAGCAAGAAAAATAGTGAGGTAAAATCTGTGTAACACTGGTCATCACTATAGTAATGACAAGCTAGGGCTTATTTTCCAGGTAGGTCTTATTTTCAGGGAAACACAGTATAATAAATGACACCTGCTGATGTTTTGTCTCATTTGCGCAGTATTTTTTTTTGTTCTTATGAAGTGTTGAGACCTTCCCTGCTGATCCCCATCCCTCCTCCCCGGAGGAAGACACTGGTTTTCTCCACCTGTATGTCCCACACGCGTGGATACCGGAGCAGATAGGTGTCATTTCCGGCGTTCTTTAGGCTTTGTGAACCATGCCACACAGAGACACCTGGATCTTTCCGATCTCCTCTCCCAAGTGTGATGCGAGCCCTGCAGCACACAGGGTCCAGTGTTTCCTCACTTTCTCCTCCATAGTAATGGACTTCAAATTCTGTGTTAACAGGAGGGGATGTGTCTCATTTCATTTGCCAGGATTTCACACGTATTCAATGCATTCAGAAAAACCTGTCTGGAAAATAAACCGTAAACAAGTACGTACCTACCCCACTCCCCAATATCAGTAGGTAGAATTACAAACTTTGCTCACCGAATTTCAGATTTATATTCACTGATGGTCTTCTGGGTTGCATCAAGAGACTGCTGAGATTTTTCTGGATGAAGGCTGGTCTGAACCGCGTTTCTTAGAGCTTGGAGCTTACAAAGACACGGACACCAGTTTCACGTTAGTAACTCTGTCCACTAGGGAAGCAGTGGGACCGGACCCACCCAATTCCCCTGCGCCAGTGCTGTGAGCCCTCTGTGAATGGATGTGCAAGCACCCGGCTGGCTCCAAGCTCTCACTGAGAGGAACTTGGGCAAAGAACTGTTTCATCTCTTCTCAAAAATCTGGAATAATAACGAATACTGTTTGTCCATCCTTATTCTATGACTCAGACATTCAACCTGCTCACATAAACTTACTTTTTTATGAATATCTCAAAAACAAGTTTACATTCAAGCAGACAGTGGGCCTTTCTGGGTCCTGTACTATGGTATACTTGGGAACTGAAAAAAGTCTAAAATTATAGATCATAACGGGAGGCACTGTGGAGTAATCTCTTGTTTGGATAGCAAGGTTTTAAAGTGAGGACATGAGACAATGAGGTGTGACTGAATACAGTGAATGCTTAAATCTCAAAATTTTATTTTACTATAAAAGACATTTTGCCATTAACCCCTCACTTCAGACACTCTTTTTTTTTTTTTTTTTGTGGGTACCAGGGGGTCGACCTCAGGACCTCATGCGCCAGGAGGCGCCCGTGCCGCTGAGCGATATCACCAGCCCCTTTTTCATATGTGGGATCCGGGAGTCGAACTCGGGCCCTCGCGCTTGCAAGGCAGGCGCTTAGGCCGCTGAGCCATCTCACCGGCCCCTCTTCAGACACTCTTATCCCATTGTTTTTGGCTCTTTCTGAAGCAGTTCTGGATGTCCTTTATTGTGTCATCAAGTGCACTGTTGTGGTTGTCTTGATGTTCTGAATCAATTCAAAATGTTTACATTTCATGGTCATTTGGGGGAAGGGTCAGAAATCACAAAGGCCAGATCTGGTGAATAAGGTGGACGAAAACTAATATTTTTATGATCCTGCCTTTCCACTGGATGGAAATCGGCAGCAGCATTCAAGTATTTTTGATCATACTGTGTAAAGACACTCATGAAAAAGAACTTCCAGATCTGCTTCAGAAAGTGGCAAGAGCGAAGGGATAAGTGTGTTTGGGGTGAGGGAGAGTATTTGGAGAGGGATTAATGCAATATGTCTTTTACTGCAATAACTTTTTATTTAAATATATACTACATTTTATGATCACCCTTGTAAGATGGCCTATAGTTAAAATTACCAGTGGAAATCCCACAGGACAGTGTCACACTGGAAAGAACTCCACACGGCAGCTATCGTTTTGAGCATCAATTGAGGCAGCTGTCTCGTGTTTAGCTGCCACCCTATGGGAAAACTATATATACAAACAAGAGTGTCTCCTAGGACAGAGAGCTTCCCAAGCAACCACTGGTCTCAGGGCCTGAGATCACCCCGGCGGTAATGGCCACTTCTCCTCCCACTGATGCCCACTTCTCGTGTGAGGGATACCTGTGCTCCTCACAGAGCTTCCTCTTGATGCCAAGTATGTGCGGCTGAATTTGAACTCAGAAAACTGCGCACCCTCTAAACCCTTCCTCTTACCTCTAGGCAGGACGACATATCACACATCCCAGACAGTGGGGACATGCAAGACAGGCACATTTCACTGCTGAAAAGTACTTTCACGCTGGGGCTCATTGGGAGAAGCAGCCCTACGAAAGCATGGCGATCACACGTACCTTATCAGTAAGAAACTTCGCCTTGCTTCTCTGGTGTCTCGCAAGGTACTGGTCATATAACTGGGCCAACTTGGCTGCCAAAACGTGCTCCCGGCTAAAACAGGGGTGATGAGTGAAGATTAAACCTGAAATATCAATGTCCAGTTGGAAATTTCCGGGAGGGTCTCCAGATCCAATCATATGCTGAGTCCTGTGCATGTACTTCACGGCCTGCCAGAGAGCAGAGAGCGGGTGGAACACAGCGAAAGCACTTACTAGATAATGGTGTTGTAACCCTCAGAGGGAGGCAGCTGGATCCGAAAGACCTCCCGGCCTGTCCGGTCAGGCGGGAGCCCCATTACGTGGTCAGGGGCCTGCTCTTTTTTGAATACTTGGAAAGGGAACTGAAAGAGTAGGACTGAGAAAGGAAACCGTTCCGCTCCCACTTTCCTGTCTTTTTGTCTCCATTACTCTCCCAACTCTTAGTTCTGATCTTTTCCACACGCACTATCCCGTTTCTGGAAATCTCGGCTTATGTAGTTGGTGACCTTGAGATTTTTTAAATGTGAGCATAGATTCTAGTCCCAAATGGTCGCATAGATATGTATCTGAATTTTGAAAACATGAGGGGATGCTTTTGTTCTGTAGACAGCAGCAAGAGACTTTCCCGTAATGGCCCCTCATGTTGGCACCCAGTTTTCCCAGGGGGGAATGAAGGTATTGGGCAGAACAGAGCAAGAACGGTGGGAAGCAGCTGAGTCCGGTGTGGAGAAAATGGGAATGGAAATTTCCAAGGGGAATTTCTTGGATTGTTTGGTGTATAATGAATCAGATAAATCTCTCCATTTTCCTTTCCTAAAATCTTTAAGATATCCTCCATCAGTCATCACCTCTTACTGAGTTTGTGAAACCTGAAGATGAAGGGGGGCTCTATGGTGGCTTGAGATACATCACTCAATTCTCAGCAGCAAAGATAAGCCTTGGAAGCTACTAGTGTTGTCTGGAAAATGCTAACATAGGATACTGTGGCAAAATGTTTTATTTACAAATTATGAAGTTACATGGAAATTGTAAAACCTCTAGTTGGAATTGATTGATGCTTTCATCCTTCATCAATTTTGGGTAACATGTTCAGTAATCTCTTCATTTGATTATCCCACGTGGGATCAGGTAAGATGCTAGACCAGGACCAGCAGCCTTGGGTTTTAGGCCTGGCTCCACCTTGAACTTGCTCTAGGACCTGGCCCATGTCTCCGGGCCTCTATCTCTTCATCTCTAGAAATGGGACATTGAGGGAAAAGATCCAATTCGCATTCTGTACATCACCAGGCATAATATCAAGCATTCAATACATCATCTCATTTATTCGACAAAGATAAATGGGTACCTCAGTGTGATGGGGCCCATCTTCAAGCAGCAATCAATTTAGAGAGGAGAAGATCCTTGGATCTCAAAGGATAATGCCCAGGGTGTACAGAAGGACGTATGGAAATCCAGAAGGAGGCATTCCTGCATTATAACCCTGTAAGATTCTAATGTTATTCTCTATTAGGCTGAGAACAGAAAGGGGGATATATGCAGTGGGTACAGTGTAATCTTATTTCCAGTTACTATCAGATATGAAAATGGCTACCAATATTTGCACTTATGGTAAACCATCTTCATGCAAGTTTTCACTTATTGGTACACTTGTAACTGCACTGTGGTGCTGCCGGCCTTGTACCACTACAAGAATGTATGAGTTTATTTCATTTTAGACACTAAATTTCATCTTTTCCTAGATTAGCCAATTATTTATATGTATCTATGATTTATCATTTCTTATAGGACTCTAATACATTGAGTCCTACATTTATATTAATGGAATATTGTCTTTTTTTGTAAAAATAACACTATCCTTGATGAGAATTCTTACAGTTTTTTTTTTTTTTTAATTTTAAAAGCTGTCCCTGTAAAACTGTCATGTTCACAAATACTGTAGACTTGAATAGGACTGGATGAACTCTACCTCAGTACCTTCCAAAATGTGCTCTGTTCCCCAAATCGGACTCCCACGTACGCACTGGTTCATGCTCCGTTCATTGGAGGTGGCTTCTGCTTTAAGCTCAAGTAATGAAATATAAAAAGCTTCCAGGACTCCTGAAAGTCCTTGACCACACTGCTCAAAAGACTCCCACTTTCTTCCTTTCAGAGAGCAAGACCCCAGGTTCCTCATCTTTCTGTTGCGTTTCTCATCCCTTTTTATGTCTTGAGACCCAACATGAAGATGGAAGCAAGTTTCTCCCAAGCACCTTGAGGTGGATGTGGGGGAGGAAAGGCTACCCCTGGCACATCCTCCTCCTCCAGTCACTTGGATCTTATGGAAGCCCAGTGTGGCCTTTCCGAGGTGAGTTCTAAACATACTCACTCATGACGTGCAATCATGGAGACCCATTTTTCTTCTCTTTCCTTCAGGTAGAAGAGTAATTTGAATACAGTTATAACCTGCCTGTGTAAGAAGGCTTTAATCTCCATGGGGCCACTATGTGTCTTACGATCACCCAGATAACCTGGATTAATTAAAAATTTCCACCTTACAAAGACATACAACTAAACATTGGTTCACAGACAGAATGGAAAATTCCTCTCTAGTTGCTTTGTGCCTGCTAATTCTTGCCTTTGCTTTCCTCTTTCTAAGGGCTCACTCAGGGTGTGGCAGGCAGGTTCCATCTTGCACCTTTCTTGGGGTGAGTAAGTAAGGTTACTGGAATGATTCAATGTACTTGCTATGTGTACCTTTCAAAAATTTTTTTAAAGGAAAACCCACTGCATGGAACACTGGAAAAACAGACTTTGGCACCAGATAGACCTAAAGAAATATAGTAAAAGGTTAAAGTAAGTAAATAAATGAAAAGAGCAGTGTACAAGTCAATGATAAACTCAATAGAGTGCTGTGAGAAATGAAGAGATAGGCCTCATAGCTCCTCCACGGAATGAAAAACTCTCTGTTTTTCCAACACACAAGCCTGTAGTCCTAGGGGCTGTGCCCTTGTCTAACTCCTGTGAGGCGGTGTGACAACCTCTTTCAGTGTAGCTATTCTCTCTCTCTGCTTCACTATTACTGCCCACGAGATAGGAAGCTCTCTCCTCTCAATAGCGCTGGAAGGAAGCAGCTCTTTTAGATCTTGCATAGGAGTGAGATCACGCTGTGCTCGTCTTTCTGTGACTGGATTACTTCATTGCACATAACGTCTTCCAGGTTCCTCCATGGTGTTTCAAATGGCAGGACCACATTCTTTTTTATAGCTGAGTAGTATTCCATTGCTACAGTTTGGACATTGAATGTTCCCCAAGGTACATGTGCTGAAGGCTTGGTCTCCACAGCCTGTGGCACTATTTGAGGTGGCGGAGCCTTTAGTTGGTGGGGCCTAGTGGAAGAAAGCAGGTCATGGGGGTGCCCTGGAAGGGGACACTAGGACATTAGACCTTCCTCTCTCTCTGCTTCTTGGTTGCCATGAGGCGAGCAGCTTCCTCAGTTTCCACTTCTGCCATGACGTGCTACTGCACCACAGCCCAATAGCAACAGCGCCATCTGACCCTGAATGGAAACCTCTCAAAACAACCTCTCCTTTCTTTAGATTGATTATCTCAGGTATTTTATCACAGTAGTGGAAAGCTGACTGATGAATCCACTGTGCATTTATGCCACATTTGCTTTACCTATGCATCCATGGTGGCCAGTGAGGTCTTGGCTGTTGTGACTGGTGGTGTGGTTAGTGGGGAGAGGGGGACAGAGACCCGTTAGAGGATATACAAGCACAGTTAGATAGGAGGAACATATTTGAAGAGATCTATTGCACAGCACGGTGACTATAGTTAATGATGATATATTCTTAGAAAATGTAACGAGTGGATGTCACATTCTATCATCATAAAAATGGTAACTATGAGGTAATGCAGTTATTAATTTGCTAGATTTAACCCTTCTACAATGTCTATAGACTTCGAAACATCACGCTGTACATGATGAAAACGTACAGTGTTATCTGTCAATTAAAGAGAAGTGTACTGGACGGAAACACTGGCCTTTTCTCCCCATCCTCCCATCCCACTGGTGGCTTCCCCAGAGAACAGGAAGAAAGGGTCTGACTGGAGTCAGCCGGAGCCCCTGGTCCTGGCCCGGGCTCTGTGCTGAGCACGTGGTGGCCTCCGACTGTCTATTTCCAGGAGCCCCATGGGGTCTCCGGCACTGCAGCTGGTAAACACTGCAGGGCGGTTCTACTGGCTCGGCCTCTGTCTAACGGGGGACGTAATTTATGGGCGATGCAGTGGGAAACCACGGCCCTCGGGTCCCAGGGGCAGAATCTGCACAGTGTCTGATGCTCAGTGCAACTCAGAGTCTGATTTTTCTGACGCCAGTGTATTTCCAGCTGAGGCTGGAACTGAGGCTGGAACTTCTAAAGGAGAGGAGACAGACGAGGTCAGTCCGCTTCCTCCTACTCTACCTTCCACGTTAATCGTTCTCCTGTTTTCTCATTTCAGCCCACGGTTTAGTGCTTCATTATATTGATGGTTCACATTGAGATGGACGGACGGGTGGATGGACAAAGGGAGGGACAGATGGATTGTTTGATATATGCATAAGTTCACACTGTCTTGATCACTAATTACATCATGCATCATTTGAATGAAACCAAGTAGATGACAAATCCTTCCCAGGCTAAGCCTTATGTTTACATCTATTTCTTAGCTACTTCCAGCATCACCCTTTTTGTATGAAGTAGCTATTCATTAATTCTTGTCTGCAGTAATATTTTACAGAAATTTACAGTTTAATAAGGGGGCATACTCACATATCATTTCCATACTCACAATGACCCAGTGAGGTAGAGAAGGTCATGATTTTTCCTACGTTTCAATTTAGGAACAGGACGGGAGAGGCAAAGAGACCTGCCTGAAGCCACGAACCAGTGGCAGGACAGCAGGTCTGGACTCTGACTACAGCCGACATCTGGTCTGCTCATGACCTCACTTTCATGGGATGACTAGCTACAAACTGTGAGCTCTACACACTGAGAGCTAAAATAAACCTTTCCTCCTTTAATTTGTGGGCAGTAAGTATTTTGTCCCAGCAACAAGAAAGTAGCTAAGACTCCCTCCAGAACGCCGAGCTCAATAAGCCTCTTTTCTATATGAAGTACCCAGCTTCCAGTGCTTTGCTATAGCAACACAAAACAAATGAATAGACATGTATTACCTCGTTCAGTCTGCACGGTAGACACTATTACCATGTCTATATTGCAGATAAGACACCGAGGCACGGAGAGACTGAGGACTAGTCTCGCCCCATGAGCGGTAGGGGGAGGACTCAAATCGGGCAGTTTGGGTCAGAGCTCAGGCAATGGCTGGCCTGGAAATTTGTTGCTTGCATAAGAGGGACTGGGTGAACGGAGTTAGGCTGTCTTACACAGCAAGCCTGCTATTTGTTCTTCGCGTGTCGGATAGTGAATTATCAAAAGAGAAAAATCAAAGTAGAATTCTACAAATGCAGCACCCCAGGCTATTTCCTAAGCTAGATGTTTTCAGTCTTGTGGATTAAAAATGGGCTGCAGCGGAGGGGGTGTGTACCTTTTTATACAGCGTCTCGAGTCCTGCCTTGGCACTTGGCTCCTGGGCCAACGGCGGTGGCCGGGAGGGGAAGGGTTTGATGGGGCTCGGCAGAGCCAGGATTCTGCCATCGTCACCAAACCATTTCCTCCCCTGCAGATCAAACAGAGGGAAGGACTGTATCTTTTTCTACTTGACATAAAATGGTTTACAAAGCAAACAAAACATCGGCAAGAAAATTCTGTGTCAAAGTACACATTTCATGGACCTCCTCCTCCCCACAGAACTTTAAATGTCTCTGTTTCCACTGGAAATCAAGACTTCACCAACACCCCTGCCCCCACAGTTAAAAAAGGACATCATTCCTGACCACTCCTCAAAAAAGTTTAAGAAAAAGCTTAAATGAATACTTAAGGAAAATTTTATGTTCTATTCATTAAAGATTTAAGGGGAAATAATCAGAGGAGAAAAACTTGAACCTGAGAACAATATATCTGTAGAGAATTTAAAAATTTAGCCTGGCCTGGTGGCATATGCCAGTAATCCCAGCAGTCGGGAGGCTGAGGCAGGAGGATCCCCACAAGTTTGAGGTCAGCCTGGGCTGCATAGTGAGTTCAAGGCCAGCTTGAACTACATAGTGAGACCCTGTCTCTGAACAAAAACAAAAACAAAAGCATTCTATGAGTGGGGAAAGATTGCCAACATCTGACTTAACTGAAGCACGGAGCAGTGAGCAGCAGATGGGGTTTGAACAGCTGGGAGGCTGCGTGGTTTGAGGATCACTAAATGTACTGAGGAACAAAGTAAAAACAAACTTGCTATCACTTCCTGCGGACAAGCCTAGGAGCCGAGGAGCCCGGTGGACGCAAAGGCAAGGCGCCCGAGGCCCGCGGGCGCTGGCAGCACTCACGGGCTCCTGCCGCAGCAGCCGGTTCTCCACGATGTTCTGGTTCGCGCGCGCCACCTGCGGCCTCGCCCCGGTGTACAGGCCTTCGTCTTCCAGGAATCTGGGCTGCACGTTCTCGGGAAGCTTCTTACAGGTCGGCACTGCATGGTTCACAAACAAATACCATGAACACGAGCGCCAACCTCAATGTTTGAAACTGCCACTTGCCAAATTCCAACAACCTCCGGAGACCGCCTTTGTGTCCATGGAAACTGCAAGTTTTCCAGAGGAATTCGGGAAGCAGTGAAGAAGAGATGAATGTGTTCATTTTTGTTATCGTGCGTGTGCAATTGCAGATCAGGCATTGAAGAGATAACGCCGAAATAACTCGGTGGACCTGACTAAACAGTGTGGCATCCCGAGAAGGAAAGGAGTGTAGAGCTGAGCGTGGTGGGGCACATCTGCAACCCCAGCACTCGGGAGGTTGAGGCAGGAAGATTGCTGTGAGTTTGAGGCCAGCCTGGGCTACATAGTGAGTTCAAGGCCAGCCTGGGCTACTTAGTGAGACCCTGTGTCAAAAAACCAAACCAACCAAGAAAAAAAAAAAAAAAAAAAAAAAAAAGTAATCTTCAAATCAAAGGACCTAGGCACAGACTCAGTTACTCTTTAGCTGAGCCAGTTCGGCCACACACTCTTCGGAGCTCTTAAATATATATATATATATTTAAGTGTATGTGCTGCCGAATCAAGTGCTTGCTTTTGATTTTTGAGACAGAGTCTTGCTATGTAGTCCAGGCTGGCCTTGAACTCACTATGTAGCCCAGGCTGGCCTCAAATTGGGGAGATCCTCCTGCCTCAGCCTCCCAAGTGCTAGGATTACAGGCATGCACCACCATGCCCAGCCAACAACAAGAAATGAAGGTCTATACAGGATCCTGTCAGATGGTGACATAACTTGGGTGGGGGAGCTGCAGGTCAAAGAGAGGCTTTTCTCAGGAGCCAGGTGTGTGCCGAGGGAGGAGCCAGTGAAAGAAGCAAACCAAGTTCATCAGGGAAGACCCCACAGTCCTGTGTCTGGGTCAGCAGGGACCCGCTTGTGTGAAATGGTCCCATATGATTAGAGTGCAGTTGAAAGTTTCCTGTTGCCTAGCAATGCTGTGCCCACCCCTGGGTTACATCTATCAGCAGCATCGGTCCGAGCCAGGGCTGCTCTGTAGGCGTCAGCCCAGGAGCCTCAGCCACACCAGGCGGCCTGGCGTGCACTGGCTGTACCATCTGGGTTTGCACAAGCGCACTCAGGGATGTCCGTGTGATGACAGCATCACCCAGGGTACATTTCTCAGAACGCATCTCCGTCTTTAAGCAGTGCAGGACGTGCGAACGACTGTGTGTGCTGCGGCGGCACAGAACCTCCCCGAATGCTGCGGTGTGGTGAGCAGGAGCGTGCGTGACACAGCCCTGCAGGGCGTGGATGGGGCTTGGGCTCTGAGCCTGGGGGATTTGTGACTCTCACAAGGCCACAGGCCACTGTGGCAGAGTGGCCTAGAGCAGACAGAGGGGCAGTGGGAGAGGAGGCCCTGTGCAGGTTGGGCTGTGTGTCCGCATTACCCCACGCCCAGCCGCACAACACGAGAGCACGCGGACTCGCCACCAACCCAGATCACGCTGGTGTCCCTAGAGCTCATGTCTGGTCCTCACAGACCTGGAGCGAGCTACAGCTTTACCCTCCAACCACACAGCCAAGCATCGGCTCATCACCACCCTGAGGGCTCCAGAATTTCTCCCGAAAACTTCTCTGGTTGTTCACTCAATACGTGTATGTATATTTATTACACGACTGCCTGCAAAATCAAACTGAGAAAGGATAAGGCTACAGATAAGTACAAGCAGATGTCTCAACGTGATCTTTCTGTACCCCCAGGGCGAGCACAGGTCCCTCTGGAAGTCACTGCTCCTAACAAGAGTGACAGCACAGCATGGGAGCAATGGTTTTTTGTCACCTACACACAAGACAAGGCTGTTCATTCACATTATTTCCTCACCACTCACAACGGACATAAAATTCCCAAAGTCGTTTTTTAGGTAGTTTTAGTATCCTCCTGTCTTCAGGTGAGGCATAAAAGAACTTGCTCCAGGCCACACTCTGGGCGAGCTGAGTTGCTGGGTCTCCCCACTCCTGTGTGTTCGGCCGTGGCCGAGGTGTCGCCTCCATACCTGTCCCTCCTTGAGACTGGAGCAGGGTAGAAGCCGGATCCCTCAGATTCCCTGCTCAGAGCAACCAGGGCTCCACATGCCTCTTCCAGGGTTCTCGTCAAGCCCTCATTTCTGGCCAAGTTGGCATCAGCCCCCATAAGGGAAGTTGATTAGGTTCCCCAACCCCTGCCCCAACTCACGTGGGTCTGGGGAGAGGCCTGACAGTGGAGCTCTGAATGAAAACACAGGTGACAATCTGCTTTCCAGCTGCAAATGTCTTTTTTTGTACCCCGAAGAAACACCAATATGCAGAGCATCTAAATGTTGTGACGGGGGGGGGCACCTAGAGCCTTCTGTCACCTCCTACCCTCAGAGTCCTGGGCTGGTTCCCTAGCCCTTTGGGCTCCTGCTCCTGCACCTATAAATCAGCAGAATGACATTAGCTGAGTGTGCGGGGCAGGTTTGCTGGGCACCGGGAGGACAGCAGCTGATGTGCACCACGCCCTTAGGAAAGCACAAGGCGGAGAGCGAGTGCACAGGACACATTCTCCAGTGACACTATTGGTCCCGAGCCATTTCCTGTGGGTATTTTTTGCCAGCTACCTATTTTAGAAGGAAATTTGGGGTGTCCATCAAATTCCAATATTTTGAAGATACATGACTCAGAATGAAATAATACTTTGTCCTTGATTCAGCATTTCATTGGAACTTGGATGGAACAGGACAAATTAATAAGAAACTGATCTTCCTAAATCCCATCAAGATGTTCTTGTTCCCTTCTTTTCCCTCCCAGATGGCATCAGAAAGAAAGGTGAAGCCCAGGCCATTAAAAACCAGAATGGGCCCCATTACAGGACTTGGGTACTCTGTTCCTTTACGTGTTGTTGATGTCTAGAACCAAGTGAGCCCAAGGTGCCCTGACACTCACAGAAGAGAGCAAAGGGAAATCCAGGCCGAGAGAAAGCCCGGCAGAAACCGAGGGCTCCGAGGTGGTCTCAGCTCCAGAGCCTGGCCTGCTGCCCCAAGGGTGGAGGGCGAGAAAGCTCACACAGCCTGAATCTCAGGGTCTCAGTACCCTTGGGCCCCAGAAATTGCCCCAGATTTGACTCAGGGGCTCCCCCAGCTCTGTGGGTTTTTTGTGCTATTCTATAAATAAGTATCAGTTGAATGAATTTTTTCCATGTTCTTTCCTTTTTGTCTGAAGAAATTTCTTGATTATTAGATCAGATTAGTACAATCTGTTCCAGAAATGGGCCATCCTTATATGATGATGATAAAAAATACAGTGGATATTTAAATTTAAAATTTTTTATTACTGTAAAAGACACTTTGCCATTATCCTCCTCAAAACACTAACCTTCACTTCGAAAACACTTGTCTCATCATTCTTGCCGCTCTCTGAAGCTGTCCTGAAAGTCCTCTTTCATGAGTGTCTTTAGTTGCACTGTTGGAGCTGCCTTAACATCCTCAATTGATTAAAGATGTTTATCTTTCAGGGTTGTTTTGACCTTGGAGAACAGCCAGAACTCGCACAGTGCCAGATCTGGTGTATAAGGTGGATGAGGACGCACTGAAAGGTTTTTGGGAGGCTGCCTTTCCATTGGTTGTCATCCAATAGCAGCATTTGCCATATTTTTTAGTCATACCTTGTAATGATTCTCATGAAAGAGAACTTCCAGAACTGCTTCAGAAAGTGGTATGATGGAATAAGTGTGTTTGAAATGAGTAGACTATTTTGAGGGGGGATTAATGGCAATATGTTTTTTATTGTAGTAAATGTATTTTTAAGAAAGTCAACATTCACTGTGCTTTTTGATCACACCTCATATAGCAGGCACATTTCATCTGAAGGGAAATGAAGATGTTTAAGCGGGGCAGAGAAATAAAGGGAACAAGTACCTGCTCGCCTACTGGGGATAAAGAGGATTTCCTTTTCCTTTTCCAGCCAAGTGTGGATGCTTTCATATTCTGCAGGTTGGATTGCCACAAAATCATCAGCTGCAGGGTCCAAACCCAGCAGGAAGTCCTTGGCATCCTTACCACTGAGCAGCTCTTCTTCATCCTGCATGATGTTAAAAAATATCAAGAAAAAGTCGCACCAAGATTCTTAGCTTATTAGGAAAATAATCCCTTCTACTGAACTGATCAAACTTAACAAGTCCTACAACAAAACTGAATTGTCCTTTAAAAAAAAAAAAATGAAAGCATAGAACTATATAGCATTTCATATATAACAAGCGGGTTCTGTTGTTCGTTTTCCACTAGTCAGTACACCTGGGAGATGCTAAAAGCAGAGCGGGCTGAATCTGAGAAGTGTTAAGCAAAGGAATTAGAAGCCTAACCAGTGGCTCCTAAGTTACACAGCATCGAACCTCTCATGTGGCACTGACCCAAGAGCAAAGGCAGCAGGGACGGTGCTCAGATGGCCTGGGTGTGAATCCCAGCTTTGCCTCAGGGGACTTGAGGGAACTTGCTTACTCTCTGATTCTCAGTTTTCTTCCCTGGAACATGGGGACACTAGTAGCGCTTACCTCCTAGGACTTGGTGAGGATAAAACGAAATTATGCATGTGAAAACCTAAGCACAGGGGTGTGAAATATATGAAGTGTAGGAATTTTGTTTCAGTATTTTCCAAAATTTTCTCCATCTCCTCCTCTTCCTTTTCTTTTGTCCCCCTTTTCTTTTTATCCTTTTCTTCTTTAAACAATTGAGCCTGGCATCCATGTTTGAGCAGTATCTGAAGACCATGGGGGCAGCCTAGCTACCTGCCTCCTAATACTTCCTCCCCAAATGTGCAAAACAATGAGAAGGGAGAAGTCAGTCTCCATGGAAACCATGCTTTCAGCATAACCTCAAGGCCAAGAATGCCCAAAACATCAGAAAATGAAAAAAGAAAAGTCACCAATGGCAGTGCACCATCTGTCTTGCTCCTGCCTCACCTCTGCCTTGTGGAGAACAAAAGCCAACTGAGAAATGTGCAGAGAAGACAGAAAAAAGCAGCCAGGGAAGGGGCCTCCAGGTTCTCTGACAACACCCAGAAAGTCCAAGCCCCTCTAAGCATGACAATACTTAAAAAATGTCCAGGCAGACCAGAGCAGGGCTGCCCACAGCTCCCCAGGAAGTAAAAAGACAAAGCAAAGAAGAAGTAGATTTGGGAGGCAAGAGTCATGATTTCAGAAAATGCCCGGAAATGGAAACCTCTGCCTTTGCAAGGTGGAGCCTAATTCTCCTCCCTCTCAGGGTGCACTGACCTTTGCAACTTACAAGAAGAATGTGGGGGAGGGGATGGCGTTGACTTCTGAGAATAGGTCCTAAAAGGTACTGGGGCCTCTCCCTTGATTTCTCTCTCAGATCACTTCTTTGGTGGAAGCCAGCTGTCCTGACCTGAGAACACTCAAGCCATGCCCTGGGATGTCCCCGTGGCCAGGGCAGATGAGCCACCTTGGAAGGAAACTCTCTAGTTCCAGCCAAGCTTCTAGATGTGCTCTTGGCTGTCTTTTCTACAATCTCATGAGAGACCCTGAGCCAGAACAAGCTGAATACTGATTTGTAAAGCAATGAGTATAGAATAAGCTGAAATATTCCCACTGCCATAGGCCTCAGTAAGAAAGTTCACTCTTGGGAGGCATTTTTCTTTTTTTTTCTTTCTTTTTTTTTTTTTTGTGGGTACCGGGGGGTCGACCTCAGGACCTCGCGCGCCAGCAGGCGCCCGTGCTGCTGAGCGATATCACCAGCCCCTTTTTCGTATGTGGGTTCCGGGAGTCGAACTCGGGCCCTCGCGCTTGCCAGACAGGCGCTTATGCCGCTGAGCCATCTCACCGGCCCGGGAGGCATTTTTCAAGGCAGGAGATTAGAGGTTAAGCCTAGAAATATGGCAACAATGCAAACATTGAAATGTTCTGGTGTGTTTTCTCTTTTTATTTTTAATGTTGTAAAATATATGTAATGTAACATTTATCATTTAACCATTCCTAAGTGTCCACAGTTCATTAAGTACATTCAGATGCATCTTCAGAATTTTTTTTCATCTTCCCAGACTGAAACTCTATGCCCATTAAACACTAATTTCCAATTCCTTCCTGCCCTGGACTCTGGCAACCATCACGTACTTCCTGTCTGTACGATTTTGGTTGCTCTAGGTACCTCATATAAATGAAATCACACGATATTTGTCCTTTCACGAATGTCTTAGCATAACGTCTTCAAGGTATGCTCTTGGAGGCTGGATAGTAATGATTTGCAGAGCACATTTTATTTATCTGTTAAGAAACACAAGGGGTTGCTTCCACCTTTGGGATACTCTGAATAACACTGCTATGAACCCTGGCCCACAAATATCTATTCAAGTCCATGCTTTCAAATCTGGGGAGAGGAGTTATCTTCAGAGTAGCATTGTGGGGTCACAGAGCAATTCTGTTTAGATTTCAAAGAACTGCCTTGTTGTTTATAACAGCAGCTGCACAATTTCACATGCCTACCAGCCATGTACAAAAATCCAATTTCTCCACATCCTTGCCAATCCTTATTTCCTGTTTTGTAATAGCCACTCTAGTGGTGTGAAGTAGCACCTCATTATGGTTTTAATTTGCATTTTCCTAATGACCAATGATACTAAGCATCTTTTCATGTGCTTATTGGTCATTTGTAATCCTCTGTGGAGAAATGTCTGTTCCAGAACATTCTCCAGGGCTAGGGACATGGCTCAGTGGTAGTGCACTTGCCTAGCACACACAAGGCCCTGGATTCCATCCCCAGCATTGCAAAATCAAAACAAAACAAAAAACTGCACAGTGGTATCCCATCAGTGTGTACAATTTTTCTGTTTTTATGTATCCATTAAAAACTAATTTTTTTAAAAAAAGAAGGAAAAAGATCTTTGCCCATTTCTTAAGTTTGCATTTTTTTTTTTTAACCTCACATATCACTCACAATTATGGAATCTGAGCTGTAGCTTGGGTGTGACGTTGGGCACTAAAAGTTGCTCACTTGTAAGATTGTGAAGAGAGAATGAGAATGAGGTTTTATTTGCCTTGGAGAGAAAAACACTGTGCATGTGAAATGAATGCTAATCGTTTGGGGGAGAACAGCAAGAAAAAAAATCTGCAAACCGTGTTATTTAATTTTTTTTCCCTACAAAAGAAAGGCAGGCAGATTTAATCAAAGCCCCTACTGCAAATTGCGGGGTGTAATCAAGAGCTACAGAAAGCCAAGGGGGGCTGGTTCTTAACTAAGCAGCAATCCCACTGCTCCTGCCTAAGATTTGGGTGACACCACGGTGGCAGGTTTTTCCTCAGCTCCCTTCTTTCCTGAGAGGCTATGACCCTCACCCATTTCCCGTGGGGAACCTGCTCATTGTTGTGATACTAAGTACCATTTTGTTCACGCCTCCTGCGGGTGATTCTTCTTCCTCCCCTTCCTCCTCCTCCTCCTGATTGGTTCCATCTCTGTCTTTTACTTTTGCTTTTACCGCGGGTTCCTCTGGCTCAGGATCAAAGTTGAAGGTGAAGAAGTTACAGGCCTCTTCTGCAGAAGGGAAGCCAGGTGGGGCCTAAGGAGAATGAGGAACAAGAGCAGCTTTAAGTTATTTAAACCACACGAGCTCTGCACAAGCCCTGCGTGGTGGTACAGGCCTGTAATCTCAGCACTATTGGAGGCTGAGGCAGGAGGATGGCAAATTTGAGCCCGGCCTGGCCAACTTAGTCTCAATACAAAAAGTAAAGGGCTAGGGATGTAGCTTAGTGCAAAGGCCCTGAGTTTAATCCCCAGTACCACACATACACACTCAACAGCAACAACAACAAACAACAAAAAAATACTTCACACAACTGTTTCCTTTGTTGAAGGTTAACTTGATTATATACTGGTAATGAATTTTAACAAATATGATAGGCATTTGGGGGCCTATTTAAATAAGTAACTATAGTTATTTTTGTAAAAACTGACAATTATTTACACTGACAATTAGGTACATCTAGTAAGCATGTAAATATAATATTTACATGAGTAAAAACTTTAAAAAATGTTACTAACATACCAAAAGGCAAATTCATTGTTCTATAGGCCAATATTCAGACAATTTTGTTTAATTATGAAAAATGTAAGATTCGCTAACCTTCTTTTTAAAAAGTGACCTTTTTTTTCTTTAGATCTTTGGATTGAAATCTTCTTTAAACTCTTCTCGAGTTAGTGCGCTCCCTCCTTTTCTCCCCATAATGAAAACTGGTGCAGTTTCAGAGCAGAAAAAACTCTCACCCCTACATTTCCAGCCCCACCGAGTACCCATATTCCTCAAACAAGATGCTATTCTGGTCTCTCCAGGTAGATTCTAGGACAGCTGAAAATAGGAATCCTTCCTCATTCTTTTTTCTTTTATGCTCCATGACAATAGGAGTCAGGTACATAGATGGTCACCTCTTAATGGACATTTTTGAAAAACACAAACGAAAAACCATGTTTTTAAAAGACAGGGTGTAGTGGTGCATTCCTGTAATCCCAGCACTTGGGAGGCTGAGGCAGGGCTACACAGGGAGTTCAAGGCCAGCCTGAACTACACAGGGAGACTCAATCTCAAAGGGAAAAAGAAAGACAGGATTCTCACCTGGGGTTTAGACTTGATTTTTCGTACAGCATCACTGAACTTTACTCTTGAATAACTTTGGGAATCGTCTTCGTGTTGAGTTGCTTGTATCTCTTTACTTGGCTATATGAGTGGAAAAATGATGGGTAAACCATGTAAATCAAAAAATAAGGATGTTCTAAATCTAGGGTGCGGACACGGCTTATCATTGCGCAGGAATGAAATGCTTACAGACGTCAACTATAGCTGAAGGTCAAGGTTGCCGAATATTTTCTTAGCCAACACCATCTCTCACACGATAAAGCAAAGGCAAATTTTCACACTTGATAAAGTTATTTCATCCCACAGATCAATAGATTATCCATTTCATGGAAGATCATTTCCAAACAGTCTATAGAGCGTCAGTGTTTGGGTGTAAATAAGTCCAACAAACCCCCCTGCAGGACACATCGTGCTCTTACTGAGCCTCTGGCCCGCTGTCCACATGGGTTCTCTGTGCCCTTTGCCTACATAGCTTAAGCATTCCTTTTCTGAAATGTTTGGGGCCAGAACTGCTTTGGATTTTGGATTTTGGATTTTTTTCAGATTTTGGAATATTTGCATATTTGGAATATTTGCATATATCTTGGGGATAGGACCCACGTCTAAACACAAAATTCAAAATCCACTTACGTCTCCTATGCATCTTACACAGAGTCTGAAACATCTACGATGTTTCTAGCATACCTGTGTTTTGACAATGACCTATCATACAAGTTCAAGCATGAAGTTTCCACTTGCTATGTCATGTCTATAGTCAAAAAGTTTTGCATTTTGGTGCCTTTCAGATTTCAGATTTGGGTTAGGGATGCTTGATGGGAGATTTCTCTTCTGGGTATTCTCCTTTTTCATTTGAATGCCAATCCACAAAGTACTGGTCCCATCTTTCCATCCATTTCTCTTTCTAATCAAATCCTTTTGAAACCCAATTACTATACTACTTCTCCCCCTCCCCACAATCCAAAGGCCATACCTTCCTTTTGAACAATTTGAAGCTATTCCAGTAGTATATTCAAAATACACTAAAAGCTTGGATTGCAAATTACTTGTTCTGTGAGTGTTCTGCAAGACGAGCAAACATTTCTAATAAATTTTCACTTGGTAAATGAGCGCTGTCCTGTGATTTGAGTAGTGCAGACTCCATACTTCACAGGATCACAACTGAACCACTGGTTCTTCTCTCTCTGGATCACTGCATGTTTGTGTGCCATGTTGCATTTTTGAGAAATCCTCAAAAGGTGGCAAAGATAAGCGTCACTGGATAGGTTCCTTGTTAAAGTTGTACGAAAAGAAAAGGATTCCACCGAGCCAATAGATAGCAGCAGTGGTTCCATTAGTGATAGTGAAAGTCGTCCTACGCAAAAACCCTCCTCTCTCTTGTCTCCGTCACACCAGCCACAAAGGTTTTCAGAGATAAGTGCAGATTAATTTGTTTATTTTTCTTTATAGTTTGTGTTTTCTTTATTATTTTGTATTATATTGCAGTATTTTAATCATTTTTATATGAATATTTTTGGGTTGTGGAAAGAATCGTCTGAGTTTCCATTATTTCTTATGGGGAAATTCACCTAGATATACAAGTGCTTGGGATTAATAAACATGTTTCTGGGACAAATTATGCTCGCAAACCAAGGTTTTACTGTATGCTACTAGATATTCAAAATGAGAAGGGAAAAACTTATTGACCATTATTATCTGGATGGAGATTTTTTTTTTTTTTTTTTTTTTTGTGGGTACCGGAGTCGACCTCAGGACCTCATGCACAGCAGGCGCCCGTGCTGCTGAGCAATATCACAGGCCCTTTTTTCATATGTGGGTTCCGGGAGTCAAACTCAGGACCTTGCGCTTGCCAGGCAGGCGCTTATGCCGCTGAGCCCTCTCACCAGCCCCCATGGATGGAGATATTTTAAAGCCTGGAATAATTTTCCCCAGTGACAATCATGACAGCCAATTAGTGTGCCTTCCTTAGAGACCTTCAACCCATCTGGCCTAAGTCCTTCCTGTTCTTCAAGACCATGCAAAGCTACTTCCTTTCTGACTCTTTACTCTAAAATACACTTTCTTTTTCCATAATCGTACTGTCTGAGTCACATCAGGCACTGTTCTGTACAAGGTTGGTAACTGATATCAACCTAACTCCACCACTTATAACTTTTAGGCCATTAGTCTGAGCATCAAATGGGCTGATATACATACAATATAAACCACAGTTAGGCTCACCTATGGTAGCTTTTATTATCACATGATTAGTTTTCTTAATGTCTGTCTTTTGTTTCCATGGTTTGTATGCACGTAATATGACTATGTTTTATTTTATTTCTGCCAGAAACCAAAGTCTGATGGAAAGTTTTTTGTGTGGCTGTGGTTGATTTTGAGAACTGATACCAAATAATAGGAGTTGGGAACTGGAAACAATAAAACAGGATGGAAAGTCAACCCAAGAGAACTTTACAGAGCTGGTGATTACAGTGGAGAAGACAGTTTGCTGTTACTGGGAATCCCCTGAGGGCCAGGTGTGATACTTGTCCACCTAGGACATAGAAGAGTGGGGGATTTATCTAATGGCCTCTGGCCCCTCACTGTTCAAGGGTTGTCCCAGGGATTTCAAGCGCTGGGTGTTTCCAGGTTTGTGTATGCATCAGAATGGCTGCATGGGTCTTCATGGGACTTCCAGAGAGGCAGGGAAAGCCCTGGCTGGAAGCAGAGGTCCATGGTGTAGCAAAGGTGAAGTGCTGTGAAATTCTACTCATGGGCAGCTGGATGTCCAGAAATGACCAGAATAAAAACAATGTAATTCCAAGAACCGTTCAGTAAAGATTTGGCTTCTTGTACAGGTATGGCTATAGAATAAGACTGGCAATATATTCTAGCTACTAAGCTTTGTTATCTTCATGATATAAGCTAACTTTACATGTTTATATTATCTAGATCTCTACTATAAAAGGTCTGCAGGTCTACAAAATAGGGGCCAGATCCAAGTTCTGAGCCCCTATAGTAAAAATTTTAATGGCCCAATAACTAAGCAAAAACATAGATATCTTTGCTTAGTATATTCTTTTGCCATTGTTATAATAAAAAATAAGAAAACATTAGATTTCTTTGACAAAACAAGTAAAAGTCTACATGCTATTAAACTCTGCTTACTGTACTTGGGTTAACACCTCTGGACAAACAGAGGTTAATGTTGAAGATAAAAGGCTTATGCCCAATGCTGCTTAGTTTTGCCTGACTTCTACAACATTTTGAGCTACTACTGGTATTCATCGATGTTCTACTTTTAATATTTAGCCCCTGCTTATTTAACATGGTTATAAAATAAAGCTTAAGCATCAATGACTTGCTAATGTTCTTGTGTCTTTTGTAGACTACCAAAAGATGATGATTCATGAAACAACAAAACCCGTCTTCCTTTAGATCAGTCAGGATGATGCTTTTGATCCCTGGCTAGGCAGCATTTAGGCCGCTCCTCTGCCTGAAGAAGTTAGAAGAAGATGGACCCTTGGCCCTTCTACAATCTTTAAGAAACAAAAATCAAAATATTGAAAGGTGGGAGTGGGAATAAAGTAGGATGGAAGAAATAAAGATAGATAGGAGGAGACAAGGAAAATCATAACTAAAAAACTACTTTTAAAAAGACTGCAATTCCAGGACACAGTCAAACTTACTCAAGGTTATCCATATTAGTGTTCCTTAGGTTTGTTTATACTTCTTATAAGGCTCAATTCAGACATGACTTTCCCAATACCCAACCTGTCTGCCAGCAAAGGCATTGTTCTCAACTTAGCACCAGGGGCTGCCCTCGGCAAATACAGGATGTCTTAAAAGAGATAAGATGGAACACAGACTCTTGCAAGCACCTGGACATCTAAACACACCTAAACATTCACACTGGATGCCCCAAGGACTTTGCCCACTGAGGCACGAGACATCCAGAGAACTTTGACCACTGAGGTTTATTAAGCTCTTCCTGCCTAATGTCCCTTGCTTTCTCTCAAGCCCTGTAAAAAAAAGCCCACTTCTCTTTCCTCCCTACAGATGGCCTTTTCACCCTCTGTCTGCCTGCACCCAGCACAATAAATTCCACACCATTTTGCCTTTACACAAGCCTGATGGTCTCAGCTGGTCTCTGCCTTGCACAATTCCTTACACTTCTTTCCTTCTTTTCTCCCATCATATAAAAAAATCCCTTAAAGATACTTCACATCCATACATTAATTCAGTTGATAAAATAAAGGTCAGAAAACTTGATCCTAAAGGAAGAGATTGAGAGTTCAAATACCATTTTTAGGTGAAACAATTTTTTTTTTTTTTTTTTGGGTGAAACATCTTAGATCACTCATCTTAAAAAACAAAATTGGTGGGGCTCATGCCTTTCACTTGTAAAATGGGCCATTGTCCTTCTGTGGGCAGGCCATCCATCTTCCTCTAAACCACAACCAAGACAGAACTTCCTGTAGATTCACAAAGTCCATAGATTTCCACCACCAAAAACACATAAACATTCCCAGCTCCAAACTGTGCCCTCCTAACTTGAGGACCAACACTATTTCTTTGAGTGTGTACTTTATAATTCTACCTAATAAATCCCTTCATGGCTCTTAAAAAAAAAAAAAAAGAGGGCCGGTGAGATGGCTCAGCGGCATAAGCGCCTGCCTTGCAAGCGTGAGGGCCCGAGTTAGACTCCCGGATCCCACATACGAAAAAGGGGCCGGTGATATCGCTCAGCGGCACGGGTGCCTGTTGGCACGCGAGGTCCTGAGGTCGACCCCCCGGTACCCACAAAAAAAAAAAAAAGAGCAAAACAAAACAAACAAACAAAAAAGTGTCAGTTGGATATAATTTACCATAATATCGAGATAATACATACAGTTTGCATTCTATAAAATTCTGTATTTTTTCTCTATTTCCTCATTTTGCAATGTTAGAGATAAATAGCTATCTATTAGTTCCACTGTGTGAAAGTTGAGGTAGTGCTAATGCATACATTTCACTATGGAAACCGAAATAGAGTTACAGGTCTTGGTCAAGTCCAGAATTTTTTTTTTTTGTGGGTACCGGGGGGTCGACCTCAGGACCTCGCGCGCCAGCAGGTGCCCGTGCCACTGAGCGATATCACTGGCCCCTTTTTCGTATTTGGGATCCGGGAGTCGAACTCGGGCCCTCGTGCTTGCAAGGCAGGCGCTTACGCCGCTGAGCCATCTCACCAGCCCTCAAGTCCAGAATTTTAAATGTTGTTTTGAGGCTGAGGAAAAAAGCAGATGAGTATTACAGTGTGTAAGGATAAACAATAAAAAATACAAAGTAGAATAAAGATTAAATCCCTGTGTGTGGTCAGGAAGACTCCCTAAGATTCTGCCAAGTTTGTAAAATACAGCAAGTTTTAGATTTTGGAGATCTGTGAAAATGATGGTAATAAAACACAAGACCAGGCAAAAAGTCTGCTACTGGTAGTTTAGAAAATAAGTAAGTTAAATCCTTTATGGAGCAAAATATGCATATAGGGATATTAATAATTTATCAATTTGTTTCCTCCCATGTCTTACTATATTTGGTTAATGTAGATGATAAGTTCAGATAATTTCATTGGTGTGTTCTATTGCAATATTAGTGGTTTTGGTACAATGTTTCTGGAGTTGATAAAAATCTTATTATTATAGAAAGCTAAATTAGGTTGAAATATAGTAGGCAGTCAGACAGGGCTGGGCCTTTGAGGGAGTCAGTGCAGAAGATGAGAACGCATCAGGTGCATCTGAAGATTAAAGTCACAATGGCCAGATTTACATACTTCTCTAAGGGATGAACAAAGGTTTGGGATTATTGGTATCACCCTTTTGAGATTTCCTATTATCTCATTAGGGGTGGGGCATCCTGTCCCACCTACCAAGACTAAGACCACTAAGACTAAGACTACTAAGACTAAAGACAAGACTAAAACTATTATCGACCAAGGTTAATGATGTCACCCATATGCCCTTGCTACCATTGGATCAATATTATCTAAGTGACTATCCTTGCAATCTTGTTGGTTGATCATAATTTTGACCCACATTGTACCTGTCTCATGATTTGGTTCTATAAAACTTCCTTTGAGAGGTGGGATCCTTAGCAATCCATTCAGGATTCCTCCTGTCTCTCAGGAGCTATTCCTACTTTCCATTCCAATTCTCCATTCCTATTCTCCAATAAATTTTCCTCCTCTTAACCGCCATTGTTCCTTAGAATTCACTCTTTGACTTTGGGAGAACATGAAGTCTGTGTATCTGACATCCAGCATTTCCCCAGTTTAGTTTTTATCAAAATCTAAAAATACCAAAAATAAAAATATAAGTACATTTAAGGCCATCAAATATGTTAAAATGCTTGAGTATGGTGAATTGAATTTTCAAGAATTGTTACCCAAAATATATTTGTATGCTCTTGTAGCAATAATTACATTTAACATCAATCCAGCAATCACATATTAAGTGCTTACTATATGTGAATGCAACCAAAGAAGAATTCTTTTTCATTCTTAAATTTGTTGTGTCCTCCTAGCAGCTAAGCTAGATAAAAATTAATATACAGTCTCAAGGAAGTCAGTGAAAGGTAGAGACATCAGAATTGTGGCAAGGCCTCAAGATTAAAATCACAATGGCCAGATTTATATACTTCCCTATGGGATGAATAGAAATTTGAGATGTTGTAATTAGTACCACCCAGTCCGTTAAATCCACATTATGCATCAGACATCCAGGTGGGTGACCAGAACACCTGGACCCACCCCTTCCCCAAAATGTTCCTGTTTTAGAAATCATAGATAAACCAAGGTTAACGATGTCAGCCATATGCCCTTGCTACACGCCCCGCTTCCCTATTGGATCAATATTAGCAAATCAGCTATACTTGTAAACTTATTGATTGACTATAGTTTGACCCACATTGTACCCACATTGTAACTTTGCTGTATAAATTACCCCAAATAAGGGCCTCCGCGGCAACCCACTTTGGGTGCCCCTCCTGTCTCTCGGGAGCCATTCTCATTCCCCAGTAAACATTTCCTGCTCTTAACCTCCTTTGTCCTTTGGAATTCATACTTCTATTTCAGGGGACATGAATTCGCCACATCTGACCTCTAGCAGATCGGGAGTTATAGTTCCCCTATGTTAGGGAGAAGGCTCCCAAGAAGGCTCTATGGACTTCTACTAAAGTGACTAGACAATCTCAAATCTCACTGAGGTAGGAGATTAGAGTGTGGCAAAAGCTGGCTGGGGAAGTAGGTGTGGCCTGTTTACAAGTTTGGATACGCGTGCAGAACAGTTCCCCAAGCCCTGCACGCGGACTTCTCTCCAGATCCGGAGCAGGTTTTCAATAGGAGGGCCCAGACCTGACCTCGGCCTGAGCCTCTCAGACCCGGACGCAGAAGTTCTCGTGGGTTTCCTCCAGATTTGGACAGCATAAAAGAAAGGCAGCCGTGAGGAGCTGGCGCTAGCCGAGCTCTCCACGATAGTCCACGCTGTGTTGCCCAGATGTACTGGGTACTTTTTCATTTGCTCTCCCCCTTTTCCTCTTTACTTGGCCCACGCTCACTCTGCACAGCCAGTGTCTCTCCCACTCTTTACTTTTACTTTCTCGAATAAACTTTGCCACTGTTTTTTGCTCGTTTCATCCAGTTCTTTATTTGAGACAAGAGGAACCTGGAATCCAACTCCAGAAGGTGAGGCGAGCAATCCAAACACAGTAACGTTTAGTTGGCGAGCCACTTTTTAGAAACAAGCTACCCAATAACATCAGTACTTTTACTGTAGTTTAAATACAAAATACATTAGTTTTAGCCCCGATCTCTCTTCTAAATGACTAATCACTATTTTCAATTCCCTAAAAATCACCCTAATCTAAAAATGTTGCAGACATCTCATATTTTTATATAATCTCAATACTAGTTCTCATATTAATCCAGATACATGACTTGTGAACAAACTCTTTTGTGTATTTTCTTTTCCTTGATGATTTCCTTTGAAGTATAAGAGTTTTTAATTTTGATGAAATCCAATGGGTCTATTTATTCTTTTGTTACTTGTGCATTTGGTGCGAAATTTAAGAAAACCATTGCCTATTTAAGATATCTCAAATTTCATATAACCTGAGTCCAAGGCTGGGCCATTTCTTTTTTTTTTTTTTTGTGGGTACCGGGGGTCGACCTCAGGACATCGCGCGCCAGCAGGCGCCGTGCCGCAGAGCGATATCACCGGCCCCTTTTTCGTATGTGGGATCCGGGAGTTGAACTCGGGCCCTCGCGCTTGCTGGGCAGGCGCTTACGCCGCTGAGCCATCTCACCGGCCCAAGGCTGGGCCATTTCTGTGGGCCTCTACTGATATCCATAGAACCGAATACCTTATACCTCTAGTATCTGTCCGTGTGTCTGTCACCCTCTCCAGCTCCCAGGGCAGGCTGTTACGGTCGCTGCTCTGTGTTCAGAGCCTGCTGGATGCCGGTAGGAAGAAGTGTCTTATGATGCTGGGCATCAGGGAGAATGTGTTACCAGGATCAGACGGTGCGTAGCCTAAACAGTGAACTGGGGCCACCCGTACAGAAACTACGGAGAGAACTAGCGGAGGCCAAATTGCTGTGCGTCGGCTTGCTGTTTGGTATTTATGTGATTTGCATTTGTTCTGTTATCAAAGGTCTGCTGAGTGTAGAGAGGGAAGAAATGAAAATGAAGTTAAGCAGTGGTTTGTGTGGCGAGCTTGAATTACTGACTGAGATATTCCTGACTAGTTTCTCCTTTTCTCTAAGTACAGCCTCTAACTATGGCTCAAACTCAAATAGAGAGGGCTTACTGCATGCTAAGGACTGACTGAGCCACTACAGATGCGTACTACCTCATTTACTCCACAAAGCAATACCAAAAGTTAGGTTCTGGTATCTTTCCTGCTCTACAGAGAAACGAGAAGCAGGGCCAAAGTAGAAGCATTGGTCACTTCTCACCTCCGGGCCGAATTCAGTCTCCGATTCTCTCTCACTGGGAATTCGCAGGCGCCTGGGTCTCGGGGTGGGAATTTCCTGCAGCAATGCACTTTCGGCCTTGGACTGAAAAGTCGAACAGAAAATTATGGCTGCATAGCACTAGGAATGCTGTGAAAAAAACCTCAGTCACCATTCTATCTCGGCACAGAGTAATCAGTAAAACGCTGTGCCTTGGAGCAAGGGAAAGGGTTTAGAAGAATGGCATTAATTCTCAAGTATAATTTTCATCCTCGCCAGTGCAAAACGCTACATTAACATTTAGAACGAGAAAGAGAATCGTGTAGCTTTCAGATCCGCGCAGTTTCGAGCACAGGAAGCGAGCCCGCAAAGCCCAGGAGAATTGCAGTCCGCACTGAACACAAGACGCACCATCCTCTCACCCTTGCGGCTTGCAGTTTCTCCCGCAGGCGTTCCCTCATGGAAAATTCTGCGAAGCCCGTTCTGGACATTGAAGGAATTGGAGGTAAGCCTTAAAGAAATAAAGGAAAATTATTTTTAGGCACTTCATTTTCCAAAGGGAAAATGAAACGTAAAAAATGAGAGAATATAATTTTATTTTGCCAATCTGGAGTTTCGTATAAGCAGACATGAGATGCGCCGACAGCCGTGCTTTTGATATAAGAAGGGTATGTCTTGGCTTTGAGACTGACAGGGAAAACCTTGGCTCCGCTAGTACTGTCACCACGACTTACCCAGGAATAAAGTGAATGACACCTGCCCATTCAAGGCACACATGCACCAACTCAGTCACTTCTGGGCAGAGGCTCTGAAATTTGTGGATTGAGAAGGATGCCGAAGGAGTTGATGGTTTCAGGGCTTCGCTTTCACTCTGACCAGAGAACTCTCTTTTACAGGCCTAGGCCATAGCCCTGGGCAGCATCACGGAGACACAGTGTGTTTTGCACACATTACTAAATACAGATTTACACATCTTGAACCAGCGGGCAGCTGCTGTTTGTCAGGCACCGTGATGCACGTCAAATGCACCTTCTCATCAGACTTTCTGGTCTCCCCCAGGGGACCCCCCGGTGTTCCCCTCCCCAGGGAGGGGGAGATGCAGACTCTGAGGCCCTGTGTGACAAGTGACTGCCTCCACCGTCACGCACGCAGCGTGCGGAACAAGTGGGATCTGGTCCCAGTTTTAGGTTTCCGATGCTCTGCAACCATTACGAGAGAGGCGGAGATGAGATGGACAGAAGAGCAGAACGCCAGCCTCACAGGGAGCAGAGTCCCCGCCGGGACGGCAGAGGGACAGGTGTGCAGGACTTTGGGGCGTGTTGGGGAGCCTGTGGTGTCCCATGAAGGAGTCTCGACTCTGCTCTCCAAACCTCATGGAAGAAAGTGGCAAGGAGGAGGTCGATGTCAGTAGCATGTTCACAAGATGCACCTGGGCTGCAGGGACAGCAGCTAAGGGACCCAGCTAGGCTGTCCCCTGTGTGACCATAAGGAGAGAGGGTGAGTGAGAGAGGCCTCAAGGTGATTGGTAGGAAGGGGACAATGAGTGGTTCTCAGCAGCAGTGGCAGAGGTGGCATCTCCTAGAACTCCTTAGATACACAGACGGTGAGGCTGCACCCCAGAGCCACTGCGTCGGAGTCCTGGCTGCAGCCCAGCCATCCGGGCGGCTTAAACTCCCTCGGGCTGGAAAACCTGGGTCTGAGAAAGGAGCGGACGATGGCGTCTGAGGAGGGTCTGACAGAGGCAGCCAGGAGTGTGAGGCTGCAGAGAGAGAAAGGTGAAGAGGCAAAGCCAGGCTGGGGGGTATGGAGGCGAACTTGTTTGGAGCCCGGATGAGTCTGAGGTGTTGGTCCAGGGCACCGAGCCCTGGGACGGGGCCAGGTCCGAGGGTAGACTATGATGCTTAGGCTACTTCACACAAAATGAATGCCGTTGTCCTCAGATGATGACAACAACTCTTTCTTTAGTATTGATAACATGACACCTGTGCAAAGCCACGGTGCAGATCTACTCCTATTGACATAACATCTAATAGGGATTAAGCACATTTTTATCTTGGTAGAAAATGGCAATTTCTTTAAATAGCTGGAAATACTAGGACAGGCCTCTTCAGACATTTCTTTCCCCTACTCGTCAATTATGCCACTCCCAGATATGTGATCCCAAACTGGGACTAACATCATCATTTCAAAAAAAAAAAAAAAAAAAATCAGGCAAAAACTAGTTTTTATTATATTGAACTTTTTAAGGTTTGAAAAATAACTTTTCTTTTTTTGTGGGTACCGGGGTCAACTTCAGGACCCCGCGCGCCAGCAGGCGCCTGTGCCGCTGAGTGATATCACCGGCCCTTTTTTCGTATGTGGGTACCGGGAGTTGAACTCAGGACCTCGTGCTTATGCCGCTAAGCCATCTCGCTGGCCCTGAAAAATAATATTAAAGAAACTTACTTTAGTTTATTCAGAAGAGATGGTATTTAATAAACTATCTTGCCTCTCTTTTAAAGAATGACCCCTAAAATTAGTCTATCGAGCCATGGACAAGTAGTAACTGGCTTAAGTACAGAGTGACCCTAACTGTCCTGCCCTGGGGAGGGGCGAGAACTGATTTCCAGGCCTGAGGGAGGTGTGACTACTTCGCATTTGCACAAAAAGGTGCATTGGGAAAGTGGCTATGGCAGCGAAGAGGGGTTGGCATGAGTCAGGCACCCTCAGGGATACCATGAGTGTGACAAGAGTAGTGTGTAAGATTATTGAAAATTTGATTTGGAGGCATGAAAGAACTTATGCATAATGAGAGAATTTCAGGACATTCCATTAAAATATGTACATCTTATCAATGCAGTATGAGGTACGGATGCCCTTGACAAAGTGATGTTTTTCATCACAGCAAACAAGGAACTCATGTATAGGTTTGCATTCGCTGTTCAGAAAGCCCATTAGCCCCAAGGTTACATCAGCCTGGTGTTTGCAAAAGGCTTCCAGATTGCTTCTCTTTATCTTCTTTTCCCTATCACCCACTTCATTCTCTTTTCAGGCTTAGTAAATTGGTGAACATTTCCCATTTTCTTCTGAACAATTTCTCTTATATGTGACCCTTCGGAAGACATAACCATGTGCTCCTAATAAAACAAGCACTGCATCTTCAAATAATTTTTATTCTTCTACTCTCTGTTCCCAAATGATGTGATCCAGGATCCTGATGCCTCCCCTGCTTTTTTCTTTAATAACAGCTTTGTGGAGAGATAAGTCACGTACCACAAACCTCATGCTTTAAAGTGTGAAATTCAGTGTTTTTTACTTATCTATTTATCAGTTGACAGATATTTGGGTTGTTCCCACATTTTGGCTGTTATGAATAATGTGGCTATGAACAGTTGTATACAAGTATGTGTACAGACATATGTTTTCAATTCTTTTGGGTACAGACCTAGTAGTTGAAATGTTGAGTCGTATGCTAATTGTTTTTAACTTTTTGAGGAACTATTAAAATATTTTCCAAAGTGGCTAAGCATTTTACACTCCTACCAGCAATGCACAAAAGTTCCAATTTTTCCACATCTTTGTCAACACTTATTATTGTCTGTCTTTTTAAATGATAGACACCCTAGTGGGATTGAGGTGTTATGTAATTGTGGTTTTGATTTCCCTTTCTTTTTTTTCTTTTTTTTTGGGAGGGGGTACTGGGAATCGAATTCACGACCTCATGCTTGCCAGGCAGGTGTGGCACTGCTGAGTTATATCCCAGGCTCTGATTTCTCTTTCTTAATGGCTAGTGATGTAGAGCATCTTTTCATGTGATCATTGGCCAACTGCACATCTTCTTTGGAGAATGTCTACTCAAGTCTTTTGTCCGTTTTAATATTGGGTTACTGGCATTTTTATATTCTGATATGGCATCCTCGAGTTGCAAAACATTTTCTCCCTTATGTGGGCGGTGCAGACCTTTGATGTCATCCCAGAAGGAGAGCTGAGGGACTTCTCAGGTCTGTCCTGGGTATGTGGGAATTATGGGGGCAGGTTTTTGAATCTGTGCCTGGATAGCTTACTCTCCAATCTTTCCTTTGAAGATTTTTCATCAGCCTTTTTTAAATCTCAACAAGTGATTCCTTGTCTGGTGCTGCGGGGCTGATTTAACTACGCTCATTGTTATTGACAAACGTCCATTGGATATTCGTTCTCACAGGGTGAGCTCTGATACAGGTAGCAGCTTTGGGAATAGAGCTTTTCAGTGAGCTAAAATATGCAGGTCAAATAGAGACAATTCTCAGGTGACAGGGCTTCGTGGAAACTCCAAATGCTTTTCCCCACTTCCAGAGATGCCAAGGCTGTGATTTTTCTAGCTACCATGCTGGTGAGACTGCGGAGTTGAATAATGGGGAGCAGGACCAGGGCAAAGTCCCATGTCACAACACTCACTGTTTCAACTGAGATATTCACTTGCTTTTCTTCAGTAAACACATAGGATGTGTTATGGTTTGTGTCTAGATGTCCCCCCAAAGCCTCATGCAGTCATGAAGGTGGGCTTCTGGAGTTTATGACTGATTCATGGTCTAATGCTGGGATTATGGGCGTGAGTGCTACACCCACCCTGGGGCGGGTAGCCTGCATGTAATATAAGGGAGGGAAAGAGGTTGCTCTCTCTCTTGCTTGTGCTCACTCTCCTCCCTTTTGCTCTTGCTGTTTTTGCTGCCTTCCGCCGCCATGAACTGTTGCCCTCTGCCATGTGCCACTCTGCCTTGGAGCCAGCTGATTATGGATTGAAACCTCCACAAACTGTGAGCTAAATAAACCTTTCCTTCCTTAATTTTGGGTGTTGGGTATTTTGTCTCAGCAACGAGAGAAAAGTAACTGAGACAGAATTTGGTACCGGGAGTGGGGCTGTTGCAGAGTTTCTATCAGCCTTCTGGTGTCCCGAGCTCTGACCGGGATCTCCCATACAGAACAACCTAAGGCGTTCCAGTGCTACTCCTTCAGGCGACATCTCTGAACCTTTCCAAACTCTTCCCACAAGCCATTCCCAAAGGCTCTTGAACCACATGGTCGGGTATAGTCACAGCAACAGCCCCACTCCCGGTACCAAATTCTGTCTCAGTTACTTTTCTCTCATTGCTGAGACAAAATACCCAACACCCAAAATTAAGGAAGGAAAGGTTTATTTAGCTCACAGTTTGTGGAGGTTTCAATCCATAATCAGCTGGCTCCAAGGCAGAGTGGCACATGGCAGAGGGCAACAGTTCATGGCGGCGGAAGGCAGCAAAAACAGCAAGAGCAAAAGGGAGGAGAGTGAGCACAAGCAAGAGAGAGAGCAACCTCTTTCCCTCCCTTATATTACATGCAGGCTACCCGCCCCAGGGTGGGTGTAGCACTCACGCCCATAATCCCAGCATTAGACCATGAATCAGTCATAAACTCCAGAAGCCCGCCTTCATGACTGCATGAGGCTTTGGGGGGACATCTAGACACAAACCATAACAGGATGGTTGCCAGCCTTTAGTTAATTTCTTTACAAAAGTTTATTCTGACAGTTTTTGCCAGTGTCCTGTTTGCAGTGATGTGGAAGTGGGTTTTCGAAGGTCCTGACTGTACTATTTTGGAAGTGCCCACCCTTCCCCTCACATTCCGGAAATCCCTGCTCTTCTAGCCAGGCTGTTTCTCTGTGAGTCTCATTGCCTGGACCAGTGCTGCTCTATGGTGTGGAGTCCACGGGACCACCCTACATTTGGGGATGTTTGGGGTGTTCTGAAATTTTAATGGGTATTACCTGAATTTACACAGATTTAGAGTAAGCAAGTATGCTGACCTGCTTGGTTAATTATCTATTTCTTCAGCCCTTCTACTCTAGATAAAGAATACGCTCCCCAAAATTTAGATTTTTAAAATCTTTCTATCATTAATAATTACATAATTTTACAGTACTTCTGTGTTTTCATCAATTTTGTTTGGTTGAAAACTGTGATACACCTCAATTAAAAATTCAATTTGTTGGGCCGGTGAGATGGCTCAGCGGCATAAGCACCTGCCTGGCAAGCGCGAGGGCCCGAGTTCGACTCCCGGAACCCACATACGAAAAAGGGGGCCGGTGACATCGCTCAGCGGCATGGGCGCCTGCTGGCGCGCGAGGTCCTGAGGTCGACCCCCCGGTACCCACAAAAAGAAAAAAAAAAATTCAATTTGTTAACAGGGTGAATAATAAAAGATTTTTAAGCATGAAAATATATAAAGATCTGTATGGGAAGTGGAATCAAGGGGAGCGAGAAAAAAGAAATTGGTATAAAATCTATTATATTTTTTATTATTTCTCAGCTCATTTATTAATTTCTAAATAGATGATGGTGATTATCAAATCACTGTGTCATTTCAGTTCCTTTGGGAAGCCTTAGCATTGATAAAATGGTTTTATTTTAAAACATGAATACTTACAACAGGCCATAAAGTAAGACTTTGGCAGACATTTAGAAGTATGATTAAAAATTTCTTTTGGCAACTTAAAAAAATGCAGTGGGAACCTAGTATTTCCATAGTTGTTGTAGGGGCAGTGGACGAAGGGTTTTGGAGGATGGTGGCCTGAACTGTGTTTTATTTCTACCTCTCCTCTCTAAAACTCAAACCCTAACATAAAATAATCTGTCCCCTCCATTGTGAAATTCTGGGGATGGAAAAGTGAATACCGAATGGGGTGCAGCACATGGGACAGAAGCCAGCCTGACTTCAGGAGCAAAAATTGGAAAGGAAGAGCGGCCGTATCCTTGGGGCTTGAGAGGAAAACTCTGGTCACATGGGTGGTCAGATGCAAGGACCCGAGGTACCCTTTCACCGCAGTCAAAGCTGTGGCGACACAGGACTTGCCTCTGCCAACAGGTGGGAAAATCCCAGGGCAAGGAAATGGCCAAAAGGTTAAGTGTAGTCATCACCAGGGTGTAAGGATGGGGGCGATTATTTTCCTCTTGATTTTCTAATCTTTATGAAATAAACTAGTATCACTTGTGAAAATTTGACTACTTAAAAATGAAGTCAAACAGACAGAGGACAGGCAGGCCTTCCCTCCACACTTGCAAGGGGCCCTGGGGGATCTTCCGCAGTCACTTTCTTCTTTTCTAGTTCTCCCACGTTCTTTCCTTCAACGTCTCATCAGCATTTTCCTTTCAGATTAGTTGAAAACTCAGGAGCCCTCATTCCAGCTCGTGTCCCGGATGCAGGGTCCTCAGAGCTTGAGATTCTGTCCCTTCCTGCTGCTCCTTCCCCTCTCTGTGCTTTGGCAGAAAGCCAGCTTTGGGGACCGTCAGCTTGGGTGTGACCTCAGGCTCCAGTGTCATTGTGATGGCTGCGATTAGGCAAGGGGCTTCAAATCGGACTTACAGAGACTCGAACTAGCCTAGAACATCACACACACACACACACACACACACACACACACACACACGTATAGACACACACATAGACACTTCATACATGTTTGTGTGTATGTAGTGCTAGGAATCGAACCCAGGGCCGCGTGCATGCTAAGCACATGCTCCACCCCTGAATGACATCCTCAACCTGACAGATGTATGTTGATGTGAGAACTCCGTGTAAGGCCGAGTCTTCCACATCGTCTTACGCAGCGTAGAAGGACGCTCGTGGGCACTGGGAAGGCCAGGAACCGCGTGAGAAGTGCCGCAGTGTGTGTGAGTGGACTAAGTGCAAGCTTCATGCATTTCGAGGAGTAGAAACCATATGAAAAACTTCTCAACTTGGAGCATTTTTGCAGGCGGTTAATCTCTCACAGCACACGAGCGTCCTACAGTATGCTGGTCTTCTATAAACTCTAGCTTTGGAAAGGTTAGACTGGAAAATTTATCTCCACTTTAAATCATTCCGTGGACAAATGTTCATTGAGCACTTACTGCATGTTCAAGGCACCAGGGGTAGAGCAGCGAACAAAACAGGTACCCCAGCCTTCACGGAATGTGTACGTGAGTGGGGAAGAGGAATCCCAAACAAGTAATATACTTAGCCGGTCAGATGCAGTTTAGATTTGGAGATGAACCAAGCAAACAGGCAACCCCCCCAAGCAAACAATGACAAATAGGATCCAGGGGATAAGCAGGGTCAGTGAAGGGATGAAGTTTTTAATGGAGTGGTTGAATAAAGGCCTCAAGGTGACACTGAAATAGGTGAGGAAAGCAAAGAATCAAGCCCCATGAATACCTGGGGGACATTTCCAGTACCTGTGTCAAGACTGAGATAGAACCTTGTCCGATATGAGGTCTGAGTAAGAAAGGAACTGCAGGGAAGGGGATGGGATACTGGCTATCAGATGGATCACAGAGGAAGGGGAGCCAGGCTGTGAGTTCATCCTAAAAAACTGGCCCTAACTCCAAGCTGAATGAGAGACATTGAAGGGTATGAATGGAGGGTGACACAACCTGGTTTTTATAAGATTTTTCTGGCACCTATATCAAGAACGAGATGGGAGAATGAAAGCAAGATCAGGGAGGAGGTTGTCGCAAGTCCTAGACGAGAGATGAATGGCTGAGGTCAGATGGTGGGGTGCGGTGGAGGTGGTGAGGGATGGTTACATTTTAGCGCCATTCTGAAGGTAGTGCACACAGGCTTGGTGGGTGTGGGAAGACAGAAAGAGCAATCAAGGAGGACTCTTCAAGTTTTGCACCCCCTTCCAAAAAAAAAGTCCCTTTCGTCAGATGGGAAAGGCCAGAGGAGAAACAGGCTTATGTTGGCAGAAAGTGATCAGTTTCAGGTGAATAAAACTTGAGTCATCTCAAGGGTGACCACAGATCTAACTAAATTTAAGAGTTAAAACTATAAACAGTCTAGAAGAAAATATAAGAGAAAATTTTCATGAACTTGGGTTGGGCAAAGAATTTTTAGATACAACTGCAAAAGCACAATGCGTAATTAGAAAAAATAAATTTGTATCTATCAAAATTTAAAAAATACATTTATACTTCAAAAACACCAGTGAGAAAATGAAAAGACTAGCTGTTGACTTACAGAAAATACTGTATTTTCAAATTATTTATCTGATAAATAACTTGTATGTAAAATAAAGAACTCTTAAAACTCTATAGTAAGACAGAAAAGTTTAAATAGAAATTTTACTTGAAAGATATACAAATGGCTAACAATAATACAAAAACATTTCAAAATCATTAATCATTAGTGAAATGCAAGTTAAAAGTACAATGAGACACCAGTCCACATCTACCATAAAAACGCTATACCTGCATACAGTCTCCCTTTATTTGCAATTTCAATTCCTTGTCATCAACCGCAGTCCAAAAATATTAAACAGAAATTTAAGAAATAAACAATTCATAAGTTTTGAACTGCATGTGCTTCTGAGTAGCATGCTAAAATCTCATTCCATCCAGCCTTGTCCCATCCAGGACACGAATCATCCCTTTTCCATGCACCCGTGCTATGTACATTGCCACCCTCTTTGTCACTTAGTAGCCAGCCATGCTAGTTATCAGATTTACCGTCACGATATCCAAGTGTTTGTGTTCAAGTTACCCTTATTTTAATTAATGATAGCTCCCAAATGTAATGGGAGTGATATTGGCAATTTGGTCATAGCAAAGCGAAGCTGTGAGTTGTTTCTTTTGGGTAGCTGGAAGTTCTTGACTTAATGGAGAAAGAAAAAAAAAATCAGATGTTGAGATTGCAAAGAGATGCAGAATAATGATACTTTGAGAGAGGGGATTTACATAACTTCCATTACAAACATTGTTAAAGCTTCTATTTTATTATTAGCTAGTGTTGCTTACCTCTTATTATGTTTAATTTGTAAATTAAGCATTACCATATGTAGTTACTTAAAGGAAAAAACCTATTATAAAATTCAGTTCTCCGTAACTTTCAGGCATTGACTGCGGGTCTGTGGAATGTATCCCCTGTGGATAGGGGAGAGTACTATAATTAAAGACAGATAATACAAGTATTGGGAAGGATGCAGAGAAGCTGGAACTCTTGTGCTAATTGTTGGTGGGGACATTAAAAAAGTGGCACACCCACTTTAGGACAAACTGGGAGTTTCTTAAAAAATTACACATAAACTTTATCAGGTGGCCTCAATAGTTCACCACTAGAAATCCTCCCAAAAGAAACACAAATATGTCTACACAAAGACATGTTACAAGTGTTCATAGCAGCACTGTTTATATGGCACCAAAATGAATATAATCTAAATGTCCACCTATAGGTGTATAAATAAACAAAATATGGTATGTCCGTAGGATGGAATATAATTCAACAATGAAAAGAAATGAAATGCAGATACATGCTACAGCATTTATGAATCTCAAAAAACTATGCCAAGTGAAAGAAGCCAGATGCAAATCACTACATAATATATGATTCAATTTACATGCAGTGTCAGGAAAGGTAGCTTTACAGAGGTAGAAGACAGATCTGCGTTTGTCTAGAATTGGGGGCAGGAGTGGAGATAAAGAGGCAAAGAGGTGGTTTTGTGGTTAATGATAATGTTCTAAAATATTTGTACATCTACATATTTACAAAATATTACCGAATCATACACAGTGGTACCTCAGTTCATGAATGTAATTTGTTCCATGATTTTGGAAAAAAGGCCATGTTTGTGTTCATGTGGGAAAGACGGCTGCGGTTGTGTTTGTCACCTGCTGCAGAGTTTGCAAACAAAAACAAAATTTTGCCAAATGCTTCTGTTCTTGAGCCAAATTGTTTGTAAACAAAAATGTTCGTGAACTGAGGCATCACCACCCCCGTTCATGAACTTAATTCTTACCGCGATTCTGGGGAAGATGGTCACATTCATGTTTGTGTGGGGAAGATGGCTGATTTTGTTCATCACCCGATGCTGAGTTGGCAAACGGAAGCAAAATTTTGCCAAATGCTCTGTTTGCAAACCAAATTGTTCGTGAACAGAAGTATTCATGACCCGAGGCATCACTGTCTTACGATGGGTGAATTTATGATATGCACACTTGTCTCTATAAGGCTATTAAAAGGAGCTGTCTTGTTAATATGCAAAAGTAGATGTGTGGGCAGGGCACACTTGGTCCGGAAGAGGCCGGGGCTGGAGGCCGGGTCAATGGGGGACTGGTCAGTGTATGGACAGGATTCAAAGCCTGGAGATACCAGCAGGAATCAGTGCTGATGCAGAAAGCGGGGCCAGGCACCGAGCCCGGCCTGCTAACACTGGTTGGTTGGATGTGAGTGAGAATTCCCGAAGGCGAGGAGCGGGCGGCCAGTGAGGCAGAAGGAAAACCAAGAGTGTGGAGCTCTGCAAGCAAAATAAAAAAGCAGGAGGGAGGATGAGATGCCGAAGCTCAAGTAAGACTTGACTTTCTGCCACCTACAGATGCTGCTGAAAGTCAAGTAAGACAGGGACAAGAACTGATATTTAGCAAATGTCTGATTCGTTGTGACTTTGACAAGAACATTTTCGATTGGAGGGTGGGGATGTGGGTTAGATTGGACTGGGTTCAAGAGAGCACCAGAGACAAAAGTGGGAAAAAATGAGTCTGGGAGAGCTCTTACTGTGAATAGTTTTCTTTTGAAAGGAGGCCTGAGAATTGACACTATGAGAGGCATATGGGGTCCTGCCTTTCTTTGCAACTAATAATAATAATAGTAATAGGTAATATTTACTTGTGTGTGCCTTAGTGCTTCAGTGCAGCTCCCTGAGGTAGTGAACCGCGGGGTTGGTGAACGATTGCATTTCTTGTATGCATCCTCTGACACACATCCCGGCCCAGCTCTGGTCCCCAGGGTAGCCCTTGACACCCAGCTCTCTCCTCTGGGTCCTGCCCTGCACATCATAACGTGTGATTCCTGGGTCAGTCTCTCCAGGCTTTGGTGACTTCTAAAGAGTATCTCCCAAATAACTTATCCATTTCATTTACATCAAATTTCACTAGTTTCTGAAATTTCCTTTGAAGCAATACTGAGAAACTGGCTCTGAAATGATACTTTAATCAGAGAACCTAACATGAATGAATGGAAAACAGATGTTAGTAAAGAAACTTATGTTCATAAGAAACTACTTTGCTTTTGATAGTCCCTCCCGTAAGAAATGGTGCAAGATGAAATCATGGGGCAGTGCGTATGCGCTTAAACTGGATGTTTATTTGACTTGGAACTTGGGCATGTTCCATGAAATGATTTCTTTATTTGGAATTCATGATTATATGTATATATTTGATCAGTAAATCAGAGGCTGAAGCTTTCACCATGTGTTTTTGTGCTGTTGTTCATGGGAGGTGGAACCACTGGGTATGTGTGTGGCACAGTGCGGGAGGCCATCTGGTAGGGGTGCTGGTCTCAGTCTCCGGATGCCACCTGGCCTTGGCAACACTTGGAGCCCTGCAGGAGTGCTATGGCGGGACGGAGGGTCACAGGTTTAAATAGCATGGAGGGGCAGCCCAGGCCCTTGGGAGAATTAAAAAGTCAGGGGAGGAATCAAACATCTGGCTCCAGATGGGCAGACTTCATTGGAAGGACATGGTGGGCAAGCTGGTCAGGCAGTAGGTTCGCATACCCGGGCCAGAGCATGGCCTGGGGCAAAAAGCAGACAGAACAGCTAGAGACACTGTCCGTCCTACGCGGATTATGTGCTGCCATCGACAGCTCAGCGCCGTGCAAGGCAGAGTTGAAAGTCAGTCCCTGCTGTTGAGGAGCTCTGGGTGGTGGTGGTGCTGTATGCCAGTAACAAGTTGATTGCAGACACTGCACGAGGGCCGTGAAGCACAGAAAGGTTCTACACAGACCCCTGGGCAGGAGGACGTTTCCAGATGGGGGTGACATGTATATATTGAGTTTTGAAAGTTGAGTAGTTAAGCTGGGTGTGTGGCACACGCCTGTGATCTCAGCACTCAGGAAGCTGGGGCAGGAGGATCCCTGAGTTCAAGCCTGGGCTACAAAATGAGACTGTGTCTCAAAAAGCCAAAAGAAGAAGGAGGAGGAGGAGGAGAAGGAGAAGAAGAAGAAAGAGGAGGAGAAGGAGGAGAAGGAGGAGAAAGAGGAGGAGGAGGAGAAGGAGAAGAAGAAGAAAGAGGAGGAGAAGGAGGAGAAGGAGAAGGAGAAAGAGGAGGAGGAGAAGGAGAAGAAAGAAGAAGAGGAAGAAGAGGAAGAAGGAGAAGGAGGAGGAGAAGAGAGTTGAGTAGCTAAGACAAAAACCTAAACAACAACAACAAAATCCAGTAGAGAAAGGATTCTTGTATGGCAGGGAAGTCAGGAAAACCATCCAGTTGAGTGTCATTGTTTTTGGAAAAAACTGAGGAGTGGCTGGATCAGCAATGTTGTGAACACTCTAACCCAGCTTTACGCCTCATATGAAGTCTTGCATGGGCCCCTGAGAAAGCCGCTGCGTTACAGCATTGCCACTGTACCTTTCGTGGGCAACTGTAAGCCGTTAACTCTAAAGAGTGAGAGGGTTAAGTTGCTGCTGTAGAGCGGTGTTATAATGCACAGGCGAGAACACGAGCTCTGGAGGTCAGCACTATGAGCGTGGAGTTTTGCTCCATCGCTCATGTCTGTTAATTCACTCTAGACCAACTCTTCTAATCTGTAAATGATCTTTGATAATCGGACTGTTCTGATCCTTAAATAATAATTTAGGTAAAGACCTTAGCAGTGCCTTCCAGATGGCTGACTAGCTCCAAACACGGTCTTAAATTCTCCGAGTTTGAGGCTGTCAGATTTGTCTTCTGTTTGTCTGTCTGCCTAGCAGCCTGTTAATCTCCCCACCCTCATAAAAGCCTCAGATAAATCGAACAGTTCCATAGCTTTCTCAGCATTAATCCACGAACATCAACTTTGTTGTTAGGCTGGATTTGAAGTTTCACCTGGGAAAATGCAGGTAAACAGTGTTTATAAATTGGTCATGAGCAAAAATTCTCCTGGGAGGAGCTATGAAAGCTAGGAAAAGAATACATTGCCAGTGTTTAAGCCACTTCATGAATGGTATTTTGTTACAGCAGCCTGAGCTGACTAAGATAAATTGTAAGCTTCAGAAGTGAATACTTTTGAGTATCTAGAAAAAGAAACAGCCACCTTCTGGTTCTATTCTTACTAATTCCTAACAGCTCTCCTTGTATGATTGCTTTTAGATTGCAAACTTTCTCCCAGGGTTGGACTTTAGGTTGGCTGGTTTCTAAAATCCTCTCACTTGCAACAGTTATTTTATTCCCCAGCTCGCCACAGTGACACAGTGTAACATTTAGGTGAGGACTGGAAAGTGTATCCACTTCTCCTCACCCAATCCACTTTTCCTGACCAGTGGTGAGTTAAGGGCAGTGGTTTTCTCTACAACGAGCGAATAATTCATGATGTTCATTGTACTGTGAATAGAGACCAAAGTTCTTGGGGGGGGGGGAGTACACAAGGGGTGAGTGCAGGTGTCCCAACCAACAAGGTCACCTAGAGTCCCAGAAAGCTCCTTCACTTCTTCCAACATCGATTCAAGCCCCACTCCATTGACACATATGTCTCCCTTAACTATGTCATCCTCCTTTGAATTTCTACATATTTGATTATCCACACCATTTCTACTTCAATAAATGCTTCCTGACTTACCCATTGATAGAAATACATTCCAAAAGCTGTGTGTCCTGTTTCTTAGACAAACACTGCCCTTTAAAATGACACAGAGTTTTGATAAAGTGGGATGGAGCAGTGGCTATGTATGAAAAATAATATCCTTAAAATGGGCATAGTGGTGTACACCTGTAATCCCAGTATTCTAGGAGGCTGAAGCAGGAGGATCACAAGTTCAAGCCAAGCCTGGGCAACTTAGTGACTTAGTGAGACCCTGTCTAAAACAAAACAAAACAAAACAAAATGAAATAAAACAAAACAAAATTGCCTGGGGATATAGCTCACTGTGAAGGCCCTGGGTTCAATCCCCAGGGCTGAAACAAACATACAATCAAACAACCCTAAAACAGTTCTCAGACAGCCCTGTGCCCGCTCACAGTGGGCAGTTAGTAAGTACCATCCACACAGAACCGAGAGAACTCACTGCGAGGACCCCGCCGGGCCGGCACACTCAGGAGGTGCGTCTCATGCTCTTCCTGCCCCAGCTCCTGCTGGGAGCCAACGTGGGCTTTTTCAGACACCATTTCCTCGGGGCCAGCTGTTGGTGGCTGTGGACAGAAGGTCAAAGGTTCAGAGGAGCCCAGGGCTGCTCAGTTTCTCCCTGGGGATGAAGTCGGTCACCAGCAAAAGGATGATATTGAGACCTGGACGACTGTGGTCCCCGTCATCTGAGTCACTGTGGGCAGCCACACCCTAACTCTCACCTGAGGAAGTGGTGCCAGCCCTGAGGTTTTTTGAGACAGGGTCTCCCTATGCAGTTCAGGCTAGGCCTGAACTCACTATGTAGCCCAGGCTGGCCTCAAACTCTTGGAGATCCTCCTGCCTCAGCCTCCCGAGTGCTGGGATTACAGGTGTGTGCCACCACACCCGGCGCAGCCCTGTTTTTCTATGGGATTTTTTTGTAAAATTACTGAGGCATCCCAAAATAAGATGGTCATTTTCACTTTCTGTAGGTAATATGTAGGTAGAGTGCCACAGGAAAAAAAAAAAGAAAAAAAAATCACGATCAAATAATTCATTCCTAACTCCAAATAGATTGGGAACAACTGTTAAAGTGTCTCCTGCTCATCCAGGGCAAATATTGCGCCTCACTTTGCTGGCCCCAGGGAGTAGCCTCTAGTGTCTTTCCCAAACCCTGAGGAGAGGAAAACAAGCAAGGAGATGGCAGTGACGCCTTCCGGGCCGAGCAGACAAGGCTTGCTGCCAAACTCTGGCTGGGGGCTGGGGGCAAGCTGTTTAACTTCCTGGCACATGGCTTTTCCATCTGTAAAGAAAGGACACATTTCCGCCAGGGAGGCATCGTGTGGAGCACTGTGACTTTGCCTGCAATCGATGACCAGATGGGCCTGGGGCATCTCAGCAAAGCCATCTGTAGAAATCGCGGCTCTAGCGTGGGTTACAGGACGACACCTGTACCTCCCGGCAGGTAACTGCTCAGCAGCAGGGACCTATTACATCCTGGTCTCCATCCCTGTGCATCTAGGAGGAGCTCTGGTCTCCCACAGCTCACTGTGCCTATGACTTTAGACCTAAGGGCTCAAACCTTTTTCATCTGCCGCCTCAGCATCCCCCGCCCAGGTATGCACAGCAGTAGGCTGACCCTGAGGAACGGGTTAGAGCTCCAGGTGCAGGTCAGCCCCAAAGCGATCAGAGATTGGTGCTCGTGACTGGAGGCTGGGCAGCACCCCCACCTCCGGAGCCCTGCTCTGCACAGCCTCATCCCAGTCTGCAGGAAAACGGGCAGGCTCTGCCCAGCAGAGGGTGCTGAGCTTGGAGGACCTGGAGGGAGGACTCCTGCCCACTGGCTCCCTGGGTGCCCTTCCCTCTTCTCCCCATCACCTACTGCCCGCTGGCTCAAGATGGCGCGCCCCTTCCCTCCTTCCCTCCCTCTCTAGCTGGCATCCGATCGGTCCTGGCCACCCCCACCCCACGAACCTCTTCTCTGCCTCCCTCCGCAGTGGACAGCAGCTCCTTAGCATGGGCACAGAGTTACCTTGAAAAGGTTTATCTCATCCCAGCCTAAAGAGGAACTCCTGCAGAGATGGGGGAGGGACAGCCAGGAGCCCCGGGGCCAGGGGTTGGCCGCTGGCTCAGACGGAAATGGAATTCGGGCTTGGAGTGAAGAAAGAGGGAGTTCCCTGGGATTTGTAATCCTGCACTGCCATCTACTGCCTGTCCTCATTTATGGTCTTAGTGAAAACACCAAAACACGCTTCATCTGTTTTGGACCTCTCAGGGGAGCTAGGAAGAAACTTAAAGGAAAAATGCTGCAAGTGCAAACCACAGCCCTGTTATGAGGATCATCCAGCAGCCCACACGCCAGGGTCCTGCGCCCTAGCCGTCCATCTGCACCCATGTGTCACAGGCCCCAGAGTGGCCTGAAGTCGGGACCCACCGGAGGGGGATGCTCCTCCTGACAGATTCTGTGACCCTGAGGGTGCGGGGCCTGCAGGCCACTGACCACAGCTTCCCTTCATTTCCTACCTGTTTCTTTCTTCGCTGTCTTTGAACCTTTGAGCTCTTCTTCCGCCTTCCTGTATCTGCCTCCTCGTCATTTTCAGTGGACTCCTTTGTTCAAATGCAAAGGGAAGAGGGGAGAGAATCTTAAGACAGGAAATGGGGAATTATTTTCAAGTATTAGAATTAAAAACACCACGTTGACCTCAGGGCTGCATCGCTTGAAATCAAGTGTGAGCAAAGGAATGGTTAACACAATTTAAGTGGCCATTGTCATCCACTCTCCTCAAAATGACAAACTCTTGAAAACTTGAATCCAAGATAAATGGTTGTAAATAGTATATGGAGCTCTGTTGTTGTGATTCTGCATTTATGCTTTCAGGATTTATTGAGCACTTACTGTGTTCCAGGGTCTGGGGGCTGGGAAAGGGTATAACATGCTCCCCATTCACCGTCGAAGAAAGACAACTAATTAACAAGGAAATCTGCCAGGACAGATGGAGAGCCATAGCCCAGGACACACAGCAGAGTCATATTTGGGATTCCACAGCCTTCTTTCTTCCTAGCCTTACTAGCAGGTAAGAAAAAATGAAAATACAGTACATATTGGCTAAATCACCAAGATAATTTCAATGCAGAGGAAAATTTGGCAAATCTTTTTGAAATGGGAAAATCACAGTGGTGATTTTCTTTGCACATTATACTTTTTAGCATTTTAAACATAAAATAGTAGAGCTGAATTTTCAAAAGTATTCAAGCTCTGAAGTTTTCTTGTCCTAGAGTTTTATAGACTGGAGGCATAAGCACCTCTGGGTAAACAAGAAGTGACAAGATAAACACAGAAACTCTCCTTGGCAAATTAAATTCATGAGATCTCTTTTTCTAAAATTGTTGCTTTTTAAAAAATATGTTGCTTTTATACTAGAACACAAAGCCCGGATCTTTTTTTTTGTGGGTACCGGGGGGTCGACCTCAGGACTTCGCACGCCAACAGGCACCCGTGCCTCTGAGCGATATCACCGGCCCCTTTTTCGTATGTGGGTTCCGGGAGTCGAACTCGGGCCCTCGCGCTTGCAAGGCAGGCGCTTACGCCGCTGAGCCATCTCACCAGCCCCAAGGCCCGGATCTTAATGATATGATAAGGTTTCAAAGCAGCCACAAGTAGATTGCTTGGGCCAGGCCAATTACAGAGGAGAGAGCTGAAGTCAACTGGAGAATGGCTTTGGGGTGGATTTTCCTTGACTTTGGGAGCTGACCTCCCTCTTTCCTCAGGGCTCACGGGATGTAGTGTCCTTAAGGCTCAGGGATTCGCCAATTTAATTACAAGATAACGGTAATATTGAGGTATGCAAGTATGGTTCCTAACACCAACCTGTTTTTATTGGCTTAGAATGGACTTATGAGAAATCTAGGTCATCTTTTCCTTTCCAACAATGGTTCATCTTTGATCACTGGAAAACTGTGAAACTCGCAATAAGCTGGAATGGAAGCTTCACGTGGGCACTGGGTTTTGGTCACTGTGGAGTCTTCAGGGAGTAGAGACCAAGAGCATATTTGTTTCATGCATTGATAGGCAGATATATATCTGTGTGGCTTGTAGGTACTTCGTATTGTGCTTAAAGTCAATCTGTGTTTTTTTTTTTTTTTTTTTTTTTTTTTTAATGTGGGTACCGGGAGTCGACCTCAGGACCTTGCGATTGCCAGCAAGCACTTGTGCCTCTGAGCGATATCCCCGGCCCTTTTTTTCCTTTATATGGGTTCCCGGAGTCGAACTCAGGACCTCGCGCTTGACAGGCAGGTGCTTATGCTGCTGAGCCATCTCACTGGCCCCTTGCATGGTTTTTATAATGTGTTTCCTGAGGATGTTTGAAGCATCACATTGGAACCAGCGCCGTTTCTCTGCCTTTGGGAAGCCCAAGGAGCAGCAAGGACTGAGAAGCACGCTCTCTCCTCTGCTTAGTGGCCTGTAGTCTCCAGATCGTAGGTGGCTTCCCTTCTGTGGTCTGGGTAGGGCTTCAGTGAGGTTTTGTGCACCATGAGTCAGAAATTGCAAGACTCTGACAGAGCATTTCATTAGCAAATGTAATCAATGTAATCTACAACCGTGACCTTCATTCTGAAAGTTATAAGAAATCATCCCGCTGTAGGCAGAGGTGGGCCCAGTAGCAGGTGGTGAATTAGAGCTGCTGCATGGTGCAATTCAGGACATGGTGACAATAGTTTTAGAGCATTCAGGGACAAGACAGATGGGGGTGCCTGTGGGCCTGCATCACCCTCACCTTCTCCACCATGTGCCTGATAATGAATGCTGGAGACTAAACTTGGCCTGAGGATGCCTCGGTACCTGGAGTCTTTCCTTAACAAACTGCAATCTAACTTAGTCTGTGAAGTAGTGGAAAGCCTAGCTTAGGAGTATACATTGTAACAAATAACTGAGTCTCCATCAATCACAGCCAGTCAACGGATCAGATCACGTTCAAATAAGGTACCACCGAGCCGTAACCAAGCCAGCTGTTCCTCTGCTCCTGTTCTTCGCTTCCATTTCCCATCTTTAAATGCTGCCTGGCCATGGGCACAGTGGTGCTCTTTGAACCCCTTCTGCTGCTGAGGGCTGTCCCACTCAAATTGTCCTTGGTTCAACTAAGTGCTGTTAAATTTAATCTAATAGTTTTCTTAACATATGCAATTCATGCTTGTTGTTTGCTTTAAGTTTCTCATTAAAAAACACATGCTCCAAAGGGGCATCTAAACGACCACTTACCTTTGTAATTATTTTTACTTTTTCTTCCCTGGGATTCATTTTGGCTCTGATGGGTCCCTAAGAAAGAACAATGAAGAAATCAGGCATTTTGAAATCAACGAAGCATCATTCTTCTTCCATTAATGAAGATGAAGCCGACCTTGACGGTTACCCAAGTGTTTGAGCTGAGAAGACTGTGTTCATAGAAATACAGTACCTACAGGCTAGGTAGATATAAGCACTGCAGGAGAAGGAAGGAAGCCGGTTGGGCACATCTGTGGTACATCCTGGACACATCTGTGGAGTCAGTTCCCCAAGGACAACTTCACAGTTCATTCTCTCCCCTTAACCCTTCCTCTCTTTTGTTCCCTCCTTGCTCTCAACCTTGGTTTTCACTCAGCAGAGAGATGAGACCAGAGAGAAACCCAAATCCCTCTCACATCACCCGCCATCTCCTGGATCCTGTCGCCCTTCTGTTTCTCCTCGCTGCTGTGCTCTGGCCCTCCTCCCATTTGCCAGCTGCTCTGCCTCTCTCTGGGTTGCCATCACTTCTGTCCTCCAGGATGCTGATCTGGATGACTCCACTGCAGTCACCTGGACAGTCACTTCCTCCTGCTCCGTGAGCTCATGCCACTCCGTGTTAAAGTGCTGTCATTTATCCATTCTTTAAAATAAAAATTCTCTCTTGACTCTACCTTTCTTTCTAGCTACTGCTTACTTTTTCAACCTTTATAGAAAACTCTTCAAAACATTCCCTCTTTCTAATCATTCTTTTTTGGGGGAGGGGGTCTCCCAGACCCTAAAGTTGCTCTTGCTGAGTCTATAGTGACCTCTGCATAACCTCAGTCCTCACTGTACTTGACCTCATCAGAAGCATTTAGCAATGAAACCAGCCCATCATTTCCTTTTCAAAACTTTCTTCACTTGGCTCCTGGAGAAAGTGCCTTCCTGGTGTTCTTTCCACTCCTCTACTGCTCCTCAAAGTCCTTTGTGGCTTTTCCTCATCTTCCGACACTGAGCACTGGAATGTTCTGGGTTTCAGCCCGACCTGCCTGCACTCTCCTTGTGTCTTAGCTTCCCCTGTTGTCTGTGCACTTCCTACATTGATGCCCAAGTCCAGACGTCTCCCCAGAGCTCCAGGCCCAACTATGCGACTACTTGATGGTCACCAGCACTTGCGTAACATCCCCAAACACAGTTCTTGGCTTTTACCCCGAGCCTGCTTGTGCTGCAGCCTTCCTGTCCCCAAAAGCAGAAATCCAGTCTACTCAGGCCGGAAATCCTAACTTCTCTCTCACCCCATTCCTGACACACCACATCTGCAGTGGGGAACTGTAGGTGTCAACTTGACTGGGTGAAAGAATAACTAGAAATCTGGAAAGGCATTACTTTGGGTGCAGCTGTGAGGGTGTTTCCAAAGGAGGTGAGTGCGCGAGTGTGAGGGGGAGAGCTGAGGAAGACCTTCCCTCGAAGTGAAGGTCACAATCTACTCAGCGGGGGACCCACAGAGAGCAAATGCAATTGTTCTCTCCCTTGATCCCCTAAGAGCTAGGACATGTTATGGCTTATATCTAGGTGTTCCCCCAAAGCCTCGTGTGCTCATGGGCTGTTGGGAGGTGGCTGGATCATGGGTGTGTAATACTGGTTTAAGGATATGATAAATGGATTAATTTACTGATTGGTTTAGCATAATGAGAAGGCCCACCCTGGCGTGGGTGGCACCAACCAGTAGGCCAGTAGCCTGGATGAAATATAAAGGCAATGAAAGAAGGAAGGCTGATGCTCACTGCCTCCTGCCTGCTGTGCCATGGACTGTTTCCCCCCAGCCACGCCCCTCTGCCATGCAGCCCTACCTTGGAGTCACCTGACTATGGAATGAAACTTCTCTAAACTCTAGGTAAAAGAAACTTTTCCTCTTTTAACTTGTGGGTGTTGGATATTTTTGTCCCCACAATGAAAACATTAGCTAATATGTGGCCCTTTCCTGAAATCCAGGCTCTCTGGCCTTTGGACCCCAAGACTTACACCAGCATCCTTTCTGAATCTTAGGCCTTCTGCCTCAAACCCAGTTCCACCACTAGCTTACCTCATTCTGAGGCCTTCAGACTTGAACTATGCCACACTGTCAGCACCCCAGATGGCCTGTTGTGGAACTACTCAGCCCAAGTCAATTTCTCTATATCTATCTATCTATCTATCTATCTATCTATCTATCTATCTATCTATCTATCTCTCTGTCTCTCTATCTAATCTAACATCTATCATACTGGTTCATCTCTTTGGAGAACCCTGACAAATACAACACTTAATCCTTTGAAATCCTGCCAGTGTTGGCTTCAAACTGTGTTCAGGATGATTGCTTCTAGTGAAAGGACCTTCACTATTAACACCCTGGTCAAGCAACATCTTCTCCCATGCATGTGACTGGAGGAGTCTCCTCATTTCTCTGCTTCCTCCATTGCTCACGTACAGTATTCTCTGCACTGAAGCCAGAGTGAATGGCTGAAAATTTAAATAAGATCATGTCTTTACACCAGAATCCTCCAGCGATAGTCCTTAGTCCACTGGGTCAAATCCAACGTTCTTTCAAGGTCTTCTGAGGCCCTATTGATTTTGCACTTGAACCTTCTGCCTCAGCGCCTCTGCACCTAACTGTTTCTTCTGCCTGGAACTCTCTTTCCCAGGCTATCTGCATAACTCTTTCTCTTTCACTTCCTCAAGTCTCTGATGAATTCTTATTTTCTCAGAAGAGTCTTCTCTGACCATCACAGGGCAATGACAATTTCTCCTCCCACCATCCTGGAACTCTCTTAGTACCTTACAATGATCTCCTTTCCCACGGTACTTACTGCCAATCAACATACGCACTTATTCGTTGGTGTGTGTCTATCGCCCTTAGAGTATAGCTGTATGAGCGCAGGAACGGAACTTTGTTCGTTGCTTACCCCGGAGCCTTGGACCATGGCACACAATAGACACTCAACATATACTTGTCAAATGAATGATCAAATTACTAGTTATTGGCTGTGTCCTTGTGGCCACATTCTGGGAACCTTTTAAAGCTTTTTGTCCTCTCTAGGTTGCTGTGAAAATTAAATGGGAGAATGCGTGGAGAAATGCCAGGCACAGGGTTGGTACCACCTAAGCCCTTCCTAATATGGAATCCAGATCCTAGATGAAAGACTAAACTTGTCCTTTTGTAGGGAGCCCACTGCCACAGTGATGGCATTGACCCATTCATGAGGGAAGAGCCCCTCCTTAGGCTCCTCCTCCCAACACTGTCGCACTCGGGATTATGTTTCCAACATCTGCTTTTTTGGGGGTGAACCACAGCACATAGCACACCATTCAGGGCCACAGGAAAGGACGAATGTTACTCTTTCAAACAGCTCATCTGAGGTGTTCAACATTTCCTTGGCCCTCCGGGAGAATTAGCATGTTAAAGAAAAACAAACACCTGAAAGCCCATTGTGTTCCTTATGGACCTCAAAAGGCACAAGTAGAAGGGGGAGATGAAAGCCGACTGGGAAATAAAGAGGTGAGAAGGGAACCTAGGGGGAACCAGGGAAAGATAAGGAGAAAGCGCCCAAAGACCTGAAAGTTCTCCAATAAACAACTCTGGTCCTCACAAACTGGAAGGAAAGAACTGTGAAATATTTTAGTACGTAAAAAATGACTCTCTATAAATTACAAAAAATCTTTTAGAGAAGGAAAATTTAGAAGTAGGAAATGACAAATGTAACGGAATTGCCTTTTTCTCCTCATTTTTTCCTGATCATTACCTTTGAATGAGTTTCTAAGGAAATGAAATGACACCAAAATTTATTTTTCTTATGAACACTGTGGCTAAGAAAAGATAAATCAATCCAACTCCACTTTAATAAGCCACCGATCACCATCATTTTCACTGGGTACTTGTTAATCTATTCTTATTGGCAACATCAAAATAAGAGTTGTGATTTACTGCACGCCTAGTTTGTGCTATCTTTTGATGTATGTTCTCTTTATTCCTCCCATTGACACTTCTAGCTCAGTAGTATATGCACCAATTTAATGTGCAAGGAAACTGAGCCTGTGACAGGTTGTATGGTTTGCCCAAGGTTATAGTAATTAAATATCACATTCAGATTTTGACATCTCGACTGTGATTCCAAAGCCCTCCCCCATGCCTCAGCACCCTTATCATTTATTCTAGCTTTTGCAGGGTTACCACTAGCCATTCCACCCTAGCCTACTCTGGAAGTATTTACAACTGAAAGTTGGGAAGCACTGTGCCTGTGGGAAAGGGCTTAGGCTATGTGAGGTCAATGATTTATGTTACTCAGGGGGGAAAACCAAATATAGTTTCAGGGAAGTACTGACACCTTCATCTGAACAAAAGGGTCATTGATAGATCAGAGCCACAACCAGAGGGGTGATGAGCCAGGAAACCTGCAGGGTGCAGGGGAAAGAAATGGAGGTATAGGAAAGAGGCAGCATTGTACACAGTGTAGCTCAGCTGCCACTGTTTAAAGCCTTGCACAGAATTACAGTGAAACCACGTGTTTATAGAAACAGCGAAGACTTTGTAAAAATTTTTATGGACCTGGGTTCAAATTCCAGCTTTACTGATCCTCTAGACGTATAATCTTGGAGCAATGCTCCCACTTCTCTGTGAAGAGTTCTCTGTAAAATTGTCATCATACTGTCTACTTCGAAGGGTGGTTAGTTTATAGAACCTCTGTGATACAAAATGTGTAGGAAAGTGCCTAAGATGGACCAGCTTCTCTATATTGGTAGGTCTCATTACTGAGAAGAAGCTGGGTGTGGTGGCGGATGCCTGTAATCCCAGTGCTGAAAGGCTGAGGCAGGAGGATCTCAAATTTAACCCAGAGCCTGGGCAATTCAGCAAGACTCAAAAGAAAAGATAAAAAGGGGTTGGGATGTAGGTCAGTATGAGGGCCTTGAGGTCAATCCCCCGTGACAGATAGAGAGATAGAAAGACAGACAGACAGACACACACACACACATGCAAGGGACACACATGAGGCAATGGTAGACAGGGAATGTGAAAGAAAGGGCTGAGGAGGGAAAAAGAATTTGGGGGACAGAGGGGAGTCATAAGAAAAGCCTTATGGGACATTTAAGCTCCCACTCCCCTCTTAAGTTCCCACCTTCAACCCCTGTCCCCCACAAGCCATATCCCCAGCTTCCTCCCTCCATCCAGAGCTTCTCTGTTTCCTTTGTGGGGTTTCTGAAATTCCCCACCTTCTATCCATTTGCATTTTCTCCCTGTCTGAAGTGCACGTCTTGAATGCATGTTTCTGCCCATCTTACTGAGTCTCAGAAACCTTAGCAGGTACCACACGTGGTCTTTTTTGCATGCATTATCTAATTCTGTAGGTTATTTCAGTCACAGTTTTCCTTAGTATAAGGCTAGTGACAAATAGCGTTGGAGAGCTATTGAATCAGATGTACATAATATATATTGCCCTGGAAGAGTGTGTATAAAACCATACTTGCGCTGGGCTGTGTGGTAGGGAGCCAGGGCATTTACAGGATGGAGTAAGTGCTGGCAGCCCCTTTCTGGAAGGAACCCTGCTGTACTCTACTCCGAGGGCTGCAGACCTTTTTATAAATCTCTTGTGGCACTTAGCTCATTGTGCTGTTATTATCAGATTATGGATCTGTATTCCCAGCAAACCCATTTCAGACCTGTTGTAATTCATTTTTGCACACTCTAAATAGAAGCATACTGCCTGGTGCATTGTTTTTTTTTTTTTTTTTTGGTGGGTACCGGGGGTCGACCTCAGGACCTCGCGCGCCAGCAGGCACCCGTGCCACTGAGCGATATCACCGGCCCCTTTTTCGTATGTGGGTTCCGGGAGTTGAACTCGGGCCCTCGCGCTTGCCCGGCAGGCGCTTAAGCCGCTGAGCCATCTCACCGGCCCATGCCTGGTGCATTGTTGATGCTCCATAAATGAGCTCCAGATTTTTCATTCTGGCACTGTATTAATGTGCAGAAAAGTTTATATAAAAATACAATCATGGACGTGTATTTCCCATTTGAGTTTATTAATGTTTCACAGCCCCTCTTTCCAAAGAAGGGGAACAATCTGCCTAAACCACAGCCAGGCGATCTTCCCGGGGTCTTTGGGAGACCACATCCTCAGCCCTGTGGTTAGGAGCCATTTCTTTGCCCTATGCCAAGAAAAATGAAGTTTGCAGTAGGTCACACTCCTCCCTTTGAACCAGTTCAAGCTAAGAAGCTCAGAGATGCAGCAGGCCGCACGTCCCTCAGAGGGCTGGTGGGCGAGGATTTCCACTCAGGGACTGTGATGAACCGGATTTACATTTCCTGCCAGGGCAGCTCAAATCAAAGCTGCCCTGAGCAATCTCTACGTTTTCATTTTGGGAGTGAAAATGCAAATGGGAGCCTCTCTGTTTATAGTTCATTCAATCCACTGTCTGCCTGCCTGGGGAGGCCGCTCTCCACACCGCAACCGAAAACAGGAAACCATTGCCGCACCCTGGTCCCCTTAAGAACAGATTTACCTTAAGGAACTTTACAAAAGGCACTTTGCAGATTCCGCTGGCTTTCTGGGATGAGAGGGAAGAGGCGAGAGACCGCTGGGGTTGTGCTGTTGAATCTTCTAAGAGTCCAAAGGGCAGGGCTGAGTGAAGGGGAGGCCCGGGGCTGCTCCCTGGGAAGCCGCAGCCAAGTCTCAGCGCAGAAACACCAGCTTAGCAACCAGTTCCTTGGGAAGGTCACTCGCAGCTTTGTTTTTTTTTTTTTCTTTTAAAGTGACAGCTTACTTCTAGTCATGGAATCTTAAGTGTGCTGGGTGGGAAGAGGAGCACAGCCTACAGGAGAAGGAGAAGGACCAAGAGAATGCAACTTAGTGATTTAGAATCATTTAAGACCGTTGCTAGACTGTGCGGATGTCTGACTTAGCAGTAGCAAGGTCTTTGTGGGGTTGCTCAGGGCTCCAGTGAATGTCAGTGTTTTCCAGCTGGCCATGGAAGACTGAACGCACAAGTTTAATCTCTGCTTATTCTCCGACTCCCACTACAATTACTGAAAGGGAATATCAAGGTTATGGTTCAAAATAGCAAAAGAAATGGGAGAAGAGGCAAAGCAGATGCAAGAGTAAATGGGGCGAGCAGACCAAGGGAAGCCACGCTCTAAGTATGGTGTGTGTGTGCGCGCGCGTGTGTGTGCACACAATGCCTGTATTTTCTTATTTTCTGTGGCTTGATGCTCTGGCCTTTGTTGCCGTGATCCTGGAGAGAATGACTCTCCCAGGCTACCTAAGTTTTAAGGATAGCAAGTGGCTCCCCTGCAGTACATGAATGCTCCTTTGATAGACAAACCGACTAACACCAAACCCATCTCCTTTATCAAACGCACACCAGGGCAATATTCACCATGTCCTCCATCAGCCCAGGCCCAGGTAACAAACAGCTAGGAGCCCTTTAGAGTCCAGAACTCACAGAAATGGATCAAACTATCCAGCTCTAAACTTACTCGGCACACCCACCCCGCCTCGCCCACTCCTTCCTAGCAAAACCTTAAAGGGCTTGGGCCGTCTTCTACCCTCCTCCTTGTCTCCTTCTGATGAACACTCATCCTTCCCTGTGGCTCTGAATGGCGTGCTATGTGCTATGGTTCAAATGTGTCCCCCAAAATCACGTATTGGAAACCATCCCCAGTGCGATAGTGTTGGGAGGAGGAGCCTAAGGAGGGGGTCTTCCCTCTTGAATGGGTCAACACCGTCACTGTGGCAGTGGGCTCCTTTCAAAAGGACCTGTTCAGCCTCCCTTTCTCCTGCTCTCTCCCTCTTACCTTCTGCCCTGCAGAAGGTAACATGAAGCCCTCACCAGATGCCAGCCCCTCAATCTCGGACTGCTCAGTCTCCAGAGCTGTAAAAAGTAAATTTCTGTTTATTAGAGATTTCCCTATCTGTGGCATTCTGTTTTAGCAGCACAAAGGAGATTAGGCCATCACAGACCCCTATTTCTGGGCATCTGTGAGTACAAACTTCTTTCATTGGGACAATCATTTCCATGCCTGCCTGTCTTAAGATATGTGTCTACTTGACTTGAGTAAGACCCACCTAGCAGATTAGTGAATCCCTGGATGTGTCTGTGGGTGACTGACGCACAGGCACAAACTGAGGAGGGAAGGCCCACCCTCACTGTGGGTGGCACCAAGCAACAACCGAAGTGGAGCTCAAAATCCCAAATTAGACAATACAAGCAGAAATTTCCTAGTCAACAGACAAGCCAGAGGGCGTTATTAAATACCCAGGAATTTTTGATAATACAACAATCAGGTGGAGAATGTAAAACAAACAAAGAAACAAACAGACATACAACATAACGACCAAATGTTTCAGAGAATAACGAGATCTGGAAGTATGAAAGAAGAGGGAAATGCTGTGCATGGATGTGCTGTAGTTTGTTTGTCTGTTCCTCTGTTGATGGACATGTGGGTTGTCTCCACCACTGGAGCTGTTGTGAACAATACTGCAGTGAACATTTGCATAAAGTATTTCCTCGAGTTCCTGTTTTCAGTTCTGGGTATATTTTGAGGAGTGGATGTGCTGGATTATAGGGTAGATCTATGTTTAACTTTTTAAGAAACTTAAAAACTGTTTTCTAGAATGGCTGCAGCATTCCACAACCCCACCAGCAATGCACAAGATTTCCAATATTTGCAAATTCTCACCAAGGGTTGCTATTTTCAGTTCTTTTGATTACACTATCGTCATCCTGGTAGCTTTGGAGAGGAATATCATTGTACTTTTGAATTGCATTTCGCTAATGAGTGGTGATGTTAAACGCTATGTTTCACTGTGCTTCTTGGTCCTTTGTGCATCTTCTTTGGAGAATGGCGTGTGTGCGTGTGTGCGTGGGTGGGGTAGGGTTGTGGCTGTAACTAGACTCGTAGCCACGGATTCGATTACTTTAGTGCTTGTACGCCTACTCAGATTTTACATTTCTTCTAACTTCAGTTTTAGTACATGATGTATTTTAAGAAAATTGTCCTTCTGCTTTGCTTTGAAATTGATTGGCAAGAAGATTTTAAAATAGTCTTTATTTTAAAATGCTGGTTGATCTGCAATTATATACCTTTTATTATCTGTACTAATAATTATCCTGGACTTTATATATTTGGGTTTAAGAACAAAACCTCCTCACTCTTTGACACCCTCTCATCAACAACTTGGGTCCATGCATCTGAGTGGATTTGCAGCTGCTTTGACCAGGGTATGGCGGACATAGTACCGGCTTACTGACCAAATTCTGATGTTGAGCCATAAAAGATGATTATGGTTATAACATTTATACGTTATTTGCCAGAACTGTTGTGCTTAGATCCCTGAGCCATTATATAAGAAGTCTGATTACTCTAAGGCCACCAATCTGTGAGGCAGCCAAGCCACACAGGAAGTCCATGTGGACACGGTCCGTTGGCAGTCCCAGTCTGCATCATCCCAGCCCTGGCTTGGACGTGTGAGTCAGCGAGCCTTTGGATGATCCAGCCCTTAGACACTGAGTTCCCTCCTATTATTCACGTTTCCTCAGATGAGTTTCAGACACTGTAGAGCAGAGATTAGCTAGCCAGCTGTGAGCTGTTCAAATTTCTGACTCACAGAATCCATGTGCGTTCTAAAATGATTGTTTTAAGCCATTACATTTTGGGGTCATTTGTTATGCAACAAAAACAACTATAGAAGTTGCACCTTTAGATAAAAGAATAAAGAGATAAATGAACAAAATAAATATAGTCATGACGTTTTTACATGGGACTCTTAAGATTATGCATATTGTCGTAGTTTGGGCTGTTATAACAAAAGTTTAAACAATAGACATTTCTCACAGTTCTGGGGACTGGAAGTTCAAAGCCAGAGTGCCCACATGGTCAGGTTCTGGTGAAAGCTCTTTTTCTGACTTGCAGGTGGCCACCTTCTAGTGTTTGCTCACACTCTGTAGAGCAAGGGAGCTCTGGCCCCTTCCTGCTCTTCACAAGGATACCGATCCCATCAAGGGGCTACTCTTTCATGACCTCATCTAACCCTAATTGCCTTCTAAAGATCCACCTTTAAATACCATCACACTGGATGCTAAAACTTCAATGCAAGAATACTGGAGGGGATAGAAACATTTCAGTCCATGACACATGTATACTTTTCCAAAAAGGAAAAAAAAAAAAAAAAAAGAAAGGCAAATGCATTAAGTTTCTTCAAGGGTAGTGCCACTATGGCAGGATACATTTGAATCCTTTTTGGGAGATTAGAGCCCTGGAATAAACATCCCAAAATTGTAGAACCTGAGATGAGATTCCTATTCTAACTTCTCTTTGGAGGAAAGCTGAAATGGTGCATTATTTGGGTCAATAAATGGCTAAGATATGGTTTCGCATGTCGAGAAGGGTAACAATTTCATCTTATGATGGATGTGTCATTCTTATTCAGTTCTTTGAATTTTATAGTTCTTATGATTATAGTTGATTCTTTATGAATGAGGAATATATTACAAGGGAAAACACATCACCAAGGTAAGAAGTTGGAAGCTGAAGAATTACCTTTGAACTAGAAAGTTTAACAAAACCATACTTTTCAAATGGGATTTGTATTTTCCAATTTACTAAATTACTTGTATATCTTCTTGAAATATAGCTCAAAATCCAGCAGATCTGAACCTTTTGTTTCTCTAGCAAATGGAGAGAAACACTCACTCAGACATATTGTCTGTGTACACTATTTTTATTTTGTAGATATTTGAGCATGTAATTTTCTTCTCCAGTGCTATGATTTTCAAACTGTTTTGAATTACAACACTTTCTGTCATTTGGTTCATTTCACAACATTCTCACTTCTTAACGGAGCTGTCAGAACTATTGAGAATAAAATGCTATAAAATTCATTTTATTTAGAGACTCATGTCATAATTTGAAATAACTGGAGATGCTCTTACATATCAGAGAAAACCGCTGTTTTAGTGTGAACAGTGAACTTTTATGTTTTTCGTGCTAGAAATGTTACTTTCCTCCAATTTTTATCTTCTCTTCTCTCCTGCTACTTCCTCTAAGACCTGCTTTGCCAGCTTAGTGTACAAATTTCATCATAACTCTTTCATTTTCTAATCAGTTCCTTGCAAATAATGTTTGCCCTTTTCAGCAGGACACCTTGTATTTCCCCCTTGAAGCTTCCCTGCTTAGAGTTGTTCATAAATCTCGTGGGGCCTCACTTGATCCACAGGATAACGCTTTGTCTTAATGGCCATGAGGAGGGAAGAGAAGCATCTGGCCAGTTAGCTCTGGAAACAGTTCCCAAGATGTGTAATCCTTTTTGCCCTCAGCTGCATTGTGGAGCCCGTGGTATCTCATACCAGACACCCCACGTTTGAGATTCCAGAGTTATCTTCTCCTAATTTATGTTAATGTACATCAACCAACTACCCTCGCAGGTCATCTGACAAGGTTTGGGGATCTCCATAGTTGTCATAACATGGGGAAGGGTGTTACTAGCATCTAGTGGGTAGAAACCAGGGATGCTACTAACCATCTTATAATTCACAGGAAAGTCTCCTTACCACAGCCCCAACTGGTCCTCAATGTCAATAGTGCTGAGGTTGTTGCTAGAGAACCCTGGCTTTTCCATGGTTCTCCAACACGAGGCTGACCCACTACTGCTTCCAGCATCTGTGGGGTTTGCATTGCAATCACAAGCTATTAAGACCTGAGTTGGTCTGAACGATAGTCATGAGTCCACAGTCTTAATCTCCTTTCCTTCATGTTGTGTTCCCCTTCCTGGTGCCAAGTATCTTTCTTTGGCTGATTAATCTCAGATTGGAGCATCTAAGTTAATCACTGATGTTTTAATGCTGTTGCAATTCATTAAGAAAAAGGCCAGTCTTGAAGTTCATTTTTCCTCCAGAAGGTTCCTCAGACCTCTTTGTAAATGTATTCAGTGTATGTGAAGGAGCACAAGGAACATTAGAAGATTTGGCGGGCATCAGTAATGCCACAGAGAATTCCAGTCTATCTCCATTTCGCAGGGACGTGGGTGTCCACACTTGCATAATCAAGATGAGTAGCTCGAAGGGCCCTTCCCTGAGACTTGTTTATCCAAGGATACTTGCTGGGTTCACTGGGCAGAGGGACAACTGACAGTCCCTCTTGATTAAAAATTTGTTCTGCATCACGAGCCAACCTGATCCATCTGTCATTTTCTCATGCTTGTTGATGCCACCAATTGTACTGTATTTCCTTCCAATGCACCCAAGAGTAACGTATAGAGAAACAGGCATCTGGCTACATTCAGTTAGAGACGTCCTCTCTACGGATTCCAGGTCGAGGGATTTTATGTGTTTGCTGTTGGCAGTCACAGCTCCCTCTGTGACGATGTTGCTCTGCCCCGTGGCACAGAATGCTTGCAGAGTGTGGGCCCTTACACCAGTGCAGAGGATATTCTGAAAACTGGTAGTGTCTATTCCCACTGCCTGATTTCAGTTAACTTGGGAAGCTATGTCTGTAATGTGCTTAGGTGGACTAGGGTATAAATGGAATTTTCATGGACTTGCCTTTGATCGCAATCATTGTTGGTATTTTTGGAAATTCATGGCAGGCTAAAGAAACTGGTGAGCTGATAGATTTCTGGAGTTGGAGCCTTCTGTGCAGCGGAAGCTGCCTGTGTGCTCACCATTTGCATGACAGAGGTGAGAGCAGGGGGCAGAGGAACCTCTAGTCTAACACTACAGCACCATTCTGCTCTCTTGAGCTTGGATTCCGAGGGGCTTTGCCATACTGGAGGGACTTTCTCAAGGGAGCGGGAAAAGATAGACACTGTCATGTGCCACTTGACCATGATTAGACAACGAAGCAGTCCTAGTTGGGCTCTACAACCTCAGGAGGGTGGGATCTGATCTTGTGGATTCCAGGTGCCTTCAGATTTAGTTGGCTAGAATTCCTCTCTCATCTCTGAGATGCCAGTAAAATCTTACGATTGTCCCAGCATCACCTCATCTGAGCCATGGGGGAATTGCAGAAGGGGTTTAGAGACAGGCTTGAGGTGGGAGGGTAGAAGGGATTACAAGTAATTTCAGGAGTGAGAATGAAGGCATCACAAATGAGTTCTAAGAACAAGAGTGGGAGGGCAGTGTTGGGTGCAAGATTTGCCCTTTCCCATGTGGAGATTCTTTTCACTGCCAATCTAGGTTATTTCACCAAGAGATCCTGAGCCTCACTCATACTTTCTGTAAGATACTGATACATGCTTGAAACAATCAGGTCTTCCCTAGTCAAGCCTCCTCAAAGCCCAGGGAAGGACCCACCACCACAAACAAGGCTTCCTCCTTTCTTTATCCTTATCACTAACACAGAGGCAGACACATCGTTTTGTCTTTCTCACTGGCTTCTCATTTACTCAGGGAATTTCCGGGGACATAGTAGACACTCAATAAAAATGGCTGCAGGAACAAACAGATACATGATGGATGGTCTCATGGGATCTTACTTGGTGACAAAAACTTATGACTAAAGATCTGAAAAGTACAATGAACATTCGAATCTGGTGCAGTGACTCAGAAAGCCAGAAAAGCAGCTTCTGTTAAGTTTAGGAAAGTCATCATTAGTAGGAGGGGAACCTAGGGCAAGTGTGGGGTCCCTCAGAGTGAAAGGTAGCTTTTGGCTTCAAATTTTGGATCTGTCATTTGCTAATTGGATAACACAGTAAGTTTTAGTTTTTTTTTTTTTTTTTTTTTTTTTTGGGTACCAGGGGTCGACCTCAGGACCTCACGCACCAGCAGGCGCCTGTGCCGCTGAGCGATATCACCGGCCCTTTTCTCGTATGTGGGTTCCAGGAGTCGAACTCGGGCCCTCACGCTTGCCAGGCAGGCGCTTACGCCGCTGAGCCATCTCACCGGCCCGTAAGTTTTAGTTTTATTTGATATCTACTTTCAAATCAGAATTCATCTGTCCATCCATGTACTCATCCATCTGACATTTAGCACCTGCCATGTGGCAGATATAGTGCAAAGTATTAGGGATTCAAAGAGGATTGAAATAAAACCTCTCCCCTCTTGCTGTCTGCTATATGTGAGTGGTGGAACCTCTGTCCCCGTTTATCTAATAAGGTTTTGTGACAAATAACTCTCACGGTAGAGTGTTGTCAGTCCATTTTCAATTGTTCCTTCCTCCTGTCATGCAGATATACATGCACTTAGGTTGGTTATTAGTTGTAGTATTTGTAGAAAAGTAGCTTTTAAACATATACAACGCAGTGGGAGAGGGTGGATTGAATGAAGAAAAGGAAGAATTTGCCTCCAGTCCCATCTTAAAGATTCTGACTAGTCCCTAGTTTTCTTTATATCTCTCTTTTTCCTCTTTTGTAATATGAAGTTGGCAGAGAAAGATGATCGTTAGCTCCTAGCTGACGCTTGGATTTTATAAAATCTTAGGAAAGCCTTTCTCTAGTAGAGTCATGATAGTTGTCGGCCACTAGAGGTCACTGCCTTAAAAAGTAAACTGGCGGTGTTCCATTCTGTTGCCATCAAAGCAAGCCTTGAAGCGAAAGCAAAACGATTGTTTTCTTATCTTGTTTTGGTTAGGAACAAACACACGCTCCCCTAAAAAAGAACAGTTTTATCTCTGACATGTTGGAGCTTTCAAACTGACAACCTTCAACCCCTTTGGCTGAACACTCCCTGCAATCTTAGCGCCAGAGACAGAATGAACACAACCACAGCCGTGAAGAATTTGAGACTTCTGTATCAGCACACCTGCACGTAGATGTGCGACAGGAAGAAAAGACAATTGCAAACGACCCTTCTGCAGAGGCACCCTCCCTATACGTCCAGTGGTATACTTTCTTCTTGCCAGTCATGGGAGAGTTCAAGAACAGTTTTAGATCACCATTTTTCTCCTTGATGTGATGGGAAAAGCATCGTTTCCCCCTCTAAGTTCCTGCCACGCTGAAAAATAGGAATTTCCACTCTCACAAGTGTTGATTCAGCATTGCCAATGACTTGTCTCTGCCTTTCAATAGCTCCTTTCCGTGCAGACAGGAGGAGTTCCTCCGCGGAGGAGTAAGAGTCTGGCACCCCTGGCTTCCGGTTGCCATTGGGAGAGGGCTATGTGGAGGGTCATTTGCATGTGTGATATCCTGGGGATCTGTGAGCTTGACTCCGCGTGTGGCAGCTCTCTCTCCTCTCTGCGGCTGAATAGGGATTTTCTCTTCCTGGTGGCAAATCGGATCTAGATCTAGAGGCAACCACTGGGAAATTTCTCCCAGGCTCATGTCCAAGTGGCATTCTCTGCTCTAGTGCTCCCAGTAGCAAAGCCTGGACTGTGGGCCGTACGTGCCGATGATGTGTACTTCTAATCAGCCTGGACTCCGGGGAGAGGAATGGCGTTAAATGAAAGTCTCTCTCCACTTCTGTCAGAGGACGCGGGTCAGTGCTGTCCCTGCACAACGCTTACACTACAGTTTTTTGGCGATGTGGTTTGGGGTGGAGCTTAAACAAGAATAGGCTGAGGGATATCCTCAGATACACGGGATTAAGAAAGAAGACAAATACAGCTCTTCTCCATTGATCATCAGTTCGTAGGGCTGAAATCAAACTAAATATGAAAGACAAAGAGTAGAAAAGAAGTGATTAAAATACAACTTGAGGAGCATGTAGAAGAAAGATGTTACTTCTGTGTCCTGGTGATGGTATGAACAGAGTTGGTATCAAAACCTGAGCCCAGCCAGGCGTGGTGGCGCACGGCTGTAATCCTGGCACTTGGGAGGCTGAGGCAGGAGGATGGCTGTGAGTTTGAGGCCAGCCTGGGCTACACAGTGAGTTCAATGCCAGCCTGAACTGCATAGGCAGACACTGTCTCAAAATCAACCAAACCAAACCAAACCAAACCAAACCAAACCAAACCAAACCACTCACGCCCAGCCAGGCCAGGAGGCACTGGGCTGTAATCCCAGCTACTTGAGAGGCTCAGGCAGGTGAATCACAAGTTTCGGTCCAACCCGGGAAAGTTAGCAAGACTCTGTTTCAGAATAAAAACAAGTAAGCGTTGGGGATGTAGCTCAGTGGTGAATCACTTGCCTACCATGTGCAACACCCTGGGTTCGATCCCTAGCACTGCAAACAAAAATACAAAAACAAACTCCAGGCTCCTTTCAGTACGAGGTGGTCCTTTATCCCTACTGACTGCTCCCCACAGGCCTCCTATCACTGATTACCTCACATAAGGAGAAAAACAAATGGAAGGACCCATGACAATTGCCCCACCAATGATAATTACATTCATTTACATGGAACTGCCTATCATTGCTTCATTCACTCATTTGTATCTCAAACATTTCCGAGCATTAATTATGTGCCAGGCAGCATCTCAGGTTGACAAAGCAGACAAGACCTGCCTGACTCATGGAGCAACAAAACATTGTAGCAAGTACAGGGACGCTAATTGGGGACCCTAACCCAGGGACCTTGGGCCATTTCTAGCCACCTCATCGCCATCTGTATGCCTGAAGCCTTTGCAGAGTCTCGAAAACACAACTCTGCCAGAGCCCCAGGGGTGAGGCATGCATCCACAGCTGGAAAACAGCATCCCCAAGCACAGCAGCCCTCAACCAGTGACTCTTGGGAGCTGGTTGTTACCACTCCAGCCTGCACTTCCGAGTGAGCTAATCTCCTGGTGTGTGTGTGTGTGTGTGTGTGTTCCCATTTCCCCTAGATGCCCTTGGGATAAACCCCAAAACCTGCTGTGGCACTTTGCCTAGAACACACATACAGTTGGTGTTTCCAGTACCTCTCAAATAAACTACTTACACTCTGATCCTTGCCTCAGGCTCTGCTTTTTGGGAGAATACAGCTAAAATAGTCATTTTTCACATGCACTGTCACATTTGATTCTTGGGAGGCCTCTGAAGTTTTGGGTGAACATCTTAGCTTTTGCTCAATGATGCCCTTTGGAGCAGGGGAAGACCAGCCAACATGCTCCATGTTGACTGGACCAAAGGCTGTACTCAGATGACAGCCCCCCTCGCTGCCCTGGCCCCTCATTAAATAGAGTCCAGCTAAGCCATGGGAGCCTCATTCTGGGGTGTCTGAACTGGGAACTGGAGAAGAATCAGGGATTGAACAATTGGAGTTAAAGCAATCAAGATGTCATGAACTGGACTACGACTGTAAGAGCTTGAGATGAGGAGAAAGTAGGATCCACTAAGTAAAAAGACAGAGGGTAAAGAAGCAAATTGGCAGTATGAGAAGCCTGCGGATAAAAAAAGAATCAGAAATACGGAGTAGAATGGAATTCAGTTCCTGGTTGGGGGCCAGAGTTGGGATCTACTGTGTCCTCCCCCGAGGTCTCTTAGGGCCTGGTCAAAGCAGGATGGCATTCCTGCTCTAATTTGGAGAAAAGTTATTTCAGAAGACAGTGGCCAAGTTTTTCTTTTAATTGAAGATGTGAAACTAGGTATGACCTTGCCTGTTCGCGCTCAGTTAGAATACAAAGGACTCCAAGCTTTCTCTCATTAGAGCTGGAAGGGAAACCTGAAGCTCATTTAATTCAGGGAAGGCAAATTGATTTCATCTCGAGTGGAGTCTTATTGATGGATGGTGATTGCCCGGACACTTCATTGAGAAATCTGAGGCTGCCCTGGGCCCTCAGGAAGGAATGATACGATCCATTCTCAATGGCTGCCGTGAGCTCAGAGAATGAAAAGCAGCCACATATGTCCACCCCCGTGTAATGGAGATGAAGACTTACAGAATCTAGGTGAGCTGTTCAGAACTCACTCAGGGGTGGTGACTGACATTTCTAGATCTTCGCCTTTCCACCCGGCTTCTCTTACAGTTTTCTGATGCAGTTAACTTTGCCCACCTAAAACTGTTGGAAGCTAAAAATCTCACATGAAAAATGTATTTCTTATATGAGGAAGTAGGAGCACAGCCCTTTTGAAAGTTATTTGGATCGACATTATGTCTGCAGGTGAATTCTAGGGGGGTAGATTTGCCAGATTCTGCCGACAAGAATATAAGAAACCCAGTTACATATTTGAGGTATATGAAGCCATTATTTGTTGCGTAATCTGAAATTCAAATTGAATTTCCCCAGCTGAAATGGCAGTCTCAGTGGAGAAGTCAAATGGGTCATTACTCTTGTCTGCATGTATTTGACGTGTAGATACATGTGTATCCCAGGTCCTGACCGCCTCGCACACCAGCCCTCTTACCATTCTTTGCCAGTGGCCTGACCAACTGCAGCGCCTTCGGTGACTATGCTTTCAGTTCACGATGTAGAAAGGACTAAATGTTTTCTGTAGAAAGCAATTCCCTCGATTTGTTCCTGAGCAATTTCAGTAACCATGGGGATGCCTAGCAGTGCCAGCTTCGTTATCTGAAACCGTGGCAGAGATAGATGCCTATGGTTTACTGCAGCCCAGGCAGCAACACGCAAATAATCTTGTAAAAGTACTTTCGTAATGGAGGCATCTATGCAAACGCTTCAGGTTTATGGTTTTTCTGCTTCCAGCGCTCTCAGATCATTTCCTGGCATTCTGAGCAGATTGGGTAAGCCTGTACCTCAATAAATTCTGCCGCCTCCCCGATGGCACTGGAGTGAAGCCCTGAATTCAGTCCTCTTCGAGCTGCTGCTCATAAACGCCTCTGCCATCCGACAAACACTTGGTTCTGAGTGACTTCATGCTGTAGTAACCCAGTGGGTTTATAGTTCCGGGCTAATAAAAACTCAACGAGATGATGTCAATTCAAGACTCATTTCCTTCCCCGTTAAAGCTAGGATGGCATAATTAAAAAATACATAAACTGGGATTATTTTGACTTATTCTTGCTTTGAAGACTCTTCTGGAATAGACATCCAGGTACGGCACCAGAAAACTTTCAGGATTATCTCATTTCACACTTCAACCTGCACTGCTAGGGGGTTGTTTTTGTCTCTCTCCTTAGAACTTCTCCTCTGCAATGCTTTGGAAGTAGATTTGGGACCACCCCGACTATTCAAGAGCTTATATAAAGTGTTATGTGGAATAAATACAATGCACTTACTATAAAAATAGAAAAAACCAGAAGGATAGCAATTTAAAAACCTCTTTATTACTTATTTTTATGTATTTATTTTAAAATTTTTTATTAGAACATGTTTGCAGTACATAATGATTACATTTATCATGAGGAGTTGGTACATGTACATAACACATCTTAATTCTTTTTATGTCCCCCTCATCTCTTGGTCCCCTTCCTATTTCAAAAAATCTATCTCCCTGTTTCCTATTATCTATCTTTTATTTTGCTCTTTAATTTATTTATACTTTAGGTTTCTAATATAAGAGACTATGTGATATGTAAGCTTGTGTGTCTGATTTATTTCATTTTACAGTATGATCCATTTTTCCTACAAGTGACTCTAATTTATCCTTCTTTATAGCAGAGTCCAGACCTTTTCTATGCACATGTGCAAACACTAAAAATGAGATAATTTTTGAAAATATACTTTAGTGATCTACTTGTTGTGTTAATGTTTCATGATCAACCATGGTGCTAGTGCATTTCCACCCTCAATTTTAATGACCATATTCCATCGCAGGAAGGGCCCACAGCTCGTTTAACACGAACACTATTACCAGATGTTGGGCTATTTCTCAATTTGCCGTATTACAGGCTTTGGTGCAAGATTCTATAATTAAAACTTTGCAAACACTATTAATTATTTGCTTGGAGTAAATTTGTAGAAATAGAAAACTTTGTGATTTTTGTGTCTTAGAGCAAAAGAGAATAAGAGAGGGAGAGAGAGAGAGAGAGAGAGAGAGAGATTTTGACTCTAGGAAGAGTTGGGATGAGGGCAGCTCCTTGTTGCATCTTGGACACCTTCAGGATGGAGCGCTCTTTAATGCGATGATATCACAAGGGGACAAATCAATACCTTTCCTGAAAGGATGATTAACACATGGTTATGTTTTAAACCAAAGATCAGTTGGAGAATGATTATGGGCAAATAGGAAGGCTGCGGGACTGAGTGGATTCTGTTACCTTGGCAAGATTGTAGAGAAGTGGCTTTTAACTGGGACCCCGACCCCCACCCCCATGGGGACATTTGGCAACATTCAGAGACACAGCTGCTTGTCATGACTGAGGAGAAATGCTGCTGGCACCTAGAACACGGAGGCCAGCAATGCTGTAAATGTCCTATGAGCAGAGGACAACCCCTCCAAACAAAGAATAATGTGACCCCAAATGTCAGCGTTGCTGAAGTCAGAAATCCGTGACACAAAACAAAAAAGTGAAGTGTGACCTGTGTCTTGGAAACCACATTATGGCAGTGTAAATTTCATACTTTTTAAAAAAAATTTTCCTTTCTAAAGGATTCTTCGGTTATCCGGCATATTCGGCGTGCCTTGGAGTTGTTCTAAAAACCATGGTGTGGAAACACAAGGCCTGTGCGAAGTGTGGTTCTGTTTGTCCTTGGCTTCTGTTGGATTAGTTCTGAGGAGAACGTGTGTGTGCATGTGATTTAGGGCAGTGTTTAGTGAGGAAAACTGAGAGGAATGCAGACTATCTGTATTTTATAAGCATAATAGATAATCGTGACGCTATGATTTTGCCTGGATTATCTTTGGCACGACTGGACCTGACCCAGAGGGTTTGCACTGGGCCTTGGTGGCCAGCTTCTATTCTTTTGTTTGTTTGAGACAGGATCTTGCTATGTATTCCAGGCTGGTCTTGAACTCACTGTGTAGCCCAGGCTGGGCTTGAACTTACAGTGATGCTCTTGCCTCAGCTTCCTGAGTGCTGGGATCACGGGTGCGTGTCACCCTGCCCGGCACAGTGTTTGTTCTGAGCAAGGGAAGTGAATGGGCTTCTGGCTCCTTGTAGTTTTCAGAGCCCAGTGTTCTGGACACACTGACTCTTTTGACCATGAGCAAACCAGTCCTTACGGTGACTGCCTTTGGGTGGCAGCTGAAGTAAAAGAAATTGATGTTTTCTGGGATCAAAGGAAGAGGAATGAGAATGGAATGTTTCCCTGAGGGCCATGACCTGTCTGTGAAACCATGCCTTAAAGCAGAGCCCTGGAGAGGGAGTGCAGCTATGTGGGTTTATGACAGGGCACGGGTGTTGGAGGCAAGCGCGTGGGAGTTAGGACCCATGTTTACTAAGCTTTGACAGTGGGCAAGTCGCCCAACTGCTTTGAGCCTCAGTATTCTCTTCTCTAAAGGGTGACGAGGATCATTTAACTCATGATAAGCTGGAAAGCTATTTGGCTAGAATTTTGAACCCTTTAGTGTTCCACTAGCTGCCGTGGCTGTTGCAAGTTTAGAAGGGGGACTTACAAGGGGACACTCTGGCAAAACCCTCTGTCAGCTCTCAAGGCCTTGACCCCGCATTCCTGTGCAATTTTCCTGTCAGTGGAACTGGACCATTTCTGAGACTTGAGGGCTCCATGTATATAAATTACAGGCAGCTTTAAGCAGTGCTGCAAGGTGTCCCTTCTGCATTTTTCAAGCTAGGCTGCCAGTTTTATTGTACCTTCTTCATGGAATTTTAGAGACTTTAGAGTGGGAAAGGATCTAAGAGGGAAGCCTTGTGCTGGTTAATTTCCTTTCACTTCCATCCACTCTCTGGGATCCCCATCCATTTTCTGCCCTTTTCTGTTCTTCTCTTTGTCCCAAGCCCATGTCTGTAGACTGCCTCACTCAGGCTACTCTGGTCCCTGCAGTGCTTGGATTTGACCAAAGGGAGGCACAAGTTGGAGACAGAAGGTGGAGGGGGAATAGTCAGGGAATTTATTCCTGTGGCTTCCTCTTGCTTCTGTATGGTTTTAGAGGTGGCTCTTCTCCAGGCCTAGCTCCTGTGTGACGGTCCCTCTTCCAAGTCTCCAGTGCTTCACCACGCTCAGCCACTCCCATCACTTCTCTCTCTTTAGGCTTTGGGAGTAATAGGTTCCAGCTATTGCCAGTGCTTTGCTATGTCAACATCTCTATCTGGTTATTTAACCCTGACTGCACCCCTGAATACAGTCCAGCTGAATACAGTTTGGCTCTCCATGGTGAAATCCTTTGGAGTGTGCCATGCTACTTTCTGCCATGGCCCTGAGTAGTGCCATCTCAAAAGAAACCTCAGAAACCTTGGTATGTGGCCTCAAGAGACTTTATCTCTTCCGTTGTTATGCTTAAGAAATATCCCAGTACTGGGGCTCTCTGCCATGTCCATACCAACACATTTGCTTTTATGGAGGAGGGAGGTAGGAGTGGTGCTGATTTCTCTCTAGAAGTTAGAATGTGCCACTAACAAAGGCTACGAGAATAGAATAAGGTACCTGCCATTAGGATCCAAGATGGCACCATTTCCAAAGGGTACACACAGTAAAAGGTAGCTGCTGGTATCTTTAGGCACTGAATTGTGATCTCTCAAAAAATAAGGAAGAAAACAGGGTAGCAGTGTAATTTGTGACCTGCAGTTCATGGTCTGTGACTGTTTTCTGTGTTGTCATTATGTTGTATAAGGAGTGAATTGGATTTTACTGGCCCTTTTAAATTTCATGAAGAGGCTAATCTCAAAGGTTCCGTCTTCTTCCTATACCTACCAAGGGTAATAATTGCATATATTGTTGTGTCTTCTAGGATACTGATGTAAAGATCAGAAGGTTTGAGGGGAAGATGTATTTCTGTTGAGAATAAAATATTTTTTCATTTAAAAAGTGTCAGTTGGGGGTCAGAATTATGACAGCCTGTGGGATGAGATCATTACAGATGCCAGGCTCATATATTGTGAAATGGTCAATTCTGTTTAAATGCTATTAAAAATTAGATTATCTTAGAAGACTAGCAACACATTTATTTGGCATCATGCAGACAAAAATAAATGTGGTTTTGATTTTGTGTGGAAACAGTCCAGAGTAGAGATCTGCTGTTTTTTTTTAAATTATTATTATTATTATTATTTTGGTTTTTGAGACAGGATCTTGTGCTGTAATTCAGATTGGCCTAGAAGTCACTATGTAGCCCAGGCTGGCCTCAAACTCATGGCAATCCTCCTGCCTCAGCCTCCCGAGTTCTGGGATTACAGGCTCTCACTTGCTGTTTTTGATTGCTGATTAGCCAGTGCCTCTTTTTCTAGACCAGGCAGCTTTATTTTACTTTGGGAAACGATATCTTCCCCACCCTGCATCCATGTGACTTTGGTGGCACTGGTACTGGTTCTAGCTCTAGGTAGCTGTGATGCAGCCTGGCCAATGGGAACAGCACATTCCTGAGGCCAATCAGAGGTAGAGGGATGGGCTCGTGACTCCAGCAGGACCAATCAGAGCCATGTCATACATGGTGTTTTCCTGGGAACTCTTGAGAAAGGAGATGTTTTTGTCTTGCTGGGCTGGCACTGCGAAGTGTAAACATGGTGCTTTGGCTGCCCCCCCCCCAGAAAACCTGGAGCTGCTGGTGGCCTTCTTTGCCCCAGGGCAAGATCCTGCCCAAAGCAAAGCCAACCCAGAAAAGAGCTGAGCTGTGAGGTGGGGAAAGATAAAATCCTGGTGCCAACACCTGAAGAGCCAGATCTGGCTCTAGTATGGTGTATTATTTCAGTTCTCTTCTTCTTTTTAAAATTTTATTTTATTTTATTTTATTTGTACGTATTTTCAGTACCTGTGTTTCACAATCACCTTGGGGAGTAGATACATGTATGTAATGCAGCTTTTTAAAATTCCCCTCCCTCCTCTCCCCTCCCTCCTCCTTTTGCTCCCCCTTCCCCCTTTCCATTCTTGCTGATACTATAATCTCAGTTCATGTTTGTGGCATACGATGCCTACATTCACTGAGGTCATTAGGACCTCGAACCTGGCACATCCTCACTCTGCCTGTTTCCCTCTCCCCTCCCCCTCGCTCCTCACCTTGGTCCCCTGAACCCCTTCCCACCTGCAAGACACCCAGCCGCTTGTCTTGTTCTACGCATCCTTTATTTTTCTCTTAGTTTGCCTTACTCAGATAAGAGATACCATGTGGTATCCAAGTTTGTGCATCTGAGTTATTTCATTCAACACTGTATTTTCCAGTTTTCTTTTTCTTGAGCCACTTTGAGTTAGATTCTGGCAGCCCTAATAGGAAGAATCTGGATTAATGCAAAGGATGATTTTAGGACTGTTTTTGGTGTGATCTGTCCCCCTCTGTTCATTCTCTCTCCACTTGTAAAAATTGTGACTAATTCATCACATTTTCATTGAGCACTTCCCGTGGCAGGTACCAAGGAGAGTCCCAAGACATAAAGATGAAGGGAGAAGAGCTCCATCAGAGAGGCCAGGGGAGCACATCTGAGCAGAGTCATGATGTCGCTGTTGAAAATGAGAGTGAAGTAGGGGATGGGCCTGGCATGGCGCTGAAGAGAAAGGACTCGCTAGCCAGACTGCCTGTGTCTACCATACCACTTATGATTTACCTCCCGCATTTCTTCGCCTTTCAGTTTCTCCATCTGTACAATGAAGAGAATAATGGCTGTAGCCAAATAACCAAAAACTGGGTAGATTATAAACAATGGAGTTTTCTTTCTTATGGTTCTGGAGTCTGGAAGTCCAAGATCAGGGTGCTGATTCAGTGTCTGGTGAGGGCCCCATCCTATTCACAGAAGTCAGGCTTCTCACTGTCTTACCGTGATGCAAGGGCGAGGCAGTTCTTTGGGCCTCTTCTACAAGGGCACTGGGCACATTCATAAAGGCAGAGTCCTCTGGGCTTGATCACCTCCCAAATATCCCATCTCTTAATACTCTCATGTTGGTGATTAGGATTCAACAGAAACAGGCAGACCATATCAAGGACCATGTGAGAATGAATGCAAAAGTGTTTGAAAATTGTGTGCTACTGCTACCACAACTATGCACTAGTTGTCAGGTGGAAGGAAGACTCCTGAAGTCATCTGTGGGTCCCTTGTGCACAGGGAAGGGGGAGGTTAGAGGAAAGGAGGTAACTTTTGAGCTGAGCTTTGAAAGATGAGCTACCCAGACAGATAAAGGCAGCAATCACATTATGAATAAACGATACATCACATGCAAAGATTCTGAAGCACGCAAGGGAAAGAAAACTCAGACTGCAATTACCCATATTTTCCTAGATTATATGTTACATGTAGGTGACTTTGGAGATGTCAAAAGAAAGTAAAGCTAGATGTCATTTGAAATGGCAATGTGCCATTCTAAAGGGTGCTAGTGTTATTAGGTAGGACTACATCTTTTGCAAGTGGCCAAATGCACAGAGCTCTTAAGTGAAAACAGCATTTAACGGCTACCACAACTGAAAAGTCCAAGAAAGATCTGACTATACATAGGTGTAGATCAAATTTCAAACAATGACTCCAAGACCTCTTCTCTCTTTATCTCCATCTTTCTGCTTCATCTGTGGGTGACCCCATTCTGAAATGGCATTATGCTTTGTTATGGTAAGGTGGCAGCTGGAGGCTCACAGCTCAAGTCCAGTGATATTTTCTTCTATAGAAGTTCCAGGAAAGTCTCACTGGTTCTGACTGAGTCATCTGAACCAGTTATTTTGGTGAGAGGAATGCTGCGGTCTGTTTATCAGGCCAGAGGTTTACATAGGGAAGAGTGAGTTTCACTGAGAAGCTCATTGGCTTAGCTTTGTAAAGGAGGAGGTCCTTCAGAAGGAAGTTGGGTATGGATGCCAGAAGAAGAGTATGGAATATGTGCCTCAGAGACAAATCATAGAACTTCGAGACATCTTTTATGTTTAGGAATTGAGAGGGCTGGTGCTGATTTTTAAGTTGTAGAGAGATGTGACTGCATTCGTGTTTTAGAAGGACATATTCAGCTGAGTGTGGGGATGAACTGGAGGGTTATGGCTGGAGGCAAAGGGCCAGTTACAATCCAAGGATGTATTGGTGACAATATGGATGAAACCATAGGATTGATAATGGAAAGTTGCAATCAGTCAGCAATGTGCATTTGGGGATTAGGACCATAAGAATTTTATGCTAAGCAAAATTTAGTGGAGAAGCAAAAGGTGTTGTGACTGCACCTCAGGCTTTTGGCTTTGGTGACAGAATGGATAGTGATGAACACAGAGCCACTGAAGGACAGAGAGGGGAAGATAAAAAGAAAAAAAAAATAGGTACCATCTAAAATGTACTTGTGTCCATGATCTTTTTCACAGAATGTCCCAGACAAAGTACATATTCAGAGTTTCTGAAATCTATTTTTGACCATAAGCAACATTATTCACAATAGTAAGTGACCTGGGGGCTGGGGGTATTGCTCAGCGGCACGGCGCCTGCCTAGCAAGCACGAGGTCGTGAGTTCAATTCCCAAACAGAAAATAGATAAGTAAGTGACCTGGGAGTGCTCTTGTGCATAAAAGAGCACTTAAAATCCCATGTGTCCTGTAAATGTATAACACCGGTACATGCGTGATTGTGTATACACGGTTTTATAGTAGCCTCGTTGTTGTCTTTTAAAAATTGGCTTTGCTATTTTCTTTTTGATTCTTTATGTATTTTGCTTATCTTTATAAGAGGCTTTGAATACTTCTGGAACAAAACAGTATGTAGTAAGTGAATATTGGTTAATACTACATATTCCTCACAAGTTAGCCCTTACAAAGAATGATTGCAATGAGACCTGCACTTTTTAAAAAAAATAAAATTGTTCTTCTTTCTTTACACAAATATTCATAAATGTGGACAAATTGTATCTATTTTTTTAAGGAATAAAAGACTTTGGAATTTGCTTAACCTTTACTCTTTTAGTACCAAAACTGCCTTTCTGTTTCCATGTCAGCTCTCTGGTCCCGATCCCCACTCCACTAGATATTTCAAAATAAATTTTATCTCTGGGCATACAATCAATGAAAGAAATTGTAGTTTAAAAAGTTACTCAAAATAGGCTCTGTAATGAAGAAACACTCAAAAGATAAGCATAAAATGTTTAAAAATGAGTGCATTCATAGATCATGATCAGAAGAAAATTTTATTTCCCAAATTAATTTCGTTGGCTCTTTTTTCTAGTGTATTGCCTGGTATTCAGCTATTCAGCTATTTTGCATGGGAGGGGACTGTCGCAAGCCACCTTTGCTCTCTCTTCATCTAATCCTTGTTGCTCTTGATCTCCTGGGCTCATGACTCAGGGGAGCAACAGGCGGACAGAGTGTGGCAGGCAGAAGAAGGTAAGGTAGGTCTGGAAAACGGGAGCCCAGTACTGTGCTTAGATATGACTACTTGATGGCTACACATTTCACCTCTGAGAACGGAAGCACCCGGATCTGGAACCCAGAGGCTCCTTGCTTTCTCATAAATAACGTTCCCACTCCTCAGTGTGGCCCTTGAGGTGCTCAGAAATATGGTTCATGGATTCTTCTGGGTCTCTCGTCTCACTCTTATGCTTAATCTGCCTTGGCTGCCTCAGCCCTTAATCAAGTCCTATCACGACTTAAGGCCCAGTGGGCAGACATTACCCTGGCCCACCTCTATCACCACATATTTGGAAGTAAACATTTTCTCTTCTTTCACAGAACTGTGTTTCTGTCTCTAGGTTAGCACTTAACGTATTTTAGCATGTTCTTTTCCAGAATTATAGGTGTTTGTGTGTCTGTGCTTGTCGTTTCTTGTGCCCTTAGAAATTTGGTGGTGGGAGCTGTGTCATATTCACCTTGGTGTTCCTCTGTGTGCACAGAATCCAGCTTGTGGTTCATACATGGTGAGCATTAAGATACTTATTAAATTAATGAGCAAAGAGAAGAGCAACAGAAGATGCAATAGAAGATACTGAAAGAGAAAGATGAAAGGAATATGTTTACTATAAATCAAGGAAGTGGTAAATGAAGCAGAATCACAGATAGTTCAGTGGGCAGCAAGATGCCAACACAGAAGAGAGAGTGGACGAAAGGAGGTGTGAGACTTGAAAGAGGCAGCAGTTTACTCAGACATTTGGCCTCCTGTTTCTTTCTGCCACCAGCTCACGCACAGATCAGTGGAAACATGCCTCGCTTCACTGGAATTCGAGGTATAGAACATCTATAAGCAACATCATCTTACCAACTTATGCAGTAGTGCCATTATTTGTGAGAAAGCAAATAGGGTAAATATTTGTCCTGGAAAACCTGCAGGTTAAAGAATTTGGGAGAATGACCTACTGGCTGTTTCTCTCCATATTCACTCCCTATCCCGGGCTTCCTCTATTTCTATTTGTTTTTCAACATTTCCCAACTGAAAACTTGTTGAGCTTGGGGGTGAGGTGGGGAGCACAGTTGCTGAGTTCATTCTTTCCTTTGCATTCATCCCACTCACTGAAACACACGCACCTTGGGACGCCTAGCGTGTTCCCACTTTTGAGGTCTTCTCTGGTCCCAGCCTCAGGCATCAGAGGCTGCGTGCCTGCAGCACTGAGTCAATCTGCTTACATGGTGAGCGCGCTTCCCCCACGCCAGCCTGTGCACAGGCGAGACTTTTGCCTAAATCCGTTATTGAATCTGATCAGCACCATGGTGTCTGATCCACACAGGCTCATTAAAGAGTTGTTGAGTGAATACGCACAAGCACGAAGGAAGGAATAATGAAACAAAAATTTCTATGAATTCACTTTAATTTACTTGAAAATACTCAGCATCTCTTACATTTGTATTTTGACTTATTATAGCCTTTTGAGAATTGTCAAAGACTTTGGGACATTACAGTTCTCTTAAATAACAGACAAAAATATAATTTTATGAAGATTTAATGAGGCAGTATCATTGCCAGCTGGTTTTATCACTAAGGGCATTTAATAAAATTTTTGTTAACATTGTCTTTAATTCGTTTAAATATTTATGAACATGAGTTTGAAGAGAATTCATATCTGGGGTTGTTGCATAGAGTTCATGTTGGTGTGTGGTTTGTCTTCTTCCCGTACATTCTGCCGGAATGGTCTGTAAATGCTCTGGGGTCTGATTAAGGGCCTCTTCGGATCCCCTTCTTGCTTGTTTCACCTCCCAGTGCCTCCAGATTGAATCAAAGTGTCGGCCACAGTGATCTTGGCACGTTCGGGGCTGCGGTGTGGATCACAGATCGTCGTCTTCTGATATGGAATCTAAATAATCTGTGTCCACGTAGAGGAGGAACCCCGAGAATAAGCTGTCCGCCCACCCTGGGTCTGAGAAGAGGCCGTTTTGGTCCGTGAAGAAGATCTCCAGCCAGACTTCGTCCTCTGGCTGCAGGTAGATGACCGTGGACCCGGAAGCCACGTCGTGGTTCCCTGTGTTGGCGTCGAAGGTCTTTATCTTGTATTGGCCGTTGTGCACCAGGCCGATCGCCAGGTGCTTGTTGGCCAGCGTGATGTCATAAGAGAAGTAGTAAATCCCTGGGAAGGCACAGATGAACTTGCCGGTGGTGGGGTTGTAGTGCTCCCCCTCGTTGAAGAGCACCTTGTTAAATATAATAGGTAGTCTTTCTTCTGGGTAGCTGGTTGTGATGCCCACAGAAAAGGCGGATTTGAGCACGATGCTCCCACATCGGCACACTCCAGGCAGCCCTGGGTCCCCTTGATCTCCTCGGTCTCCCTTCGGCCCAGGAGGCCCAGCTGGACCTACTTCTCCTTTCTGTCCCTCTGGGCCCACGGGTCCTTTCTTTCCAGGCTCTCCTTGATCCCCTTTCTCACCAGCAAGACCCAGAGGCCCCGTCTTACCTCTCAGACCTTCAAAAAGAGATTATAGTGGAATTAGTAGTTCCTCTAAAGAGTCAAAACCAGCTTACTGACACACCCCAACTTTGTTCAGCTCTCCCTCACTTTGTCTTTTCAATCATCAACAGTATACTACTAAATGATAAATTCTTTAAACAAATTAATCCACAAAAATGAAAACAAATTTTCATCCGAATTTCAAGTCCATTTTCTTGAGTACACGAGCCATCGTTTAGGCCCTGACTAATTTAAAAATAATTAACTCTCATTTTGGTGACAGATCAACTGCCATTCAATTATCCACCTCCAGGACTGATCATACAGGAAGAGTTTTGTGAGCACGATGACATTAATTCCCAGACTGGGCTTGTGCGGCAGACAGAACCAGACCAACTTTTAGGGTATGTTTGGTCTCATGACCCATTTTATTTCAGTTGGTACTAATAATAAAAAGCATTAACAGCTCAAGTTACTTATGTTTATCAACAATTTTCTATGTATCAGGAACAACTATGTTAAGTGTTTAACGTGCATGCGTTATCTTACTTAAATTGCACGATGACTCTGCAAATTGGGAATTATTATTGCTTCCACTGTAGATGAGGAAACTGAGCCACAGAAAAGTTATTTTTCTCAAGGGAACAGAGCTAGTGAGTGATGGAGCTGCGATCTGACCTCACGCCTGCTTGACTCCGGAGCTTGAGCACCCAGGGGACAGTGGCTAGAGTGCCCATAGCAAGGGCCACTAAGCTAAAGAATGTGGACTACGACCACCACAGATTAGTTCCTTTTTAGAGGAGAAAACTGAGTCCCAGAGAGGCAAAGAAATCTGGTTCTGTAGCACTGCTAGGACTGGAACCCAAGCCTTCTGGGCCTAACCCAAGACTAGAACACCTAATGATGTCTTCCCTTCATCAAAATGGCTCTTACCTTTGGGGCTGGACTCAAGAATCCTAATTCTGACTGGTTGTGCTACTGTGTAGTTGTATCCTTTTAGGCAAGTCCCTTGATTTCTCTGGGTCTCCTTATATTCAAGGAAGACACAGTAACTGCGAAAGGTCAAATTCAAAGTCATCATACAGGACTATTTTCATTGTACCCAAATCTATATATCTGCATTTCAGCTTTAAACTAATTGCACAGAAACGGTGATCCTGGTTGTAAGTAATAAGCAAAATTACCTAATTTTTAAATAGCAATGACTTAATACCATAAAGATATACTCTTTAATTTTATGGCCAAATCCATTTTATAAATATTGCTTATATAATGATACTTTCCCCCAAATATACAAATTATTGGTACTCTGTAAAGCATGTGGTAGTGAGGGAAATATATTATTGATGTAAGGTTTTACTTTTAACTATATTTGTGTTTTCAAGAACCTCGATTAAGCTAAGCATTTGCTCTTGATGGTGCTTTGATGTCAATTATTTGAATACTGCACATACATCAACGTGTGAATTTGAGAATTTGATCTTTTTTTTTTCAGTTAACTGGCAAAGTTAATGAAGCATTCTGGGTAATGTAAATTTGAAGATAATTAAAACTTTACCCTTAAAATATCAACTACTGTGATTTATTAATTTTGGAAAGTGGTGTCTCAACAATTTACAGTGCGTAGAGGATGCTAACCACGAATGTGACCCTTTCTTGGTGACTCGGAATCAGTGATCTCACTGTTCATAGTCCTGTCTCCCAACTACAGAGAATTTTTGTTGTTAAATTGAAACTCTGCTAGTCCAGCCAGAACCCACTCTGATATTTACTTCTTGAAATAAGGTTATAATCATGTGATCTTTTCATGTTTATTTCTTTGTGGTAGAAATTGAATATGAATAGTATCTTGCTATGAAATTAATTTTAGCATCAAAGACTACATTCCCTAAATTGACATTTTTATCTTTTTTTTTTTTTTTTTTAATGTGGGCACAGGGAGTCGAACTCAGGACCTCGCACTTGCCAGGCAGGCACTTATGCTGCTGAGCTATCTCACCGGTCCGACATTTTTATCTTTAACAAGAACTTAATTATTTTCAGTCTTCATCATTGACCTTTGATGCATTCATAAAAATCATTTGGGTTTCAGTGACAATTTTAACCATAAGATTTCATTACCAACTCAAATACACCTGCCTCTTTGATTTTGGGTGAGTCATTCCTTGTTTGCTATCAAGTGCTCCATTTATAATATGGAGAGAGTATCCATAAGCATACTCCAAAGTTAGTGGGCAAAGCAGTCAACAGTGAATTGGCATATTAAAGTATTGAAGTGGCATAAAAACCACTTAAGCTTTAGAGTAATTAGGTGATTTTGAAGAAGGGGCTTGATCTCTCAGGCTTCAGTTTCCCAGGCTTTGAAATAAAAGTTTGGATTTTTAGATTGCTTGAGGTCTCATCCTCTTGAAAATTCACTGAGACCAAATCTTACATACTGGGATATGATTTCATAATGCTGTACACAAAAATGTTTGCACCACCTAAATGCTTAAATTTTCTGAACTTTAATGTGCTGAACTTCTGGGTAGCAGAGATTATAGAATAACTGTAATAATTTACAGTAACTCTTCCTTTCTGCATGAAGGACTTGATGTGCTAGGGACCTATACACTAAGAGTATAAGAGAAGAGTGAATCATTATCCCTCTCCCCATTTAATCAGGTATATGCTTGGGTAGAGAGGAGAATTATGGAGTACTATGAAGTGTAGTTATGTACACTAAGTGTGTACGTAGATACTGAAGCTTGGACAAAAAGAACTTATTCTTACTTCTCCATAAATTAAATGACTTTCAAGATTTTCTCTTCAGTGCCACTTCATCCATCCATCCATCCATCCATCCATCCATCCATCCATCCATGCACCCAAGGATCTATGCATGCATATGTCCATCTAAACCATTTAATATGGCTTGACCTTCCACTGTCAGGGAGATAAGAGTGTGGTGTGACATTGGCATGATAATACCTGCATCATCCTGTAGTTGGCTGTTATTAGCTTGGGATCTGCAAATATGGGTCATAGCTAAGCTCATGAATACCTAAATCCGTATATTAAACAGTTTTGAGATGGAGTCCTAGTGATGTTTGAAGATGCCTGTAAGACTATGGCTTTAGATTTAATTAAATGTTAATAATATGTACAGTAATAATTGCTACAGACCAGTGGAGGGAAAGATAGGTTTTATGGAAAATTTTTAACTCAAAATAACAATCTTTTATTTCTAATTAAGGGTAGGGAAATTGGGAGAAAATACATTTCATTCTGCCTGGGCTTGGTTGTGGGTGTGGTGGGGTGTTAACTAAGGGCACACAGTGAAAAGACACTTGTGTGTCATTCATGAGGCAAAAATCCATAACACACCCTGTTGCAGCCATGTTGTAAACATGTCCCGAAGGCCGTGGCCTCTGGTCCTGCTGTTTCTAAGTGAAGTATGCTTCTCCTCACTGATCATGGAGTCATTCTTACCCGTCTTCTCTGAGCTGTTATATATCATTATGTGTGTATGTTGGGAAAGTCACTTTATTTTTGAATGTCAATTTTTCATTCATAGCATTATTTTTATTGCTTATTATGTTTATTGCTGATTATGACATTGGGTATTAAACAGTAAATCTAAAGTCCCTGACAGGGGGTAATTGCTTAATCAATGGTTATTATTTTGGCATATCGTAATTCTGTGTTTACACAGTGGGCTCCCTCACATGAATATCTGCTTCTCAAGGTAAGAACAAGGTCTTACTCATCTTTGTGTCCCCAGTGTCTAGAAGGGTGTTCTCAGCCAGGTATAGTTTTGAACAGATCCCCCTCATTCCCAAGGGAGAGTTTCCAATGTCTGGAGACCTTTGTGGTTGTCCCATTTGTAAGGGAGTGGGGTGCCACTGGGATATGGGGGATGCTGAGAAACACCTTACCGTGCACAGGACAGCCACACAGTAGATAATTATAGAGCCCTAAATGGCATTAGTGCAGAGGATGAAAGTACTGGTCTGGATCAACACTGAGCAGTAACAGGTGCACAGAACAGTTTCTGTATGACTAACGCCTGGGAACCTGGATGAATAAATGGTTGACGTATATGGGAGGACAGCTGGCCTCGTATAAGTTTAAAATTGTAGCAATTCTGATCATTTAACTTAATCCGAGATAAAACTGGAACTATTTCATGAGGCACATTAGGCGTTTTTCGTTTATTAGATAGCTTTGGATAGTCACAAGTTTAGCCGCGGCCTATATTTGCAGATCAAAATGTCATAATAACAATTAACATTCACCGCACGCTTGCAAAATGGCCATTGCTTTGTGGAGTGCTTTGCAGGTATCATTGCTCTTAAACTCCGCAATTACCTTTGCTATTCCCAGTTTACAAACAGAGGCTCAAAAAGGCTATTTGCCCAAAGATATTAAGTTAAGTAAATGAAGGAACCAAGATTTGAGTCTAAGCCTTTCTGATTCCAGTGCTTATTTGTTTAGCCACTACATTATTCCTTCCAGATACAGTAAACTAAAAGGGTCAATAATACATAACCATGATCCTGGTGTTATTACACAATTTCAAAGACATTCATAATCACAGCTCAGTGGCAACTTGTAGTCACAGGAGTTACCCTATGGATGACTTCGAAAAATTACCAAATTCGAAGTTCTTTGAATTACCTAAAGGTTCTTTAATAGTGAACAATGTTCATAGATTTGGCTGCTATTGATTGGCTAAATCTTTTTTATTTGCTAAATAATTCAGAAATGATTTATTCTCTGATAAAGCCAATATATATTGTTTCACAGAATCCCAGTAAATCAGGTGCGGTGATTTGATACAGACATAATTCTTAGATCTATTGATTTTTTCCTTCCTATCTTTTGTCCCAACTTTTACACCCAGAAACTTGTTTACAAAGATTGATTCCAAATCCTTTCCTCTTTTGGAGTTAACACAGCCTCTGTAGAATTTCAATTTGGTTTACTCAGAAGGACTGTGGAGTCTGGCAAGCTTCCCAGGCCAACTTATTTATGGGGAAAAAAAGTGAAAATTACTGAAGGACAAGGGGACAATTGCATCATTGTAAAGAGCCATGAGGGATCTATGGTTTAGCTGCTACAGAACAGGTGGGAAGGCAATGGACTATGAAAGCTGGTTGCATAATGCAACTGTCATTTCATCTGTGAAAAAATAAAATTTGAAACCCTTTATGCATCTTTGTTGAGGACATCAGCACTGAGCAGGTTGGCATCTGTGTGTCTGGCTCCTAACTTCCACCTCTGCTTAGTTTGTTCATCTCCTCTCCTGCCCATCTGTCTATTTGTTCATCTGTGCATCCAGACATTGCTTGGAACTGGAATAGCCTGGGGGCTCCAGATGTTGGAGTCCAGCCCTCGAGGTCCTGAGCAGTGCTGTCCACTTGTGGCCATCCCCAGTAACCCACGTTACCACATTATGGCTCAGTTTTCTCACTCACACAATGTGACAACGTCTGCCTGTGAGAGTTGTCATGACAGTGAAGTAAGGATGCAGGTACAGAGTTCAGGGCAGGGTCTGAAGCAGAGTAAGGGCTTGATACATTCTTATGATTAGCGAAGGTGAAGTCGGGAAGGAGTTCAGGAGCAATTCCCATTAGAAGTAATAGAGCAAGGGCGTAGTTTCAGGATGGGGTGAAGGAGGAATGTCTTATGGAACTTCAGCATTCATTACCTGCAGTTCCCTTTTCACCTTTCTCTCCTTTCCTGCCATCTCTACCATCTCTTCCCGGAAGGCCGATTCGACCGTGGTGCCCAGGGGAACCGTTTGCTCCAGGGGGTCCTGGAGGTCCAGGTAAGCCAGGGATGCTACAGATATATCTCGGGGCGTAGCTCTCTCCTTTGACCTGACTACCCCGAGGTTGTCCACTTGCACATATGGCAAAGCTTGTAACATAGAGCAACACAAACATCTTTGGCTCTGGAAGAGAAACACACAGACATAAGTGCACCCTCTCAGGGTGGGGATTTCAGGTGATTGATTCAGTTTGAACACAAGAACGGGCGTTTGCCACAACTCCCTCCAGCCTTCACCTTTCTGCATGTGTAGAACCTCTTTTTCCTCATAAACCCCTTGGAAACTGTTAGCACATTCTTGACAGAGTTCTCAGTGCCCAACGCAGGGTGGTACAGATGAAGGATTAATTAGAAAATTTTCAAAACAAATCACTGCATTGCATTTATTCTACAAAAATCAATGACAGACTTTGAAAAATGTCCCTTTCTTTTTGCAAAAGTAATGCATTTTTTTTAAAAAAGAGCTGTAAATGAATAAGATAAATATTAGTGCTGCTCTTACCACCCAGTGATAATTACTCTTTATACTTTAATATGTACATCCTTCTGCACTTTTTCATTTATGCTACGCAGAAAAATGATATTGGGTCATTTCTACAATTCTCTAACATTTATTTCACTTAACAATGTTTTATGAATGTCTTCCTATAAAATTATTCATGACATTGGGAATACTTGCTTTTGTCTTTACTATGTTGTGTGGATATTATCCTCCTTCATAGATATTTGCTTCCAGCCTTCTGCCAATATAAACACCACACTAGACATCATTCTAGCTCATCTTTGCATGCATCCATGATTGTTTTCTTTGAATTTATGGGCTTTTTGAAGCAGAAAAAAGAAGAGGCATTTTCAGGAAAACCATGTTTTTCACTTGGTAATCATGTGTAATGCTAATTAGTGTTAATTGGAGTTGTGTGCCTGTCCTGAGGGGAGCCTCAAACTTTAATTTAAAATCTGCAGGATATAATGCCGTGGTGTCCCATTAAGCCATTAGCACTGGGGGTCAATTAAGGAGCTGTGTGAAATTAAGTCATGCAGTGCGCCATGTGCTTAGAGGGAAGCAGGCCCTGGGTCTCTTCAGCTCTAATCTAATAGGACTTGGATTTCTCTCTGCAAAGACCGGCAGCTGCAAATGATGCATCATGTATTAGCATGGCATCCTGGATCCACTGAGGGTGAAAGAGGGTGGCATTAGCTACCCCTGATTTTTAGGATAAGCAATTTCTTGCATTGGAAAACAGACAAGTGGCTTGGGGTTGTGTAACTCAGTCATTTTTGGATAGTTGGACCTGTGTTTTAAAAAGAAATCTGTATAGTACTTGATCTAAACTATACTCCCCCAAAGGACATAATCATAAAACCTGGGGAAAACAGTCTGAGAATTTCTTTCTTTCTTTTTTGATGGTTACCTCATAAAATTAACCAGGTACAATGTACCATTTTTATCATACCCATGGGAGAAATAGCAACATTTTGAAATTTGACCCAGAAATTTGCCAGAGTGCAGGAATGACAAACTGAGAAAACAGCAGTATGCTTATGAGATTCTGAAATAAGCCTCATTCCTAGCAATTTATTAGTGAGAAACCAAAGCAACTTATTTAAATAGAGGCTTTATATCCTCAACCAAATCTTCATGTTACCAGCTCTGCATAAAAAAAGAAAAAAAAAAGACCATTGCATCTTTATCACTTTTTGCTGCTCCACTTGTCGTCATCTGTGTTTTACTACTATAATGAAATACCAGAGGCTGGGACTTTTGAAGAAAAGTGGCTTATTCAGCTCATAGTTTTGCATGCTGATAGTTCAAACCACATAGTAGTGGCTTTGTCCAGGGCCCATGTGGCTCATCACTTCCTGTTAGAGAGAGAGGGTGGGGGGAGAGATCACAGAGCAAGTTCCAGAGAAGGGGGCGTGTCCTGTCTTGTGGCTTTCCATTAGGTCCCACCCCCTTAGCATCCCACCACTGCCACAACTGGGGACCAAGCTTGCATCACATGAGCCCTTGGAGAGCTCGCTTAAACTACATCCAATCTGCGGGAAGCACAAACCCAAAATTACCGATCCTGTTGCTCAGTGGGATCAGGGCACATTCTGACAAGCCCCACGTGCCTGCAAAAGACACCAGCCCTTCCCAAGGAGCCTCAGATGAAAGAAAATGGAAAGAACTTTTTATACACACTTTCTGCCCTTAACATGCATAGATTAGATTGCCAATTTCTCTCTCTTGTGAAAGATTGATGAGGCAAAGAGTCTCACAGAGGGAGCTCATAAGGAGGCTTTCAACTACGTGTGGGACACAAGGTTTGAGGCTAAGGCCCGGAGGTGGTGCGAACGGGGACTAGAAATTCTCTGGAGAGAAGGTACTTGGACAGTGCCATCCCAGACACTGGCAGAGGTGGGAGAATACAATGATGCTGACAGTGAGGGGAACAGTGGCGAAGAAGAGTGGGGTAAGGGTCTAGTTGATGGAGAACAGAGGAAGCAGATGTTTAAAAGTTGGACTAGGCAGAAAGGATATTTAACATTGTCCATAACCAGGCAAGAAGGTGCTCGAAGGAGGAATACATTAGAGTAACTGACATGGATTTATCACTGGAGTAAATTGCTTTTTTCCCCCCGAGTAGTTATAGTTGCATTTTATTTTATTTAATTAATTAATTTATTTATTTTTGTGGGTACCAGAGGTCAACTCAGGACCTCGTGCACCATCAGGCGCCTGTGCCACTGAGCGATATCACCGGCCCTTTTTTCGAATGTGGGTACCGGGAGTTGAACTCAGGACCTCGCGCTTGCCAGGCAGGCGCTTACGTCACTGAGCAATCTCACCGGCCCCCTGCATTTTATTTTTGGTTCATGAATTGAGGCATCCCCCAATTCACAAAAAGGATGGGACCTGACATTAGGCATTGATGGAACAGTGGGTTTTGGAAGTTGGAGAAAAGGAGCAAGGAGAGATTGATAGGGAAACATACCGGCTAATGACAGGTAACTCCATGTTACTTTATTTATAAAAATTAAAACAGGGTCTACCTTGTTACTCCCCCTCAGATACACTGGAACCTCTTGTATTATGGAGCATCTGGTCTGTTTTGGGCTCTGTCTGCTTCCTTAAAATTTAAGTACAATTAGGTTTCTCATTCAGTTGAGTATGAGAAACTGAAAGAGTAAATAAGATCCAAAATGTACAATAGACATGGTGAATCAAAAAGAAACTGGTCAAAAGGAAAGAGAGACTGGAATAGGGAAAAGAAAGAAGGGAAAGGGAAAAAAATTGTATATATATATATATAAGATGGTTAAGATAGATACACTACCATTTTTACTTAGTTCATTGAAGAGTAAGGTTTGTGCCAATAATGTTTGGACAATTGAATGCTAATGTCTGGTGTCCTGAATAACTAACTTAAAGATAGTAATACGTAATGTATTAACCATTGTTACCCTCCTATTATGTTTGTTTGAAAATTTGTTCTTCTTTTGATTTGTTTTGTTTTTTCTTCTCTTTAAAAAAAAAAAAAAATAAATACAATTAGGTTAAATTTAGAATAATTATTTTTTGTTTGTTCTGTACTTTTTTTTATTCATAAAATTTATTGGTACATTCTAGGTATACATAATGATCACATTCATCATGGGGAATTTGTACTTGTACATGGTATACCTTTTTTTTTTTAATGTGGGTATCGGGAGTTGAACTCAGGACCTCACGCTTGCCAGCAGGCGCTTGTGCCACTGAGCGATATCATTGGCCCTTTTTTCCTTTACGTGGGTACCAGGAGTCGAACTCAGGACCTCGTGCTTGCCAGGCAGGTGCTTATGCCGCTGAACCGTATCACCGGCCTAACGTGGTATATCTGGATTCCTCTTTTTTTCCCATTCCCCTCTTCTCCCTTTAACCCTCTTTCTCTCCTTATTTACAAGATCTTTGTTTCCATTTTTCCTTATTTTCTTATCATTTTTTTTCCTTTTCCCTTCCTTCCTTTCTCCCTCCCCCCTCCCTAGTTCCCCTTCCCATTTGAACATTTTCTTACTATTTCACAGTATCTGTTATACATGTTGGTCCTTATTTACACTTTTGGTTTCTGAGTGAATTGCTTTTCATTGATAAATGCCCTAAAACATCATCTGTACCGAAGTCGAAATGTTTAAAGTCTGTGGACAATCCCTGTCAGTGTAGAGGGACACTGTGCGTGGCACCTGATGCAGAGCGATGGTGTGATGGTGAGTGACACCAGGAACTCCTGGGACTTGGTTCATTCAGGAAGACAAGGGGGTGCAGATTGTAATGGAGACTCACAGTGACTTCTCTGCAATGGTTCTCTTTTTCACGTAAGAACCTAAAGCTTCCTGTTACCTGGTACCACGGTCTGTAAGGTTCTCCCTACTCCCCTGACTTCATCTATTTTCCAGCTCACTCTCCTCCTTCCAGCCCTCTGGATTCCTTGGAGGTCCTTCATATGTTCCTCCTCTCTGTCTAAAACCCTTTTTGTTACGTCTTTCTAAAAAAACTGAATGTTTTTTACTAGCACACATTTGTGTACATAATGATTGCATGCACTGTGGAAAATGGGACTATGTACAGAACATTTCAATTCTTCCCCCCGCCCCCGTCTTCATGGTTTATTTCCTCACCTCCTCCTTGAATTCTTTGCCCAAAAGCCATCTCATCGCTGAGTTCAACTTTTATCACCTTGTTTAACACTGGAAAGTGCTTTCTTTTACCCTCCATCCTTCTTTATCCTGCTCTGTTTATTTCTGTTCCCCATCGTGCTTATCATCTCAAACTCACTCGATTACTCTTATCTTTATTTTATATTGTTCATTTCTGGCTAGTGGTACATAAGCTCCATGTGGGTAAGGATTTTTGTCTTAATTATTGATGCACCCAACTGCTTATAACAATGCTTAGTACAAAAAGTCCCAAGCTGGGCTAAGAGAAGACTTTTTTGGGGGGAGGTATGAGTTTTGTGGACTATGAGAATATTACAAGAGAAAGGGGGAAAAGAGGATTTAAAGAGTTTCTTGGGATCTATGTGTCTCTTTTGCAGTGTTTGAGAAGTACAAATAAAGGGTTTGAATTATTTTTATTTTGTACAGCCTATGGTGTTTGAAAATATTTAAAATTTAATTTTTATGTAGATAATAACTTGCTCTTCATAATAATTCGAAAGAACAAATGAGAAGTATGCGTCTCTTTATTTTTCTCAGACGTCTAGATATCCAGTTGCCTCTCTGTGGATGGTCACTGCTGCAGATTCTGTGTGTCTTCTTTTCCCATTTGGCACCTGTGCACAATGTTCTGCACTTTGCCTCTTCTCTTCACTTCCATATCAGTATAGAGAGTCATCCCTTGGTATCCACGGAGGACTGGTTCCAAGATCCTTGGACAACTCACATCAATACCAAAATCCAAGGATGCCCAAGTCCCTGATGTAAAATTGGGTAGTGCGTGCACATCTTCCTGAATGCTTTAAATTCTATAGATCTTTAAAACCTATAGATTACTTATCATAGCTAATATAATGTAGATGTTATGTAAACAGTTGCTACATTGTTTTATTTGATAATAAGGAAAACTCTGTACATCCTCAGTGCACAAGTTTTTGAATATTTTTGTATCTGTTGTAGAGCTACTTCACCCCTTTTATTTCAGTGGTTATAAAACACCCATTATATACACATGTTGTATTTTGCCAGTCTCCCCTAATGCACATTGGTTCTTTTGCTACTATAAATAGTGGTGCAATGAATATTTACATCTATCCGCACATGATGCAGGACATGAACTGTAAATACTTTTTCCCAGTTTGTCTTTTTACTTTTTTCATGTGTTTTGAGAATATTTTTTGCCATAAAATCAATTTTAAAATTCTAGCTTAGTGTGTTTGGAAGACTTCCCTCACTTTAAGATGCTAAGAACCATCCTTTCACTTCTCTTTGAATTCTTTTATTTCAATTCATCACATTTAAAATTGTGATGTTAGAATTATTCTGACTCCAAAAAGGATACAGCTTTATATTTCCAATTCCTTGTCCTGAATAATCGACTTATCAACCACTGCCCACTGCTTGTTATTTTGAATGAACCATTTGGGTCACAACTTTATAAATATTATATTAGTTTGTAACAGCTTTATAAGGATATAATTTGCATGCCATGAAATTAATGAAAGTATACAATTCAGTGCACTCTAATAATCCACTTTAGAATCTTTTTAAAATCCCAAAAAGAAAACTTATACCAATTAGTAGTCACTTCTCATGCAGTACGCTTTAAAAGCATTAAACTGAACAATGCAAATTTATGTAGATATGCACTAGAGAATATTTCTTTCCACTTTTGTGCTTCTTTGGAGTTGGAAATCAAAGCTCTGGAAATAATGATAATCTTGAGCAGGTCTGTCCTAGATATCAATTGTAAATGACTTTCTTATTTTTCTGCAGAGATAACAAAGTAACAGATCATTAGCTTGTCAAGCATATATTTTAAAAAGTTATACATACATACACACATGCATACACATATATGCATAGCACTTGCATGTTAATGTGTGTTTAAAATCTTTAGGGTAGGGATGTATGATAGTGTTTTGTAAGTTTTCTTAGTTACATATATCCTTTGTTCTTGCTAAACTAGCCATGAAAAACACTAGGAGAAACACTGATGAAATCAATGCAGACACTGAGCTCCTGGAAAATGTGTTCATAAATTGAGGTCCTTTTGCAAAAAACATTTTTTTTTCTTGTAGAAATAAAAGACATTGGTGGGAATGTAAAATGGTGCAACCTCTGGAAAACAGTATGGTGATTCCTCAAAAAATTTAAATATAAAATTACTTTATGATACAGCAATTCCACATCAGGGTGTACATCCCAAAGAAGTAAAAGCAGGGACTTAAGCAGATATTTGCACACCCGTGTCCAGAGCAGCATTATTCACGATAGCTAGAAGGTAGATGCAACCCAAGCGTGCATCAGTAGAGGAGTGGATTGAACAAAGCATGGTCTGTATATAGAATGGAATATTATTCGGCCTTAAAAAGCAAGGAAATCTGAGGAAAGCCTCGAAGCCATTATGCTATGTGAAATAAGGCAGCCACAAAAGGACAATGATCATGTCCTTTCATAGGGTGTTCCTAGACTAGCCACATTCATGGAGACAAAAACACTACCATTTCGCTATGGACTCATCTACACAGTCATAAAACGGTGCAGCCAAGATTTGGACTGAGTTATGTTTCTTTCCAAACATTTGAGTTTTCCTCTACATCATGTGAAGGAAACTATAACACATTACTTCATGACAAAGGACTGGACTTGATTATTAATTCAACTTGAAGAGGCACTTTGCCTGGAAATCATTAGGAAGAGGATAGGTGACCAGGGAGAGCTGACACAAGACATCTCCTTGGCCTCCGATATGGAGATTTCACAATAGCAGGCTTTGTCCTTCTCTGGCTGCAGTAGGAGGGGCACTGAGCTCAGGACAGGATGGAGACCTCGGCTGTCCAGCCCCAGCTCCTTCTGTGTTGCAGGTCCTCAGTTCCTTGCTTCTGGAGCGCTAACTTTCCTATGCAGGACTGCTTCTCTGTTTGAATAAACTCCTTCTCCTGGAACTGCTCAGGTCCCTGCAAGTCCACACAGTCACCGTGTGTTGTGGCTTCCACTTGCTTGCTAATTTCCCCAGCAAAATGTAAACTCTGTGTCACTGACATGTAGGGCAGAGACTGGGCTACAGCAGAGGCCCAGCGAAGGTTGAGTGAAGAACAATACATATTCATCAGGGTTTATTATTACCAGCAGTTCATGATTCCTAGGTTTTTGTTGTTTCGTGTTAAGTGCTATGACAGTTCTCCAGCAAAAACCTGACATTTGCAAAACATTTTACAGTCTACAGAGCAAGGCTAAGTCCGTATCAACCTCCCAAAGGCCCTTTTGTGGTAGGTCGGACAGGAAACCAGAGTCCTGAGGCCATTGTCTGCAGTCACAAAGCTAGTGTCAGACCAGAGATTAAGACCTGGGTCTTCAGTTTCCTGGATTCCTCCTACAGAACCACCTGTTTAATAAACTAAAAGTCTACCATGATGAAAATAGGCCATTGCATCTACATTTGTCAAAATTCTAAAAAACAGAGTAAACACCATACCGTGCTCTCAGCTGGTGTGTGGCTGCTGGATTCTCAGTGCACAAGAGACTGAAGAGCTTTCATGAGAACTCAGTGAAAAACTTGCTTTGGTACCAGGCAGAATAAGAAATCCAAATTCTCAAAAATTTCCAAATAGTTGTGCTAAAAATAATCTAGTTTAGTCCCAAAGAGCCAGAGGCCCTGGAAGTCATTCATCCAGCAAAGCTCAACTCAGAGACCAGTTAAAATTACAGTCTTGTTTGGGATAAACTTTAAGTGCCTGCTTTCCCTGACTGGTAAGTTTATAGGTTTCTCCATCTCGGTGTACTCTAGTCTCCTTTTCAGATTTGTTTACTTAATTTTTTCCCTCTTCATTTGCTTTCCACTGAGTGGATGGTTCTGGAAAAAAAAAATTACTCACCACCTGGAAATTAGTTGTTAACTTAGAGAAAAGTGTCTTTTCCTAGTTGAGTGTTTTTGAGGTAGAAACTTTAAATTCTAGACATAGAATGGAATTTCATGGACTAACGAGCACTGCCCCTATTCTTGGTAAATATGGCAGGGAAATGGCCCTTCATGCTTTGTGCTGTGAAAAGAGAGAGGGTTATGAACACTGTACTGATGTCGTCTTTGTTCTTTGCTGAATGGATAAATGATTGAGTATTTTTAGAAGACATATGTCTTTGTTCCTGCAGAGAACAGATCATAACAACTCAAAAGTCAGAGTGATTCTCCAAAGCCTAAGACTACTCATCTTTGGTGCAATCAATTTCTTTGTTTCCTTCTGATATGTATTTCTTATATCTCTATGGTAACAGCAATATATCATTCATGATGTCACTTAGGGAAATTAAGTGGCTAAAAAAAATCTTGTTTTCTTCCTCATTTCTTCTGAAGCAATAACTCTGAAAGAAATATTTCTAGAGTTATGGAAGTGAATACTGACCACAAAATTGACCAGGAATACTAGTGGGCTCCCCACTCTAAGCTTTATTCTGCCTTCAGTACTCACTTTTCACTTGAGAGAAAATAGTCTTTTGAGGTTTTTGTTGTCAAATTCTTAATGACATCATAGCATTGTAAAATAACATCTTGAGTACAAAAGCTAATCCAATATTTTTTTTCTAAATGAGAATGTATTCTTGATTGCATAGAATTCCTGGGTTTGTTTTCTCATCTTAAAAATAAAACGGTTGTCCTTAGTTATTTCTAATGTTCTTTACAGTTCTTAATCTTTCCTAACAGAGTGTTGATACCAAGTGTCAGCTACTGACAAGCTTAATTTCAGGTGGTCCAGCTTTTCATATGCTCATTTGTATAAGATATCACTTTTTTTTTTTTTTTTTTTTTTTTGGGTACCGGGGGTCGAACTCAGGACCTCACGTGCCAGCAGGCTCCTGTGCCACTGAGCGATATCACTGGCCCTTTTTTCGTATGTGGGTACCGGGAGTCGAACTCAGGACCTTGCACTTGCCAGGCAGGCGCTTAGGCTGCTGAACTATCTCACCAGCCCAAGATGTCACTTCTTAAGTGTGCTTTTCCCATTTATTCGTTGAATGAATTCTCTGCCAGGGAACTTGGATGAAATTATAGACCAATAAATGTTTGGATAGGTAGATATGCTCTTTTCTTTCTGACATCCTTTGGCCAAGTGTTGATATCATTTATGGATATTCATATTTGCTTTTTGGGTCATTTTCCTTTAGTGTTGTCTACCACGTTAAAACTTTTTCTATTTTTGATGAATATGTATCCATTGCACATATTAATAGGGTTCACTGTGATATTTCTATTCTTGCATCCAACCTGCACTGGTCAAATCCAATCTTTCTTTCCACACTCCCCTGTTCTCACCCATGCCCCTCTACCACACTTCTGATGATGAGGTTTCTTGTACTGTGAAAATCTCATGGTATTTTTTTCTGTTCTGCAATATTCAATTTTCCCCATTTAAAAATTATTTTTAATTTTGGAAACTTCATATAATCTATGTCTTTCTACATTTATTTTTCTTTCCAGAGAGATGAACCTCTGGGATTGTCTCTAAGAGCATTCATATTTCAGATGTGGATACAACTTATTGACATCTATTTCATTCAGTTATTTTTGTACTCGTTTTAGAAGCAGTAGTGAAAAGTGATGGGTCGAAAAACATGCTGAAGGGAACATTGGCTTCGAGTAAAAAGCCAGATCCCATCTTTACCTGCCACTCACCGCATAGCCAAGGTCTCATTCTGCATTTTTCTAAGCAGATAGTTTTTCCCTCCCAGCTTGTGCTTTTGTTTTATTGTAGCTTTTATTGACTTTTCAACTGAATTCAGTTCAATTTGTTCCCATCTAGTCATTATTCCCAGAGCATCTAACAGTGGGCTGGTAAACCAGCTCTTGAAAAAGAAAAAAAAAAAAAAATTCAGGTTTGCAGGGTTTGTAATTTCCTGGGTGTAAATACTCCACTATAGTCAGTTTTAAATTACCACCCTGACATTTACTGAATACAAAGTTAGGAAGGCATGTGCAGAAATTGGTGCTTCCTGGCTCTTCTAAGGTGACTCCACATACCACTGATCTCTCCTCTCTTTCTCCCTCTCTCCCTCTCTCCCTCTCCCTCTCTCTCTCTCTCTCTCTCTCTCTCTCGTGCATGTACCATTTCACTAGGCACTAGAATTATTTTAAAAGATGATTTCAGCTTACATACAAGAAGCAGACACAATGTGCTAAGACATTGCAAACATTGCTTCCTTTAATCTGCACGACGTGATTTTCTCACCTTCCTTTCATAGACGAGGAATCTAGGCAGTCAGCACAGCACACAGCCAGCACATCTCACTACTATGCACATTTCCTCCCTAAGGTATTGCTAACTTTACAAGGCGAGGTTTCTGCATCCAAACAACTTACAGTTGGATGGACACACAGTTGTCTCTTCCTCCTCCCTGCAGACGCATCGAGGTCTCTTAGGAAAGTAACCTCTTTCTAGTCTCAGAGCCTTGCTTATGTCATTTCCTAAGGCTGCAAGTCCTTGCCAACCAAATCCTCCCCTTGCCCCCTTTCCATCTGTTTACATTTATCTTCCCTATGCATCACTTTCTCCAGAGAGTTTCCCTGATACTCTCTCTCAACCAGGCCCAAGACTTCCCTTGAACCTTCCTAACACGTTATGTGGACCTCTTAGGCACTGTAGCTCACTGGTTCTTAATTACATCTACTGAATTAGCATACAGTGGCTCAGGACTAGCCAATTCTATTTGATCAAATCTCTGTGGGTAGTTTTGATGGGTAGGAAGGCTTTGGGAATCTCTGCCTTATCTACACTTGCTTTCACGATATCTTGCCTTGTTAGCCTTTCCAAACTCAGTCTTCTGGTCTTCCCCGTCTTTTGTCCTATTGTTTTGTCCATTAAGCAAATATTTATTGAGCAGTTATTATATTCTGAGTGCTGCATGCTTGGTCTTACAATAAGCACAGAGAGAGCCGAAATCTAGTGGAGAAGATAGATACCCTTCCAATAGTCATAGAGGTATTTTTTTTTTTTTTTTTTTTTGTGGGTACCGGGGGGACGACCTCAGGACCTCACGCGCCAACAGGCACCCGTGCCGCTGAGCGATATCACCGGCCCCTTTTTCGTATGTGGGTTCCGGGAGTCGAACTCGGGCCTTCGCGCTTGCAAGGCAGGCGCTTAAGCCGCTGAGCCGTCTCACCGGCCCATAGAGCTATTTTTGACAGGATGTTAATTGGGAATTCCCATCATCTTGGCATTTGAGGAACCAAAGCAGGGAAAAATGGGCAATCAGTACCCACACACCTACTTGACTTGTTAAAGATCAGCTGGCTTTGACACTGACCAATATCCATTTTCAATTCACAGAAGAAAAGACTAGAAATGCAACAAGGACTAGTGACTGAAGAGAGCCATGAAGGTAGAGAGCTGTGAGCTGATAAGGGAGGGTGGAAGTGATTCTCCTACAGAGATGGGGAAGGAAGGAGTGTCCCTTCTGCCACCCAAGTGACAAAGGACCCCAAGAGAAGTTACTGAGAAGATAGGGGTGCTTGCAAGAAGAGAACCGTTTATCTTGCCTTCCAGTGGGATTCCAACTGCACTGTGAAACAGTGCCTTGCAGTGGAAGAGATGAGATTAAAAAGTCCTGGGGAGCTTGACCCCTCACCTCAGGCATCTCCTGAGGAATTCTGAAGGCAGGAGGCTCATGGGAGGTGAGACAGCAGGGTAGAGTAGCTACTGGAGAGGGAGATCGTCTTGAAAAAGGCAGGAGCTGAGACTGAGTCATCTAGATGGGGCCTCTTGAGCCAAGGAAGAGTCCTTCCCAGGTGAGGAAGCCATTGATATGGCACTGAGTACAGAAGCTGAAGTGGTGAGGGGCAGCACAAGTGTGCACCAAGGAGTACATCACCAGGCCAAGAAACTGCACAGCATAGGGCTCCCACAGGAAGGCTTTGGCCACCCTGAGTGCTCAACCTGAGAGAGACAGTACGTGGTCACCAGGGCATGCAGTAGGCACAGGTAGCCAGTAGAGGACAAAGCAAGTCGCACTAATTAAGGGACATGATCAATTTTCTAATTCTCCCACCCTCTGACCTGACTCTAGAGGTGCTGAAAGTGGAAGAGAGGGGATAGTGGAGATGGGGGAAGAGTGAAAGGCTGCAGCTTGTCTGGAACTAAGGCCAGAAGGGACGGGCTTTGTATTGGCTGTGAAATAGAAGCTCCGATTTAGATTAGTCACAGTGGGCTAGTAAAATAGTTCGTGAAACTGGAAGTTACCAGGAAGCTGAAGAATTTGTCTCAGATGTTCTAAAAGGGTAGAGAAGAAAGAACTGAGAGAATTTGATGTTCTAGAACAATGGATGGAAGACAAATCAAGTTGCTTCCTATTTACAGCATATGAAGGCTAGATCAGACTATTTGATCTACTCACTAAACTTCTCAGAGTTCTCTGAAGGAAAAATACGGAGAGGTGTGGTGCATTTCTCAGGGAAACCCAGTTAAGTGTACAGGTCAGATGATATTTGCCTATGAAAATAGTATTTGATACAAAATATGAAATAAGAGTAGGCACTGAGGTAGGAAAATGCTTTCAGGCTGGGTAAAACCATGTACAAAACCCTGACGTAGAAGAGGATGGTGTTAATGGAGGCCACTAAGAAGGAGCGAGCAAGAACATGAGACTGGAGGGTGCGCCTGGACCAGACAGGGCACTGCTGGTCTTTATCCTGGGGCGGGTAGGAGACCTTGAAGGGCTGTGAGTGGGTTTTATGGGTCAGACTATCGACTATCCCTCAACCCTGCTAACAATAATGAGGGTGATGTAGGTAGCAGAGGTGCTTGCTGCCATGCACCCATCACCCAGCTTCAATGGTCACTCAAGGGCAATATTGTCTCACTGACATCCCCTTTCCTCCTGTCCTCTTTTTCTCCCCATCCTTGCATGCCTTTTCAAGCAAATTCCACGCATCGTATCATTTAGTCCATAACTATTTCTATAAAACCCAAGAACTTTCCTCATCTTAGATAATAAAAGAGATGTTGACGCCATGTAGCTTTATTGGCCCTTGAGGCCCTTTAACCAAAAATGAGCATGCTTTAGATAGGTCAAAAATAGCCTAAAAACACTTCACTGAACAAACTACTTTGTGATGCACTGAAAGTTCAGAAATGTGATTTTTATGTGGCTGTTAGGATTTTTCAGTGACATCTTCTGAGTGTAGAGAGAACTCTCCAATGACTTGTTTTGGAAATTTCAAGAAGACTTGGGTTTGTTACAGGCCTATGTGTGGATCATGGGTTCTTGAAGGAATGTGGTATAGAGCTTGTCTTTAGTCCTCAGCATGTTGGGAATGGCGACGTGGCTGCCAAGTGGTCCAGTTTTTGCTTTTACCAGCAAAACCTGTCATGCTGCCTTAAGATTGTTTAGGAAACACTAGAGAATGGGCTCTGTTTTTAAAGTTAGTTCATCTCAGAGTCTTGGAATGCAAAGGGGCAGATAGGGTGACTTGAATTGCCTCTAAGGCTTTAAGAGGCAATGGCTACAGAATCGAGCATGGCACCCTGGAGTGTGTCTGAACATGGTTAGGCACTGCTGCTCCCAATTTCATTACTGTACCGACCCAGAAAACAGAGGCAATGCAAATGTGCAGAATGACAGCAAAACCTTTACGGAGCCTGCTTTACCACCTCCAAGCCTCTCCATTGTGCTAACTCCAGCTTGCCCACTTTACAGAGAGATATTGAGCAGTGAGAGGTGCCGTTGTCTTTGAATTATGGACAATAAAACAATAGTCACATTTATCAAGAGTTACCACACTTGTGATTGTTAATTTTACGTGTGAACTTTACTGGACCACAGGCTGACCAGCTGATAAAACATTATTTCTGGGTGTTATGGTTTAAATCTAAAATGTCTCCCCAAAGCCTCATGTGTTTGGACATTGATTGGATCATTAGGGTGCTTTCCTCATCCGTGGATTCATCCCTGGATGAGTTCAGCAGCAGTGTGCTGTTAGAAGGTGAGGCCTGCTTGGAGGTGGGTCAGTGGGGCTGTGATTCGGAAGGGTGCATCTCGTCCCTGGCTCCTTCTCTCTCTCTCTGCTTCCTGACTGTCATGGCTTTGACAGCTTCCCTCAGTCATGCTCTTCTGCCCGCTATTTCTGTCTTAGAGCCAGATGACCATGGATTGAAACCCTGAGCCAAAACGAACCTCTCTTCCTTTAAATTTTGGGTGTTGGGTATTTTGTCCCAGTGACGGGGAAGTGGCTAAGACATGGGGTGCATCTGTGAGAATGTTTGTAGACAAGATTAGTATGAGAGTTGATAGACTGAGTAAAGCAGATGTTGTCCCCAATGTGGGTGGGTATCAACCACTCCACTGAGGGCCTGGAAGAACCAAAATGGTTGAATTTGTTCTCTGACTGATTTGGCCAATACATGGATCTTCTTCCCTTGGTGCTTTTGTGTTTTGAACCTTCAGACCTGGGCTGGAATCTTTACCATCAACTCTCCAGCTCTAGGCTTTTGAGCTATATCACTGGTTTTCCCCAGTCTTGGAGATGGGAGATCATGGAGCTTCTGACCTTCCATAATTACATAAGCCAATACCTTGTAACAAATCTGTCCATCCATCATCTATCTATCTATCTATCTATCTATCTATCTATCTATCTATCTATCTATCTATTTCTCTATATCTATCTTTCTCATGAGCCTATGAGGTAAGTGTTGTGGCTTCCTTATATGTAAGGCGAAAGAGACAAGCTATAGATTGACACCACTGATGAGGAGCACAGGTGAATTTCAAGGTCTTTATTTCACAAGTGATTACTTTACTCATATGGGTAAAATTCATGACCTATGTATTTAATTTTTTTTTTTTTTGAGACAGGGTCTCGCCGTGTACTCCAGGCTGGCTTTGAACTTACTATGTAGCCCAGGCTGACTTTGAACTTGCAGTGATCCTCTTGCCTTAGCTTCCCGAGTGCTGGGATATAGGTTGTACCACTGCACCCAGCTAAAATTTTTTCTTATGAATCGGTATCAGTCAGCTTTCCCATTGCTATAACAAAATATCTGACACAAGTATCTTAAAGGGGAGTGGTTTAGTTTGGCTTATAGTTTCAGAGGATTTAGTCCATAGTTGTTTGGTTCCAAGGCAGATATGGCATGGTGGAGGAAAGCTCATCATGTCATGGGAACCAGGAGGCAGAGAGAGGGGGACAAAACACACACTTCCAGGTTGTGCCCCTTGTGACCTCCTCTTCTGATGAGGCCCCATTTCCTAACTTCACAGTTGGCTAAGAAGAAGGCATCAGTGAATTAACCCACTGATGTGTATAATGCCTGCATGATATAATTATTTTCTCAAAGGTGTCCCACCTCTGTACAAAAGACTTTTGGGAGGCATTTTAGGTCTAACCATAGAACCTGTCTTCATGACATCCAGCAGCAATAGAAAACTTAAATTAAAATGTGCTATTTGTGAGTTCAGTGTTGAATGAACAGGGAATGATGTTAGAAGATAATGCATTTTTCTTAATCCTTTGGTCAGGAGGACAAATTTTCTTGAACTCATTCGTGTTCTCCACCACCATTTTATTTATTTTACCCCCAGGGAAGGTAGGATGAATTATTTTATAGGCACATTTGGGAAGAATAGATAGGCATATTCTGCTCAATTGACCAGAGATGAAAATCTGCTCAGTTCCAAGGAATCTAGATTAAAAACTGCCTGGTCATTATATCTAAAAATATCTTTTTTTAAAAGCAAATTTATCGAGGTATAATTTGTGATAAGGTTCATAATTTTCATATATATACTTTGAGGAATTTTGATCAAGGTATACCGTTGTATAACCACTACCACAATAGAGAATCAGAACACTTCCATCATCCCCAAAATTGTACCTCCTGCCCCTTTGCAGTGAATCTCCCTCACCTCAGCCACTGGCAACCATCTTATTTCTGACCTTTTAAAAGGATATTTATTCTTTTATTTTTGCCTTTTTAAAGAATGTAATATAAATGAAGTCATCCAAAATGTGGGCTTTTGAAGCTGTCTTCTTTCCCTTAACAGCCTGCTTTTGAGAGTGTTTCTGTCACTGCTGAGTGGTAGTCTACTCCGTGGTTGCAGTGGTTTATCCATTTATCCATGTCCCAGGTGATAGACCTCTGGCTTATTTCTTATTTTTAGTTATTTTGAAGGCTGCAATATGTGGCCGTGTACTTCCATTTCTCTTGGGTAAATATCTAGGAATGGAATTTTTGGCTAATATGTTAAGTGTACATTTAACTTTATAGGAAAATACCAAACTGTTTTCAAAAAGACAAGGTCACAGATATTTCCTCTGAGAAAGTTACTTTGAGGTGTTGCATTGAGATCTACAATTCATTTAAAGTCAGTGTTTGTATATGGGGTTGAGGGTTTTCTTTTCTTTTTTCATATTGACAGGCTGAATATACAAGTGGGCAATGGTCAGACATATAAAAACAGAACTCTCACCCACACTTAGGCCAGGAAACCAAACTCTTATCTACAGTACTTAACCTGGGCAGCCAGCCTGCCATAAGTTATACTTGTAGAAAGTCAGACTGCTACCTCTAGTAATAATCCAGGGGGCCAAACAATAGCTTCTACAACAGTTGGTCCCAAATGGCCAAGCCTTGATTACTAACTGACAACTTCTCTAATTTTTGTCCAACTAGACAAAAATTGTAAGTCCAACCAGAGAAATCACATAGAATACCAGGATTCTAGGTCACCGCCCTCAGCTCTCCCAAGCAGGACACAGCTGAAGCCCCTCTTTTGACCCATGACACTCTCCCACACATTTATAACCTTTGAGTCTCTGACAAAACACGAGTGACAGTGGCTGACTCCCTTACACATCAAGCTCTGGTGGAAGAGCCTTCCCTTGTTCTCATCTGGTTGGTCTTCATTTATCTCCACAATGTGGATGTCAATATATCTTTGTTTCATTTTTCAATTTGTGCAAATCTCTGGCAGGGAGGATGAATAACATTTTTTGGGTCTTTAATGCAGGAGAAAACCAGCATCTACTTTTAAAGGATACATATCTCAGGAGGGGAAGCCAGACTTTTGTACATGAGTCACATCTGTATGCGCTACCCAGGTAGAATGGGCAACTTACAACAAGAACTTCTGAGCAATACATCCTTTCTTGTTCATCTTTATGTCGCCTGTATACAGCCAAGGACTAGAATCCAGACATGCTCAACATATGCTGGTTGACTTAATGATTTCTTCTAGTTAGATGCTAAGATAAAAGCAGGACATTATTCCGGGGTGATGATATAGCTCAGTAGCACAGTGCCTGCCTGGCAAGCACAAGGTCCTGAGCTCGATTCCCTGTAACACCCCTCCCCTCCCAAAAAAGCAGGACATTAGTCTTTAATATTAATTGAGTTCTGGAGGTAACTTCGGACGAGTATGTATCAAAGGCCAAGTAAACATTTCTCTTTCTACTTTCCTATAGCAACCACCCGGGTTTCAGCCCTGTTGTCTCCCTCCTGACATCATGCAGCACCCTTTTCACTGTCCTCTCTGCCCTTGAAGGTTTTTGTCTTTAGGTCCAATCTCCAGTCTGTTCTGAAGGTGAATCCAAAAGCAGGCATTTGGCAAATGAATATTTGCTAAAAGAATTAATAATATCATTTCCCTATTTAGAACCATTCCAACAGTTAAATACACTCTTTTTATTTGACCCAAAGAAAAAATCATCTATGATGACAAAGAATACACAATGTACAAACATGTTGAGAATCTACTATTTACTGGGCATTTACATATATGTATATATTTAATCTTTATATATATATAAATATATATTTATATACATAAGTATATGTAAACATAAAAATATATTATATAATATATACAAATTACATATATAAATTATATATTATATATTATTAAAATATATAAATATAAATATAAATATATATTTATATAAATATAAATATATATTTATATATAAATTATGTATATATTCATATAAAAATATACAAACATATAAATATTATATTTATATATAAATATATATTATATATATTTTTTGTGGGTACTGGGGGTTTAAGTTTATTAATTGCATAATTTTTATTTGTAATATGTCTTTTGCTTATTTTCCATTGTTTCATCATATTGGTACTCAATTATAAGAGTTCTTTTTTGTGTGTGGGTACCGGGGGTCAAACTCAGGACCTTGCGCTTACCAGCAGGTGCCCATGCCACTGAGCGATATCACCAGCCCTTTTTTCGTATGTGGGTACCGGGAGTCGAACTCAGGACCTTGCGCTTGCCAGGCAGGTGCTTACGGCACTGAGCTATCTCACCGGCCCCATTAATCTTTATATTGAATTTCAACTTCATTCATAGGCAGTATCCATGTTAAAGTGTTGATTGAAACTAGATGTGTGATTTGAAAGCATTTGACTTCACTTCAACTGGATTTTAAATAAATAAAATCATTCACGACAGTAATGATAATCATAATAACAAAGGGATAGCTAGCTTGCATTTAATGCTATGTGCTGGGCCCTGTTGCAGTGTCTGGCATTTATTTATTTTCCTCAATTGAATGAGCTCAATATGCCACATCTTAAGCTCTGTGATGACAAGGAGCAAGGATTTGCTCATCATTAGATTAGAACATTGATCATGGGAAGCTCTCTAACATGTCTGTTGCATGAACCTCATTATTCCCATTGCACATCTACATAAACTACAGCTTCAGGAGAGTAAGGAGCTTGTCCCGAGGCACACAGTGGGTAATTGTTGGAGCAAAGATGTGAAGTGTTTTGTTTCAAATGTAACATTGTAAGGTCCTAAGTTTCCGCAGTAATTGCTTCTCCTAGAATGTCCAGCTAGACTGTGGGTGGGACACGAGCAGCCAGGAAGTCCTGCTGGGATTTTCATTCTGGCCAGGGCTCAGTGGGCTGATGTGAGGCGAGGCAAAGAGAAAGGAGGGAATCTCTGAGACAGTAGGTCAACTCTGTCTTCAGAATGGCACCTTTGAGTCCTCTCCTTCGTGAAGGTAAAGGGAGACGCTGGAAGGGAAGAGGGTCCTGAGATCTCCTCTCCTTCCTGGGAGGGGAAGTGGGCAGCTCCTGGCGGCCAGCTAACAACAACCTTCAGCTTGTTAAGGAAGAAAAGGAACTGGCTCAAGGGTATCTCATTACAGAGAACTTGGCCAGGGAGACAGTACAAGGGAAAACTCACAGAGGTGCAAATGGAAAGAGGGACTCTTTGCCAGCTCACGGGTGGCATTGGTTGGAAGGGGGAGACTCACCTTAAAATTGGATTCCCAGTACATATTTATGGCCAAAAACCAATTCTCACTTCCAGCTGGCATTGGCTGCTCCTGCTCTGTGGGCAGATGTGGCCTTTGCAGTGCCCACATCTGGCTTCCCAGGAGGTCAGGGGAGGCAGGAAAGGGGCCTATTTGAAGGGTTATGGTTGCAACCAAGAAATCTGCGAGGGTCCAATAGTCCACACCAATTACTGAGACTCCTAATATGAAGTTAATAACACCCATTTATTGAGCACTTTTTACAGGCCAGCCACAGTGAATCCTGTGAGGTAAGTGAACTTAATGAAGTACACATATGGAAACTGAGGCTTCCAAATGAGAGGATTTGCCCAAAGTCATGCTGCTATGGCTGGACGGATTTGGCATTCAAACCCAGATTTGTCTGACCCCCCTCACACTGAACACTTAGTCTAAAATGAGGGTGGTGATAATGCTTAGTTCCTTGGATTATTGTAAAGATTGAAATAATTCATGGAATGAATGTTTCCATGCACATAGGAAACACCGTCCAGCAGGCTCAGGCGGGTTGGTAGCGTTGTCATGCTTGCACTGCAGTCTGGTGCTGTTTTCTGCTAAGTGCCATTGTCTGTCTTGTGTTCTTTGTGTTTCTCATTTTTGCACCTGAAAACTGTCCAGAGGCCCATCCTTGAGTGCAAGGAGCTGAGGTCTAACAGCAGCGTGGCCTTTCAATGAATTAGACCTTGCCACCTGAGAGTTTTGTGACATTATGAATACATAACCATTGTGATGATAATACTAATGATACTAATAGCTTACATTTATTCGTCACCAAACTTTAGCATTTCTTGTTTGACCCTCCCTAAACTGACTTCATTTTAGGCATCTCGGGTCTGCCCAAGTGATTTTATTTTTAATTCAATTAATTAATTTTTTTTTAGTAAAGGGAATCGAACTCAGGACCTTGTGCTTCCCAGGCAGGCACCATGCTGCTGAGCTATGTCCCCAGCCCTACCCAAGTGTTTTTAAACATCTGCCCAGATAGTGGGAGACCCATGTTCCCTGCTTTACTTCTTGCAGAACGCATGTGAGGTGTTCTGGCCAGGGCTCTGTGAGCGTGAGCCAAGTGCAGGGCCAGCAGCTACCAGAGAGCCAACAAAGGTGAAGCATTGGTGGCAGGTGGCATTCCTTGCACACACATCCCCTCCCAGCCAAAACAATGTCCTCGGCAGACTCTATCATAGTGGAGAGAAAGCTGGAAAATCCAACAATGACTCACGCACTGGGTAGGAAAGCTGAGCATCGTAGTTTGGCCAGAAAAAAAGTGACAAACACAGTGAAATGTTACCCTAGACTCTACATTAGTGAGCTCTCCACATAGCTCTTTCTACTAACCTCTCTTCATGGCAGCTGGTGGAGTAAGGCCACTGACTTTGGATGAGACCTTGGGCAAATTGCCTTGGACAAATGACCCTGGAACATTACTGTTCTCTTCCATAAATTGAAATATTTAAAAAAGCTCAAATCAAGTGAGACTGTTATAAAGTTCAATGAAATAATGTGTCTCATTGGCTGACAAATTTGTGCTACTCAAGAAATGTTGGTTTCTGTCAGTGGGGGAGGAGAAACTTTCTTTTTGCGGGGTTGATTTAACCTAGGCCCCATGCATGCTTGGCAAGTGCTTTACCACTGAGTTACATCCCCAGGTCAAGAAGCAGTTTTAAGTCCCATGCATTTATCTACAGTCTTGTTGGAGCTAGGAAAGGCCTATCTTGACATCTTGGGGGACACCATGGTTGGGCAATCTCATCTAGGTGATCACAACAACTCTCCCCAAGGAAGTAACTTCTGAGCAATTTCTTGAGACCTGAAGGATGATGATGCGGTACCTAGGAAAGTAAGATAAGATTGAGTGGGTTTTCCTGTAAGAGCTAGGGGCTTCAATAAGAGCCTGGCAGACAGCAAGTCGTCTTGGAGAAAGTGAGAGGAAGCTACTGAGGCTGCAGGAGATGAGAGGAAGGAGGAACAGTGAGAAATGAGAGTGGAGGCCATGGCAGAGGCTGTGTGCAACTTGAAAGCCCTTTGGAAGCCATGGACTTACGGGCAATGAGGAGCTAGTGAAGGGCGTATTTGAGAGTAAGGGGACCATGCACTCATTTTAGAAAGAGCTCTTGGACAATTGTCTGGAGAAGAACTGGAGGAAGCAAGCAAGAAAGGCTCCAGCGGACAGCACCTTTGGCCAAGTATTGGTCAGAAAACCACCCAATAACAGACAAGTTACAGGTTTGGTACCGGTGTGTGTGTGTGTGTGTGCACACACACACGTGTGATTTCCTCCTAATATTTTTTCTGCTAATACTTTACAAAGTTCTTAATCAAAATGCATATGCTCCCTTGTTACCTCAACATGCATTTCCTGTACTCTCCATGCCCGGTAAAATTGTTACAAGGAACTACTTGCCTTTAATTTTAAATGTATGTTATTAAAGAAAATTTGTAAAAAGCAAAAGGTACAAAAATTAAAGTAACAATTATTCATAGCCTATCTTCCAGATAACCACTGTTACTATTTTATTTTATTTTATTTTTTTGTGGGTAGCGGAGGTCGAATTCAGGACCTCACGTGCCAGCAGGTGCCCGTGCCGCTGAGCGATATCACTGGCCCTTTCTTCATATATGGGTTCCGGGAGTCGAACTTGGGACCTCACGCTTGCCAGGCAGGTGCTTATGCCACTGAGCTATCTCACTGACCCACTATTTTATTTTATTTTTATTATCTTTGTCCCCTGTATCTGTGTGTAGGCATCAATCTTTTACTAAAATACTGTTAATATTATCTGTAGAGTCTTGCTGCTTGCCTTTTCTTCATCCTAGTGTTATATCATAAGCCTATCCTCTGTTATTTCTTGGAGCCCCTAATGGCTAAATAAAATCCATGAAGTAATTCTATAATGTATTCAATCCCCTTCCTTCCTATTATTGGATAATTAAACTGTTTCCATGGTTTTTCTAATCTAAATGAGATTACATTGGAAGTTTGTATGCATAAGCTTTTATCCTTATTTAGGATTATTTCTGTAGGATGGATTCCCAGAAATGGAATTACTGAGTCAAAAGGTTTGTATGTTTTATGTCTCTCTGGATATGTGTTGCTAAACTGCTTTCCAAAAGGCTGTGTGAATTTACACTGCCACATCCCTGTACAAAACAGAATCCAGGGAACTGTGAATTTCTCAGCATTCAGGCATCTTTTGTCCCTGGAACACACAAAGCCACAGAATCTCTGATTTGGAAGTAGCTCTGAAGGCAGGTGAAGCTAATCTCCACATGGACAGAACATCAAAGCTTGTCCACAGTAGTACTGGCAATTGCACCATGTCTGCATTGGGTGGAATGTCAAAAATCATTTTACATGAATTCCCCAAATTCTACACAACCTCAGCCAGGGGCTAAGCCTTGTTCCCTTGAAATGTCACAGAACTGATACCACGCTAGGCTTGTTAGAGGTGCCCAACCTACACTGGCAGAATCGGACACAGGGTATCAGATGCAGTGCTCGAGTTGAAGTGATAACTTCATTGTCTCATTGTCTTAATGGGCTGATAGCTCCAGCAGGGACAGATCAGTCACCCTCTGATGTGGCCATGGCTCAAGGCACCAGTGGCCCTCAGCCCCCAGTGCTCCTCTTAGATGGGTTTTTGAAGTGTGGGGCACTCTTAAAAAACTTCCAGGGTCCCATGTTGGGTAATGTGGTCAAGCAATCATGATGCCTGGGGAAAAGTCATGTGACCAGCGATGTCACTTGACCAGGGAGGAGCCGTATGACCAGGGAAGTCATGTGATTGGGGAGAAGTGACATGACCAGGAAGGTAGAGTCCATTTCTGTCTTCCTCACTCAAGGTATCAAGCCCTTCTGACCCTCCTTGACGGCTCTGCACAGACCTAGCCCCACCTGTGACATTTGCTGTGGCTTTTTTTCTGTCCTCTGCCCTCCCTTGTCCCTCAGTCTGTCTAGAGCCTACTCTGATTCCAGGCCTACCCAGAAGCTGGCTTTGATAACCCCAGCCAGTTCTTTTACTCTGCCGCATCTCCTTGGTACCAGCCACTGGCCATTTGCTGAAGACCAGAGCTGGGCACGCCGATTCTGGTGCAGACACACATCTAGTCCTCTCAGAGCCCTGGGACTTTACTGGTGTCGCTCTCTTTCAACTGGAAAGGTCTTCCTTTCTATTTCTTCAGCTGGCTCACCCCCCTACTCATTCCAAAAACTTTTATTAACCTTCAGCTATGGACTCAGGCATTGGGCAGAGCACTGAACAGACCTGCTGTGGCCAGTAGTCTGCCGTGGGCTAGGGCTTACGAAGCTGCCTTGGGTGAGGCACAAGAGGCGAGTCACTTGCTTGGGGCCATGCAGGCTTAGGACTCTCAGCTCTATATTTTACCATCTCTTTCCAGTAAGTCGGCACACAGCTGATGACAGACAAATTTGGTGAAGGAAAAGAAGAGGGGTTGGTGAGAGAGATTACAAAGGGAGGGACTTCAGATCTGGGGAGCAGGTCTGGTCACTGTAAGGAAGTTACATTTAAGGGGATACCAAAAGATGACTGAGCCAGGGGAAGGCAGAGGATGAGTTTCCTAGGAAAGGAGAATGGCATGGAAGAGGGGCTGGGGCAGGGGCAGCAGTGGAAGCTGAGAATTCCAGGAATGGAAGGGGAAGACATTTGGTGCTCATGGGACAAAGTAGAGGAGAAGAGAGAAGGTCAGAAAAATAGGTGGGTTCGAATCCTTCAAGGGCTTGAAGACTGGCTTTTGTCCTAAGAGCAACGGAAGCTGTGGGAGGCCATGATCTTTGTTATACTTCAAGTGATTTCCGCCTGCTTTGTGGAGAAAGAATTAGAGAGGGCAGGGGAGGAGAGGAGGGTGGGCGTGGGGAGCTGAGCCAAGGAGCGGGCAGAGATGATAACGGGTGGTCGTTGGGGCGGCAGGGGATGCAGCAGAAAAGGAGAGATGGTAGGCATTTTTGAGTGCTGGAGGGTCAGATGCAGTGTCCTGAGTATCTGTGCTGGCTGCCTCTGGAGCGCCTTGTCTCTGATGCCCACGCCACATGAAACACAAGTGCCAGTGCATTTCATCGGCTTCCTTTCTGGACTGAGAGCCATCTGGTTTATTGTTTTGCTGCTTCTGTTCTCTGCCACTAGCATGGTGGCTGCTGCATAGCTGGCACTCAATATAAATTTTTTAAATTTGTGGAATCTATCACTTACAGAGTCATTTTAATGTGTGCCATCTCATATACTGTGCTCCAACCCCATATGAGATGGCTACTTCCCCGTCCCCATTTTACAGATGGGAAAACAGAGGCACAGAGTGAAAATTTTCTTTCACACCTTCATGTGACTGTGAAGTGCTAGAGCCATGGTGGAAACCAGCTGTGCTGGTGATGAGAACCATGTGTGAGCCCCTGGCTGTACTACGTGGCACCTGTACCTCTCTTGCACTGCAGGGGACCAGGGCCCTTGTTTGTATCATTGCTGAGTTGAAAACCTGCAGGCAAGGCAGCAACCAGCAGCTAGGTATGCAGCATGTATGTACAGTGAAATATTATTCAGCCATGAAAATGGAATCGACTCCTGATACATGCTGCAGTATGGAGGAACTTTGAAAACATGCTAAGTCAGAGTCACAAAATGTCAGCTATTGGATATGTCCATTTCTAGGAAATGTCCAGAATGGGTAAATCCGTAGCAACAGAAAGCTGATTGGCTGTTGCCCAGGCTGGATGGAACAAGGCACTGGGTACTGGGTTTTCTGTTGGGAGGAGGAAAATATTTTGGAACTTGATAGAAGTGGTGGCTACACAATGTTGTTAATGAATTCAACGTCACTAAGTTGTATACCTTAAGATGGTTCACATTCCATTATATGAGTTTCACCTCACTAAAAAAAAAGACATTTAGGAGTGACATGCTATAGCTTCTGACTAAAGGTTAAGAGTCAGGGAAAGGATAAACGATACAGTTTTAGCTAACCTCCCTGCTTCCTATTTTCTAACTTATATTTTGTTCCTTGTTTATACTTTGGGTTTTTCATATAAGAGAAACCATGTGATATTTAAGCTTGTGTCTCTGGTTTATTTCATTTAACATTACAGTTTCAGAGTGCATCCATTTCCTACATATGACTCAAGCTTATCCTTCTTTATAGCAGAGTAGTACTCCATTGTATGTAAATATCACATTTTCTTTATCCATCTGTTAATGGACATATAGGCTGCTTCCAAGAGTTAGCTATTATGAATTGTGCTGCTCTGGGGAGGTGCAGTTTGAGGTCACAAGAGTCAAATTTGGTGTGCTGCAGGCCCAGTTCCTGTTTTAGAATGAATGCAAACCAACCCGAGGTCCAACACATGACAGACATCAGCTCCCCAGCACGAGCTTGTATTTCCTCCAGTGTGAAGGGGCTGATGGAGACACTGGGTGCCACAGCATGGCAGGCTGAGTCCCTGAGTCCCGGCAGCATCAAAGGGTGTCTCGGTGGGAGAAGTCCCCCGGCTAACAGAGAAGAACACTCAGGAGCCTGCCCTGGCTGTGAGGCTCTGGGGGCGCCAGGCATTGTGCACATGTGGCCATGCTCCACACTGAGTGTCGCTGCTCTGGTGTGTTTGGTTTGTAGCCAAGAAAGCAGGAGTGCAGGTGATGAGCAAGGCAGAGCTGGGCTTCCACCCTAGAACAAAGCCCAGCTTGTAGAAGCTATTATGTTCAAGAAAGTAATGAATGATAGCCAGATGCAGGAACATTTAATGGCCTAGTAGTCTGGCATAAATATGCAGAATAAAAACTAGCTGTAGGGCACGTAGATTATTTGTGGAAATATAATGTGGCACTGCAAAATCCTCCATTACTAGAATGGTGGGTGCTGCATAGTAGATGCATGTGGAAAAACTTTAAAAATTTGTGGAGTTGATCACTTACACACACAGCCACTTTCACGTGTGCCATCACATGCACACGACGTGGCTGCTATTCCATCCTCGTTTTACAGATGAGGAGACCGAGGCACAGCAGGACCAGCTGTCTTTAACACCTTCATGCAACTAAGCAGCGCTAGAGCCGTGGCTGAATCCAGGCGTGCTGGTGTCAGAGGTGTTAAAGATTCTCTCTTAGGAGCGGAATGTTTATACTGACAACTATACAAAGAACCTGAAAACTGCATAAGCCTTTTGTCCTGACTCTTCCCCTCGTAGGATTTAATTCCAAGAAAATAAGAAGCAAAACTTAGTCAAAGCTGGATGTACAAGGATGTTGATCACAGTGTAGCATCGGTTTTTTTTTTTTTTTTTACTATTATAAATGACTTCTTCTACACTTAGAGACTGATTCAGTCAATGGCACATGAATAAAAGGACAATTTTTTTTTTTTTGTGGGTACCGGGGGGGTCGACCTCAGGACCTCACGCACCAACAGGCACCCGTGCCGCTGAGCGATATCACCGGCCCCTTTTTCGTATGTGGGTTCCGGGAGTCGAACTCGGGCCCTCGCGCTTGCAAGGCAGGCGCTTAAGCCGCTGAGCCATCTCACCGGCCCGAAAAGGACAATTTTACAGCCATTCAAATCTACGTTCTATGAGAACGTTTAGTGACAAAAGCAAACATTTATAATATGCGGCTTAAGGGAAGATGAAGGCTACAGAACAGCATCTCTAGTTTGGAACATTTATTCTAGTTTAAAATAATATCTGCTTCAGATGAAAAGATGAGAAGGCCTAATAACAGAATATTAAGGTGATTGTGTTACTGGGTGGGGGTTATGGAAAATTTGTGTTTTCTACTTTCATTTCAATTACGTTTTTCAAGTATCCTACAAGGGCAATAAGCATATTCTTCCTAGTCTTAGAAAAGAGTCCATAAATGCTACCTAAGGACAAGACAAACCCACTCTACCCATACTATGGACAATGCCCTGCGTGGAAGAAAAGAAATAAACAACCGATAATATAGCTGACCCTATTTAGGTACTTGCCTAATGTATTTTCTCTTCATTTTCCTGCGCTATCCCACTTTTCTTTTGGTTCCTCGGTGTACAATTCTAGCTGCCCTTCAGCCTGATGCCAGACTTAATGATATGGTTACAATCTCATATTCTCCTCTTCTTCTATGCTTTCTCACTGAAGAATTTGAAAGCAAGGAGTCTTGGATTTTAGACATCTGGGAGTGGCCAAGGGTTTGGACTTATTTTGTGAAAAGATATATTCGTTCAGTTGAGCGAATGTGATACAAATGTTTTCAGAGTGTCATTTAATCTTAGTGGCCTGAGTGATGTAAGAGTTCTCTCACTCATCTTTTATGATATTTGGTTTCATAAAAATATGTTTGGTTTTAAGGCCCTGGCCCGTATTCTCTGTTGACTAAGAACAAATTTGGAGTATGGAAGGTATTTTGAATTTTATCTCAAACCCAGCTTGTTTTTTAATTATCAACTGGAACTCTATAGTGGTTATGACTAAAACACTTTGTGAGTTCATGAAAACATTTATTTTAGTACAAGAAATTAGAACAACCCTAGAATCAGAGTGAGAGATGATTTGTTTGCCAAGGGCTCTTCCTGGAAGGTTTCAGAGATGGATTGAAGAGGCTGTTACTGCTTGTCACGATGAGGAGAAAATGTGGAGATTCTAAATTTAGGTCGCAGATTATAAAACGTTAAGGAATCAAAACAAAAGGATTTTCTAGCCAAGTTGGGGAACTTTGGCCTGATTTATATCAGGTGGCACTTGGGCAGAATTCTCTTTAGTCACTCTAAAGCTGAAGGTAGTAATGTCCTCAATGAGGTACAATTTGTTTGTACCCCCAAAGCCACATTAGAACATCCCTTAGCTTTAATCCAGCTTCAGGACTCTAGGATATCAGGAGGCAATGCTTATGTTATAATGTTTAGTGCAAAAGCCTCGACACAAAAAATGTATGCGTTTGACTTTGTGAGAAGAAAAATGAAAAGAAAGAAAGAAAACCTTTCTATATTAAACACAAAACAAAACAAAAAAGATAGAAAAGTAAAACAAAATATTACCTTTTTTTCAACCTGGAGCTCTGTTTATTGCCTTCTGCTTTCTCTGTTTTATACAATTTTTAATGATTTTGCATGATTTTTATAATAAAGATTCATTCACTCATCTAACACATGGGTGCCAACTGGTAAGTTTAAAGATTCAAGGATGATTGGGTCATTTGTCTGCCCTGAAGAAGCTTGTGGCACTAGGAAAGAGACAGAGAGAAGGGAATGATGGCCATGAAAGGCACGTACACGAGGTCCAAGTGCGAATTAAAAAGGCAGTGGTTGTATACCTGTGTGCAGAGAGTCAAAATTTAAAAACTACTACGTATATGTCAGTATAATGACAGTAACCCACATGTGTCAAAGATCACCTGTTAGAAACGAAGTCCTTCTCCGTAGCCGTATGCTTGTTGGAGAGGGTCAGCCCAAATACCTGACATGACATGTTTTGTAGGGGCTAAATAAGGCACACACGATATTAGGGTTGTGGTTTTGCAAATCACCAATTTAAGAGCTATAATGAGTCATCTCTCTGAATCCTTATCTCTACCTACAGAGGTTGAGACTCAATGCATCTTTTGACTTCTATTATATTGACGTGTGGTTGCCTTGCTCCCTTGGTTCACTTTAAATAATCTTCCTTTTTAATTTCAACTATAAATGAAGCATATCCCTTGTAAGAGGAACTGAATGACAAAGAGCTTAACAAATGGTTTAGAAATCTTTTTTTTTTTTTTTTTTTTTTTTTAACGATAGAACATATGCTCTGGATTAGGTCCCAAGGGTTTTTCCAAAAACACTGTGCATTTACTTGGATTGGTGCTGTTTATGTTGGATGCTGAGAACTCTTTTTGGAGGAGTTGCTAACTTTCAGCATCCCATCCATGATGTAAATGGTATTGCTCTCCTGAGGTCCCGCCCAGCCTGTGAGTAGGACTCAGGTGGCTCCGAATCCAAAGGTCAGGCTCACGGGCTGGGCGGGACCTCAGGAGAGTTACACAATGCATCTGACCCTCAGCTATCTCTTTTCCGTTTTGGGGATATGGCTGTCTTCTGTAAGTGCATTGTGACAATGAAATGAGTTAAGGGAAGTGATGAATGGAGACCTTGTTAGGGACTCAGAGAATGAGAGGGTTGGGACCTGTTCTTTTCACACTATCTCTGGATCCTCTTGCTGGCTCTGTTGGAATGGCGAGGATTCTAAACTTGCCAGTTTTCTTTGCCTGCAAAGTCTCCGGAGTAACAATAATAATAATAGTTATGCAGGTGGACTTCAGTTGTCTTTTAGCCTGATTCACTCCCCAGATCTGATGAGCTGTGTAACACTTCCCGAAGATGTCCACATCCAAATCCCCAGAACTGGTGAATGCACAACCTTCCATGTCAATAGGGACTGGCAGGTGTAATGAAGTGAAGGATCTTGGGAAGGGGAGTTTGTCCGGAGAGTCTGGCTGGGCTGAGTGACATGATCACAAGGGTCCTTTCGAAAGGCAGACTAGAGGGCCGGTGAGATGGCTCAGCGGCATAAGCGCCTGCCTTGCAAGCGCGAGGGCCCGAGTTCGACTCCCGGATCCCACATACGAAAAAGGGGCCGGTGATATCGCTCAGCGGCACGTGTGCCTGTTGGCGCACGAGGTCCTGAGGTCGACCCCCCGGTACCCACAAAAAAAAAAAAAAAAAAAAAAAAAGAAAGGCAGACTAGAGGGCCAGAGTCATAGAGAGAGATTGAAGCAGAGGAAAATGATGAGAGAGAGGTGACACATGGATGGCTCTGAAGGGGGAGAAAGGCGCTGCACACCCGGAAGTGTGGGCAGCTTAGAGAAGGCAGGAGAGAGGAACCAGCTCCTCCCTCCCCAGAGCCTCCCACAGAAGTGCGGTGCTGGAATCTGCGCTCTTACATAACTGTGTTGCCTTCAGCCACTAAACTTGTGAAAATTTGTTGCAGCAGCAACCGAAAACTAATACTCAAGGGGAAACCAGGAGATCCTGCCCAAGGAGTAGGCGAGCACAAGAACAGGGTCTTTGGGACTGTTAAGATAATGGCTTCTGAATTCAGCATCTGTGAGTTTAAAGACTGACTCTACCACCTACCAGCCTGTGATCGTGAGAAGACGCCAGCTCTCTGTGCCGTGGTGGGCCTGCTGTGCAATGGGGTGAGAGCTAGCATAGGATTTCTCACCAGTCGTAGATGCCCAGTAAATGCTGACCTTTATTAACATGAACGAGTTCTTATTGAAATGAATTGATTGGCTCCTTGGAATACTGGGAGTGAGTGATTGTCCTCAAGGCCGGGGTGGAAACCCATAGATAGCTGTTGAGTGGCATCACAAGATCATTTCAGCGGTATGCATGTGCATTCGCACTGTGAGGGTTTCCTTCAGGAGGGCCGATGGCAGTTTATTTTCTCTCCTGCTCACATATGGAACGAGAGATGCAATTTGGATGATAGCCACAGATGCTTTTCAAAACTCTGTTTTGTCTCTTGCTGTAAAGCACAATTGATGTTGAAGTTTTAGCACTCAAGTAATCGATACCCCTGACCCTTTTGCAATCCTATCTCTAGTGGATCACTGGCCGCCTTATTGCTGCTTTGTAAAAAGCGATTCCCCTGACGGTTCTGAAAAGCAAAGACGAAGCACATTCACATGACATTTTTGTGATTTTCCTAAGTTAATCGAGTTAGGGCAATATGGTTCTGTAATGTAATTTCATATTTCTCATCCAGAAGACTTGTTACTTGTGTGACTCTAGCCTGAGAAATTTATTTTTAACTCAGTAAAATGTCTACATACAAAGATGTCTGTTGCAGCACTACTGAAAACAGAAAAAAATTGGAATATGCTGAAATGCTGTACAAAAATAGAATTCTTGAATAAACAATGGTATTTCACTCTGTGGGATATTAGGCAACTAGTTGAAAATGTGGTTATAATAACTTTGCCATGATAAGGAAAATATTTGCAGTATATAGTTGAGAGAAAAATTAGGAGGCAAAATTTTGTTCAGTATGACTACAATAATTACAGCTCACACATTAGCAGTTTAGCAGAAAATGTACCAAAATACTGACATCCACTGTGTTAAGGTGGCAGATTTATGAATTATTTTTTCTTTTTCACTATTTTCCAAACATTTAATAATATGGCTATTTGCATCTCTGAGAGGAAAATTAGTTAAATGAAAACATAAAGCAGTAAGCCAAAGCTTCAACATAGCATGGAAGACATCCAAGAAAATTATGAATGCACACATTCATAACCCTAAATTAAAATGCCTAAGGATTTCTAATTTTCTTGATTGCTTCTGATGGCAAGAAAGCTGGGGTGAGAAATTTTAGCCATTAACACTTATCAGGGCATGTGGAAAGTCTTTTAGCACATCCATTTTCTGGCTTTAAGTCAACTCATTTAGTTTCATGACACAAAGAAGAGTTTGGCTTCCCAAAATAATTTAGTTCTAATCATTTCAATAATCATTCCAGCAGAGAGAGAGAGACAGAGAGAGAGACAGAGAGACAGAGACAGAGACAGAGACAGAGACAGCGAGAGAGGGGGCAGAGGGAGAGAGAGAGAAAGAGCCAGCACGAGAGAAAACACAGTTGCATCTATGATTCATTGCAGCTTGCATGTACTGAGTTCTGTGTGGAAGGCTTACTATGTTATTAATTTAATCTCACAGCTCTGTTAGGTAGGTCTTACCATGAAGGTTTTATAGTGTAGATGTTCAGGAAATTGAACAAGGCATGCCCTGGGTCGTGCACTCGTTGAAGCGGAAGTAGGTTCAGACCCTGGGATGTTGTATTTTATAGCTCACTGTCTCAGCCAGGGAATCCAGCTACCCAGGCTGCTCAGAGCCCCAAGCGGAGTCCACACAGGCTCTGTTACTAAGAGGTCCAACAGATTCTCATTAGAATCACGACTCTCTACTGTGCCTATGCACCTAAACAATGATTTTTGAATTTTTCATGTAATAAAAAGTACATACAGTGAAAAGAAGCCTCCTTTCCACATCACCCCTCATCTCTCATTTTCCTCCTAAGAACACTACTGCAAATAGGAGTACAAATAAATGCAGATATATGCCAAGGACCCATTCTCAAGATCTAAGGACCTAGAATCTCCTAGGGCTGCCCAGGAATGTGGTTTAAGGAGTTTTCAGATAATTTGGATGCAGGGCCTTGTGCTGAGGACCATGGTTCCAGCAAGACAGTGCTGCTCCAAAGAATAAAAAAAGTTAGCAAATTCATCTTGTTTATGTCAACAATATTTTAATTGCATAAAGCTTTTCAGGAATATAGATGTTTGATAAAAGGAGATCATTTTTTCTTAGTGTTATCAAATCCCATAATTTTAGAGAGTGGTACATTTTAGTTGAAGACGTTTCCTGAGAAGAAGAATTAAAAACTGATTTGAAAATTCCAACTGCCTTTGGGCCCCTGCTGGTGTAGGAAGATGCCCTGGCCCCGGAAAAACTGATGTCTTCGTGAGCTTGGGCTGCCACAGCAGAAGACCGTGGACTGGGCTTCCCACAGATTAAGGTGCCGGCAGGCTTGGGTACAGGTGAGGAACCACTATTGTGCTCATATGGCAGAGAGAGAGGGAGATGAAGGAAGGGAGGAAGAGAGGAAGGGAGGGAAGGAGACAGAACTCATTCTTGGTTTTCCTTCCTTCTTACAAGGGGACTAATCCTACCATGGAGGCCTCACCCTCAGAACCTCATCTGAACCTAATTATCTCCCCAAAGCCCCACCTCCAATACCATCATATTGGGAGGCAGGGCTTCAATGTGTGCATTCTGGGGAAACATAAGCATTCACTCCATAACACAGGTCCACCAACAACTGAGTGTACTTGGGCAAGTTACTTTCCTGTTGGGGCTACGAGGTAAACTGATTGGGCCAGCTCAGGAGTAGCCAAAGTGCTCCCCTGGGGGAGCCTAGAGTCTTCCTTGGGGCAGAGATGGAGGGGGTCATCAGTCACTAAGCAGGAGAGTTTCTAGCTCAATAGTACAGCTCTTCTCTTCCCACATCATTCCACAAGAGCAGCTCTTGCCTGCTATCTATCTATCTATCTATCTATCTCTATCATCTATCATCTATCTCTCTATCCTCTGTGTATCTAATTAGACTGCAGACTCTTCAGATTCCACTCCAGTAAAACTCACACACACACACACACACACACACACACACACACACACGACATTTACTGGATTAGCTCTTCATTAGATGTCTTCCTCCTTTACAGGCTTGAGGCTGACATTATAGCAGAAGATTGATGATAGTGCAGGTGAGTAAGCAAGGTGTTTGGAGTCCAGCCAATCAGATCTTACTTTTACTCTCCGGAAGCCAGCAGACAAGTCTTGGAGCCTCTCTGAGCTTCAGGATTCTCCCAGCTAACTTGCAAGTTCTGAGGGTAAACTGAGGTTAGCACAGAGTACAACTCTGAGCGGCATTCTGGCTTCAGTGTCTGTGTCCCTGGTCCATCTGATGTTCCCGTTCCTCGTGGTAAGGGCCATCTAGGCCTTGTGGCTGTGCTGTTGCAGCTGCCACCCAGCATTCCAGTCCACGCTCTGCTGAGCAGCTTAAACATTTGCGTGTGCCGGGCATGACATTTAATAGCAGCCTTCTCTGCAGCTCCAAGGGAGAACCCTCTGCTATCTTGTGCTTTGATCATAGTGTTGAAATGGGATTTAAAACATGTGGCCTAATTCAACTGTTACAAGTTGGAAAAAGCTTACACTATTAATGTACGTAAATAACAGAAAAATTAGAATGAATAGACAATAAAATGAAGAAAATAGAAATCAGCTGTAACCAGGCCACCCAGAAATAACCTTGTTATCATTTTGGGATCTATATCTGGAAAGATACCTAATTTCTCTCTCAAACTTTTAAAAAATAATCACCCTGTTCTATGCATTGCTGTTTGTATATCCTATATTCCCTTCCTGTATCTATTCACTTTCCATGAAGTAAAACATAATTCTGTAGCTTAGTTTCTGCATTATATTACATGGATATATTGGAGTCATTCTTACTAATTCTCCATTATTGGAGGGTATGGATGTTTCTGAATTTGTTTTTGCCAATGACATTGGGACAAAGCATCCCTCCAGTGAAATCTTGGTGCACTACTTTCCAGTTAGGAAGTTTGAAGGTGGAAGGTGTCATTGTTGGCCCTGACCTCTTACAGAATCCCTTGGACGGCAGTGTCCTCCGAGGTGGCTCGTGTGCTCCTGTAGGGGCCGTGAGCACAAGCAGTTCACCTTCCTTTCCTCCTCAAAGATACTTAGCCCCATGAGAGGCCCTCAGTGTGCTTCTGTTCTCAGCCCGTTACCCTGGATTTTGTGCTCCGACTGCTGGTTCTGCTTGGATATTTGCAGTCTAGGTTCTTAGCTCTGCTCTCCACCCTCACTCTTTCAGCCGAGAGCTGCTGATCACCGGCTGTGTGCAACACATGGGTCCTGGCGCTGGGGAAATAGCAGGAAATAGGACAACAGAATCCTGCCCTTGGGGAGCAGCAGGGTAGAGCGGTAGACGGATAACAAACAACCGAGCAAGTGCAGAGATGACTTCAACTCACATCAGTGTGACAAGACCAGAAAGCCGTTTGCTGGATTGTGAATCTTGGGGTGAGGATGGACGGATAGTGTAGGAGGGGATCAGAGGTTTCTCAGAGGAGGCAGCGTCTGAGTGATGCAAAGGTGTGACCAGGGCATACGGGGCTGGAGGTCACTGCTAGCTGAAGGACACACAGCAGGCACAAGCGCAGAAGGAAGGAGTGTGAGCTGCAGGAGAGCAGGGGTGAGGGTGCTGCAGACCAGAGGGGCTGGGTGGGGACTGGGTTATGTGGGGTTTTGAAGGCCCTGGGAAGGAGCTCAGATTTTATTTGAAGGTCCATGGGAATATTTGGAAAAAAGCAAGAGAGGAATCTGGTTTTTATTTTTAAGTGATCACTCTGCTCAAATTTTTGTCTTCAACTCAATTGCCTAGATTATAAGCCCTCAGCAAGGAGAGTGACAACTCTCCAACAGGTACTGGAAAGCAACAGGGTTTTTTGAATTTGAGTTTCCTGAGCTTTCCAGGTCTTGTTTTGTGACATCTACTCTTACTAACTCGATATCCATTTTCCCCCACCTTTGCTGCCAGAATCTTGATTTTGTTGGGTAGCAGTGATTGCCCCCACCCTTTATGTCCTCCCTTCCCAGCCTCCTTTGTAGGTAGGTTTGAGAGGTGTCTAACACAAGAGTAGTCTAAAGGCTGTGAGCGGACCTCTCATGGGGCATTCTGAAAAGCCTTAGCCTCCCTCCCCAGTGGGCGCATCCCTGTCTCCTCCTCTGCCTGCCTGTCATGCAGATGGGTACCTGGAGTGCAGAGCCATCTTGCCATCATTTGATGACAAGTAAGAGCATGAAGGCTAATCTGTTAGGGATGAGACAGGGAGAAGCAGCCTGGGTCCCTAATGACTTTTTTTTTTCCCCCTAATGGCTTTAACGAGCAGCTGAACCAATGCTAGTGACCCCTTGAGTTCTTGTATATGAAAAAAAACAAACAACCCTACCAGTTTTAGCCACTGTTACTCAGGTTTTCTGTTGCTTACAGACAAGCCTCTCCTAACGGATACATTTATCAGGGAGGAAAAGTGGCAACTGGCTCTGTGAGAGACTCCGTGGGAGATTATGGAAATCAATGGAGTTCTGAATATTTCAGCTACTGAGCCCAATTTATGAAGCCTGAGCACTGTGGAATTAGGGCTCATGACCTCTGATGCTGTGAGACTGTGCCATTCTACTGTCACATGTGTGAGAACGATGTTCCTAGTGCAGTGCAGAGTCCTTCCACAGGGGAGCCACCCTGAGGCTTTGGTAGAAGGCTGACTGGGTTTCCATTTCTCTCAGACGACATGGTTCCCATGATCTTGTTTCCATTTGAATGAAAAGATAGCTTGCTTCGGCCGTGCCACTTGAAAGTCCCAACTACACATCAAAAACTGAAGAACATACAGTTTGAATGACCCTGCTCACTGGCTCAGGCAAATAGCTTTAGGTTTGACTCTTTCCCTCATTCATAGTGAGATTATTGGCGGGGATCTCCCTGGCCAATCTCTGTGAAATGTAATTTGTAATACTAGCATGAGAAATACTACTATATATCTGGAATCTTCCTTTAATCTTCACCATGATTTATAGACTAGAAATCATTTTCTTGGTGAAAACCAAGACCCAGAAAGGCTAAATGACTTATTCAACACCATAGAGCACAGTAAGAATTGACACTAAGAAATACCTGGCTCAAGACCACCTGCATTCTTTTGGGGTCCTTTGTGTTGAAACCTTCACCTCATGCATTGCTTGCTGCTTCCATGGTTTGCACAGAAGGAGCAGCTCACGGTTTGGGCTTTTACATCATTCAGAGAGCTTCTGCAGTGGGTTGACTGACAGCTTTCAAAGACACATCCATCCAAAACTGGAAATGAGGTTTATGCAAATATAATTAAAGATGTTGAGATAAGAGCTCCCTGGATTAGGATGCAACTAAATCCAGTGTGTCCTTAGAAGAGAACCAAAGGGGCAAAAACAGAAAAGAAGGCAGTGTGAGGACACATAAGATCAAAGTGAGGCGCCTACAATCTGAAGACCTCTAAGGACGGCTGGTAGCGACGTGAAACCGAGAGGGAGAGGACTGGCTTCTCCCTCAGAACCTCCAGAAGGAACCAAGCTCACCAACACTTTGATTTTGGACTTCTGGCCCCCAAAACTGTGAGAAGAATAAGTTTCCATTTGGTAGTTTGTTATGGCAACCCTAGGACACTAATACATCATTCATAGCGTAGAAGGATGAGGCAAGAGGAGACCAATACTCCAGGTTTGGAGTGAGGAGGCAGAGCTGAAGGTATTGGCCCCTGCATTAAGGCAGAACTGGGCTGCGAGCCTGTGCTAATTATATTCATGGAAATGCAGCTGCTCTGAAAATTGTAAAGTTTCAGGAAAAATCCAGAGAAAAAAACTTCCACCTCTCAGACATAATTTTGCCAAAATTTTATGAGCATCATTCTAGATTTTCTGCAGGCATGTATTTAAACAGGAGCCTTGATGGATATGATTTTACAAAAATAGATTAGTAGTATGCATGTTATTTTCATAAAAATTATTAAGTGTAAGTGTACTTGAATTTACTAGAAGAAAAATAAATTAGGAACACACTGAAGGAATTACTGAACCTCAAATAAATATTTTATATATAACAAGAGATGCTAGTTCTTGAAAGATACTCCTCAGGTTAAAATGCAATTGTAAAAATGCTAAGAGTTCTGAAAAAGGAATTCAGTTTTTAAAAAACTCCGTAAGTTTTAACTTTAACCAGTAATTACTTTCCTCTGTGAAAGACGAGGATTTTTCATTCTTTCTTTTCCCTCCCACCAACCTTCCAATTTTTGTTAGCTACATTATTATTTTTGAATTGCCTGGGGTTATAACATTTCTGTTCTTTCTTGTTAACTAATTCCCATTACTGTTCTGTCTTGATTAAATGCTTAGATAGGTCCAATACTTACTCCTTCTCTTTTATGGTGTCTTTTCTGTTGGTGAGTGTTTAATTTTGATTCATGTCTTATTATGCTAGATTTCATCATCAAATATTTTCAAGAAGGGCTTTGCTAATATAGTCGTTGAGTTTATGAAGGTTGGCATATTTTCTTTTTATTGCTCCAGCACAAGTTGGTTGAGAAGAAACTCTTGGGTCATCCTTTCCTACCTTAGAACTTGGCGGATACTTCCGAGTTGTTTCCTAGTGTTGAGTGTCATAGTGGAGACTTGAAGGAACGTGATCAGTCCCCCTCTCGTGACATATGCTGTCTGAACAAGCCAGGCAGGGCATTTGTCTTTGAAGATCAGCATCTTTATAATATGCATATTGATATCACCAATTGTGCTTACTTTCCTTGGAACACACTGTTTCCTTAAATTTAGACATACTTACTGTAGTTCTCTTTAGTTCAAGAAACTTTTTCTGAATTTAAGGTTTTTCCTGTTCGCTTTGTTCTGCTCAGAACACCAATTTGAGGATGTCAGCCTCTCACTTTCTTCAGTCTGCATTGTCTTGTCTGTCATCATCTTTATCACATTGTTGCTTTGTGGTCCTTTCCTGTGATTTCTTAAGCTTGTCCTGTGCTTTCAGTAGCATTTATCTCTTTTCTGTTGTTGCTAAGTTGATGTTCATCTATATAATTGTTTCACTTTTATCTTCCATTAATTTCCTGAGCTCCGCCAGGGCACTTTTCAAGTGTTCTTCATCTTATCTCTTTTTCGATCATTTCTGTTTCTTCTATGAACTCTTTTCCTGAGAAACTATGTTATAAATTCATCTATGACTGATGAGCACAAATCTCTGCTTTCTGGCAACAGATCATTTATGATGTGTATGATTTTTAAAATCTCCCTTCTGTATTGCTTTTCTTCTTGTCCCATCCCCCCTCTTGCAAGACTCAGCCAAGACCCCCATCTGGTCCGTGTCTTGGTGTTACTCAAACAGCATCACCCATCTTACCAAGAGCAGTGCAAAGGGGCTTAGAGGGCACAGTAACAAGGCCCCAAATAGGGTTCCTGGGCTCACCCTGCTCCTTCTACTCGCCTTGGTGAAATGTCTCCCTCAGGTCTTTGTGGTCAGGAGGTCAGCGTGGCTTATGAGGAAGCCCTGAAAGATACATTATGTGTGGACCCCAGGATCAGGCCTTCTTACACCCCCTTCATCCCTCTCCACCCTAGGCAGACTCTCCTGACCAGAGACAGCCCCTGAACAACAAATATGGCATCTTTCTCTGGTTCCTCCCCATTTATTTTTCACTCGCATCTCCCTGGCTAGTCTGCAGTGTGGAAATAAACATTCACAGGAATATTCCGACTCCTTCTCTGTATTATGCAGCACTGGGTGCAAGCTCACCAGTATTTCTGGTTCTGTCCTCTTCTGAGACACGTGGAAGATCACCTTTCCTCACCATGCACAGTTAGGCCTGGCTGCCCCGATAAATCGCTCAGAATGTGAAATGTGAGCAGAGGTAACATGAATCACCTTCATGTCTTTTCCTTTTCCATGATGGGGTCTGAGGTCTCGTGCTATGATGGTGGCACTGGAAGATGATAAAGTTGGTCGGTTCCCAAGTGTTCATGAGGAACAGAGGTCCGAGGGGGTTCGCTACGAGCTTGCAGCATCATCAGCACATAAACCTGTTCTATTTAAAGTCACTGAGCTTTGAGATTTTTTTGGTTACTGCTGTATAAGAGCCTCCTTGGCTAATGCAAGGCAAGAAAAATCTGTAGTTTCTATAGCAAACAGGAGGAAGGCTGGGAACGGAGACCATCTGAGGGCTGGCTGGAAGGTATGCATCAGAGCTCAGCACTCATCCAGGTTACTGACCAACTCCAGCGGTTTCCTTGAATGTTAGAGGGAAACGTGAAATCTACAAAGTTAGGGTCTCTTGTTGCATAGAGTTTGAGATTTCTTGTGTTCACCAGGAAACAAACCAAGGGGACCTAATTCTTTTCTGTTTCTCTCTGCTTCCTTTCATGTAAATATATCTTCCTGTGGACTAAATTGAGTGCTGTTGACAGCGTTACTAGCCCTGAACAAACTTGGCTGATTTATGATAGATTATAATGATTGTCTGTATCCCTTAAAGAGCCATGGGAACTACTGCCTTCAGGACTCGTTGCAATTTATAGTCTATAAATACGTTTTCCTTTTCCTTTTCTTCAGTCAAGTTTCTTTTCCTCTTTATAATTAAAAAGTATGTACAAGGCATTTTTGATGAACAAAAACTTGCATTTCTGAATTACTGTGGGGCCTAGTGACAGCGAAAGATACCTTAGCTACAATTACATTTTCCTCCAATCCAGCCTGCAAATTAGCACCACAGCAATGTCTTATCTCCAGAACTATAGAAGGCCTGCCACTAATTACATGGCCTCAGAGAAATCAGATAAACTGTCTTATCCATAAAAATACAAGAATAGCAGTAAATTTTTTAATTCCAGGAATATCAGGAATAGCAGAAGAGCGAATACGTGGGAAAGGCTCAAGGGCTGGGCCTGGACCCAACCGGACAGTCAGTGCATCTCAAGGCACGCCGTGAATTTTGCAAGTGGCATCTCTGTTTAGTCACTCATATACTTACGATCTAAATACCAGGCACTCTGCAGGACCCCTGAATTTGTAGTTATGTAAGACAAAGGTTATCACTGAATTAAGTTACAAATTAAGATAAAGGGAGATTTACTACCGAGATTACAGTATTCTGAGATCGCAAGAGCTGACATTTGAAGGTTACTTACTACAAGCTCAAGCAGTGGGTCGAGTCATTATGGGGGTCATGTCCTTTAACCCTTACCAATTCTACGTACATTCCTAGAACATCGTCTCCATTATAGACAGGAGGAAACCAAGCTTAGATTTAGTAGGGAGCTGGCCTAGGTCACAGAGCACCAGGGTTGGAACTGGCACTGCAGTCAAGATTATGGGGAAGGCAGGACTCACCCTCTATCTGTGGGGCCTCCGGACATATCTACAGCTGCTGGCAACTGGCTCCTGCCAGGAGGGACAGTCATGAAAGGGCATTCAGAGGAAGGGGTACCTGACCTCAGCTTTGAGGTTTGGACTGGTGATGTCCACTCAGACAGCAGACCTGAGCCTGGGCCCAGGAGGTCATGGAAGAGAGATGCTGGGTGACTGCAGGTCACAGTGTGTGAAGGGCAGTGTTGGCAGACAATGCCTGAATAGAAGGTAGGAATCTGATAAAGCTGCTTTGACATTAAACATAAGACCTTGGATATCAATGAGAGGCCAATGATAGATGTTAAGCATGAGTCTAATATGATTAATTTTGCCTTTTGTTTTTGGTAAGTGGATTCTAGCTGGGATTCATTACAACCTTGGGTCATTCCCAGTTATCCATGGAGAATAAAATTGAATGATCGTTATAACCCATAAGGTCCTTTTTACTTGGAGCCATATCTCAGTCATGATTGTAATGCAGAAATTAAAACAGCGTGCAACCCATAACCAGCCCTGAGTGAACTGTTGGCTGAGTGACAGCAGCCAGAGCCGAGGAGAAAAGGAAGAAGGAGCGGAATTGTGCGAGTGTTCACACGCTGGTCTGGTTGCGGACGGCCTGTCTAGGTGGAGGGGAGGGAAGGTGTGGGACTCTATTTCCCCGTGTACTTTTGCAGCTTCTTGGAAGTAGAATGAGGTGGTCTCCAGCAGCCATAGACAAATGCCCATGTGATTTGTTAATGAAACTCCTTGGGTGTGGGCTGGACTTTAGTGGATGAGCTGTAGGTGCCGTGTGACTAATCTAGGATAGAAGGTGAAGCCGATTCCATAGCGTATTTCTTTCTTTCATTGCTCAGTCGGCGTATTTCCAAACAAAGCATTCAGGACTCCGGGGAGTGTTCGTAGCCTAGCTGATATTGAGACCTTCACACTCCTCAGACGTTAAGTCCTTGAAGATGAAGGCTGTGCCTTACTCTTGTCACACCAGTGTGACTTGGAGCACCTGTACTCGGTCATTACCTATGGCGACTCTAGAGCAGTGGTGGCGAATCTATGGCACGTGTGGCACAGCAGGCTGTTTGCGTCATTGAAAGCTCTAAGAGCTTCACCATCACTGCTCTAGAGGCATCTCTGGGTGCTAGAAGCACGCTGCTATTCCGGGTGGAGGTCACAAGGGAATTTCAGAGAAGGGCTGGCTGTGCTCAGCCTTGAATTTGCGTAAGAGGTTCCCACTAAGATGGAGGAGCCCTGAGCCTGGGCTCAGAAGGTGGTCGGGTAGTGGGGTAACTGCAAACCATTTGGTGTGAAAAGACAGTGTCTGCGAGTGCTCTTGGTGTGTCAGAATCTGCCCTTGTCCTGCCCCATGACTTTGGATCGCCTCGGAGGCCATTTGAAGTTTTATTGGGGAATCTCCATCCACACTGACTGCTGCCTTGTGGTTTTCTCTGTCCCTTTCTTCCTTACCTGGAGGCTTTCTCTGGAACCACACCCAGCCAGGATGTGGGCTGCCAGGAAGCATGGTGATGGGAGCCCAGGGGCAATCCCAACCTGTGAGGGACACAGCCCCCACCCCTGCTGGGGCAGCTCCGAGGTGGCTCTGTGTAGCTCCTCAGAGTCCCCAGATGGACCGATCCCCACTTTCTCATAGTGTTAATTCACGTAATGACACACCTTTTTTAGCTTCACTATCCTCTGTGTGCTTTTCTAGTTCTTGCTTTATGCACATAAAGGACCTGCCCCCATTTCTTTGTCTTAAGGCTTGCTTTGGAGAAAATAAAATATGATACTCTTGTTTGTGCTCAGTAAATAAATACTGGCTGAATATTTGTGATCTGCTGAACCCCTCCCAGATCATAATTAGCTGCTACCTCTGAAGAAAGGTGATGTGCACCTGCACTACTTCATTTGACCTCCAGATGGGCCTTCTCCTGCCTTGCTAGATACTTTTCATGGTCCTTTGTGTCTGTTGCTGTCAGACCCCTGCTTCTGCCATTCAGAGGCACTGCTCCCCTTCTATCCACAGCCAGCCCTTCCCCTTCTCCACTTCCATCCTCATCCCCATCTCCATCCCCTTCTCCATCATCATCACCATCTTCACCTCTATTTTTACCTTTTCCTCCTCCTCCTCATCGTCTCTAGCTCCACCTCTATCTCTATCTCCATCTCCACCATCATCATTATGACCACCTCCACCTCTACCTCCATCTCCATCTCCATCATCATCGTCATTGTCATCATCATCACCATCATCACCATCATCATCAGCAGCATCTCCATCTCTCCCTCCACCTGCATGTCTGTCTCCATCTACATGGCTCAGTGGGGAATCTAGACCACCAGGGCCCAGGATACAGTCCAAATTATCACATCTGGGTGCTTCCAGGATGCAGCCCTTTTCCATGCCTGCTGCCTTGGCCAGATTGGAATGAATCTGCCCTGATGTCCTTGTGAAGGTTTGAGCCACACTAAATTACTTACTTAGTGACTCTACTTGGAACTGTCATGTGGCTATGCCCTGACTAGGGGCCATGAGTGCTAGAGCCCTCTCCATTGACCCCCACTTACCAGCACCGGTTTCCTTAGAAATCGCCATCTACCCAGATTCAAGTCCCAATTTCTGAGGAATCAGACTTAAAAAGCAGTGCCTTTGGAGTCAAAGAGACTACAATTTAAATCCCACTTCCTCCATATTTTTCCTGGATAACCTTGGGCAAGATGCTTATTTCCCTGCAAGCCTCATTTTTCTCATTGTAAAATGGTAAAAGTAGTATGTGTTTCCAAGGATTGTTAGAGGTAATTTATGTGGAATGTATGTAGTGTGCAAAATGTTAAAGTGATAGGAAGTAAAATGTGAGAGTCCCTGCACCCAGATCTCTTCCTTGGAAGCCAGATCATCAAGGATTCCCTGTCCCTGACTGTCTGCCCAGGGTTCTGTAGCATGGGCACACTGACTTATTTAGGCCTCTCCCTACTGACGCACACTCGCACTTTTTTTGGAGACAGGGTCTTGCTGTGTTGCCCAGGCTGGTCTTGAACTTCTGGGCTCAGGTGATCTTCTCCCGTCAGCCTCCCAAGTGTCCGGGAATAGAGGTGCGTGCCACCGTGCCCAGCTGTGTGGTCTGCAATTCTGTCTTGACTGAGCTACTGTTTCGGGGATTACACTTTGTGGGGTCACACACTATCTGATCTGCCCCGGGTTCCTGTCTGATCTCAGCTCCCCACCGTCTCCACGATTTCTCTGCCCATCAGGCCACTTGACTTTCCTCAAACACGCCCACGCCAGCCCTGTGCGCGGACTTTCTCTCTGCCTGGAATGCTTAGAGTGCAGACCTTCACAGACTCGCTCACTCACCCTCTCAGAGCTCTGCCGAAAGGTCGGCATCCAGGAGGCTTTTGCTGACCCTCTGGGTGACACAGACGCTTCCTACCTCGGCCCCGCCCACTCACTCCTGCGCCTCTTCCCTCCCTGCAGCCACTGTATGACATGGCCCATGGCTGCTGGTTGATTGTCTCTCCTCACTGCGGAGGAAGATCCCTGTGGCCCAGAGTTTCTGTCTTGTTAACTCTTCTGTCCTCCATGTCTAGAAGAAGGCCAGCACCTAGTAGGCCCTCAATAAATGCATGCTGAATGAGTGAATAGCCTTGTCTTGGTGCTAATGCTCTTAGGTCATCCATTTGTCCCAACAACCTCTAAAACAGGCTGACAGGTGAACTTTCTTGCTTCAGGTCACACAGCACGGAAATTACTCATCCACGCCCCAGAATTTCTATGGAGCCTGTTAAACCCAGAGATGCCTACTCCCTGCCCTAGAAGTTCAAAATCAGGATGTTCAGGTGCGGGGCCCGGGAGTCTGCATTATAACACAACTGGGAGACCAGGCGATTGAGAGAAAGGCCAGGGTTGGGAATTTCTGGCCTAGAGTATGTTTTAGTTTACTTAGGGGGCTGCCGGCCCCCTTTCTCTAAGATTTAGCAGCCTCAGGTCTGTGGTTTTGGCCTCTAAGGGAGGAGCCTTAGGAGGGATTGTGGTTCCTGGATGCCCAAGGTCTCTGTTTCTGGGCTTTTATTGCAATAGTTGTGGTGATTTTTTTGGTTTGAGGGTAGCAGACTCCCAGGCTTTGACAACTGATTTCTGATCACTCTCACCTCTACTCTTTCATGGCACTTAAATTCCTCTTGGAAATTTCCCCTTGCTTCTTTTTATATTACAATTATTGGTGTTCATTGCTAAGAGATGGAGAAAAGAAACAGGCCCTCAGGGAAGCAAGGCAGATGCTCCTGGCCCGACACTTCCTCCCTCACACCCTCTATGCTCTCTGCCTCAGCCTCATGGTGTCAGCCCAGGAGCAGTAGGGCTGCATCCTAGGCACCTCGGAGAGGCTGGGCTGGGGGCCGGAGGGACATGGATGGGCTCGGTCATTATGGAATGTGCAAGGCAAGGCTAATGCCCTTGGTGGGGCTGCTGTCTTGTACCAGTGTCTGTGAGGCAGCTGGAGGGGCACTGGGCGTGGTGAGCGTCTGGTTCACGTGCTGGCTGCCCTCTGTCTATGGCTGTGCTGTGGGCTGGGGTGACGGATATGTCCACTCACTCCCGGGGCCATGGAGGAGAGTGAGTGAGATCATGTGTGCCAGTGGCTTCTTGCTGTACAGAGCTGTGGGTTATGGTTCTAGCAAGAGTAGAATCTTAGGCTGCTGGCAGGAGATGGAGTCACATTTCCTGATGTCTGACTAGGTAGAGGGGTTCAGGGAATCCAAGGAAAGCTCAATGACATTCAGCTTGGTATCTATGACACAATTCCTAACATTTTAGTTCATTTTGCCCTTATTAAAATATCCTCTAATGAATTCATTCAAAATACTATCAGTCAGTCTGAGGTGAAAGGAATATTCTAGAGTACCCAGTAAAGTCCTGAGATCCAAGCTGAGGACCTGAATACTCAGGAATACCCTCTGTCTCTCCTCATCTGCCCATCCTCCACCTGCCTTGTTGCAGTGGCGGAAGAAAGAATATGGGATGTAGAGTCAGTCAGACTTGGTTTCAAATCTCACGTTGTCTACTTAATTCCTTATGTATCAGGTCTTAACACAGAAAATGGGGATAAGAATGCCTACTATGGTCAATGGTTTTGAAAACCAATAATAATAGTTAATATTTATAGAACTTTAGAATACACCCAATGCTTTACTTATATCACCACATTTAATCCTCACAATAGCCCTGTGAGGCAGGCACCATATAGATGAAGAAGTCGATGCAACCAGAGGTTAAATAACTTGCCCAATGTCACACAGCTAGGGAGGAACAAATCTATAACTCTTTGCTGTAACTCATTCTTGCAGATGGCAACTTTGAACACAGAGTGTCACCTGTGTGGGCTGTGTTAACGGAAATCCCTTTGCCTGTGGTGTCAACTACCCAACTAGTAGTACCTCTTCCCTCTTGTTCTTTTCATTCCTGATTCCCCCTTTTCAGCCCAAACTAAAATCTCACTTCATCCATAGAGCTTTGATCAGGCCTTGTTTGTATATAACATACAAACTTATTTGCATATATTCATAAGGCATATGTGTGCCTGTTAGGTCATTTAATTTTTAACACTTTTTATTGTAGTGTGAGACACGGGAAGTGTTATTATCACTTCCCCTTTGGGGACAAGAAAAACCCACCATTAGGACAGGAGGCTGATGGAATTCCCACCTCTATTCTGACTTGCACTGGGCTCAGGACCTGAGCTGTTATGCCCCAGTGAGGGACACTGACTTTTGTTATTTGCCTCATCTCCTGTTTTCTCTTCTGGAACAATCTTTTAGTTTTCCCTTGGAGACCTTCCCTCCTCCTTTCTCAGAACTTATGGTACTGAGGCCAGGTCCCACCTGCCAGTATCGCAAGGCTACTCCCTTGCTCTGGTTGCAATGATTGGTTGATGGGAGGGCAAGCAGCTGAGGGAACCCACTGAGACTTGGTCTTGTGAGTCAGCTCAACCCTAGGAGTTGGTGGTCTTCTTTACTGGTATGCTGAGCTACGGGGATGCAGACCTCTGTGGCTGGTCTCTCTCTTTTGCCCTTTCTCCCTTTCTCTCTCTGTCTCTCTCTCTCTCTCTCCCTCTCTCTGTACAAGGAGAGACCTGGCCAACAATGAAGCCACCTCAGAGAAAAGAACTAAGAGATGAGAAAAGATAGAGTCTGGACCATATGCTTAGAGCACCTGGACTCAACAGAACCCGAAGTGAGATCTGTCCTATACTTTCCTTACGTATGTTAAGGAATCCCTGCCTCCCAACAGTTCCTTTTTTGCTTTGATGTACTTTGAGTTGGTATTCTGTCACTTTCAATTGAAGAAATGCTAGCTGAAGTCCCCACATTGACTGCCTTTTGGGGAGGGCGATAGTAGGAACTGTGGCTAATTGTTATTTCCTATTTGCTTGAAAGTGCTGGGTACTAACTAGGTGCTAATAAATGCTTGTCAATTTCTTAATCCTGAATTCAATGGAAGATTGGATAGTTATTGGGAATTTTAATCTATTATCTTAAAAATCCTTACACAGTGGATAATTCCTTTCTTGAGATTTCCAGGGAAATCTGGAATAACTTTTCTCTGGGGTTTTTCCCAAATTGCTTTATTTCCCACTGCAACCAACTATAATTCACATGGATTTGTTCTGGAGAAAGCCATAATTTATTTTTAGTACTGTTTGTTCAAATTCTTCACTAAGAATTCTTACCCCTTACCATGAAGATCTAACGTTTCTGAACTGTACGGCGGACCATCTCACGCTTCCCCCTGTAATGCTTCAGGGCATCTCCGTGTTCACAAGATGAGTTCCCAGCTGTGGATCCACAGGCTTTAGGGAAAACACTGAAGTCATGGCCAGGTTTTTATATTCCCTCGGCCAGGCTTCAGTCCTGTTCTATCAAGCACTCATCTAGGTTTTGCTGGGGAGGTAGTTCGTGCATGTGATTAAATTCATGACCTGCTGACTTGAAGTGTTTTTAGCTAATGTAGGTAGCCTGAGTCAGTCAGCTGAAAGGGCTGAACAGTAGAGCTGAGGCTTCCTTAAGAGGGAAGAAGTTCTACCTAGGACCCTAGTGGCCATTCCTGCCTGACAGATTCAGCCTGCCCTCTCTGGCGATGTCCCCTGTGGATTTCCAACTTCTGGCCAGCCCCACATTTGCAGAATCCAAAGCTCTGCACTACATCTCTTGATATCTACATCCTGCCACTTCTGTTTCTCTGGTGGAAGAGTGTCGTATGCAACTGACTGATCCCAGCCTCCCTGAAAGTGAAGGCAGAATGGATGTGTAGGGTTACGTGGGAGGGGAAAAAAGTCCGTCATCTTCACAGATCCCGAGGCCCTCTGGTGTGTCACCAAGACTAATGCTCTGGTGTGGGATGAAGGGTGAAGACTAGCATAGCACGTGGTTCCCGGTAACCCCCGCTGGCCACGTCAGCTGCACTTCCTGCCTCCCCACTCCCTCAGTCACCATGCAGGGTGACCAATGCCCCCGAACCTCTGGAGAGAGTACAGAGACATTTCTTAGGGAGCAAGGAAGGCACCTAGGAGATTCCTGGGTGCTCCAAATGAAACTCCTCCTTCCCCCACAGCTGGTCCTCCATGGGAGGACTGAAGAGGTGCTGTGGCCCAGTCATGGTTCTTTGAACCCCACCTCACTCCCCCTGCCCACTACTAGCTTCCCCAGCATGCTCTGCCATGAGAAAGTCAGGGGAGTCTCAGTACCCCTTTATTCTTCAAGATCCCCCTGGCCGTTGCTCGTTCTGTGGGTTCCCAACTCCATGGCCACTTTCCTGACCCCTCTCTTGCCTGACTCTATGGGCCCATTCTCATCGCTCTTTAGAACTCAAGGCCACTCATCAGTAAAGTCCTCTGCATCCCCCCTCCCTCCAAATGTCCTCTCCCTTTTAGTTCAAGCATCTCACAACTTCTTACCATCTTACCACTGCCACTTTTGTCCCTGTCCACAATGCCTGCTGCCTGAATCACTGCAGCAGATTCCATCTGGTCCTCCTGCTCCTACCTTTGGAGAAGTCACCCAGCAGACAGAGCAGTCCAGAAGGACCCTCTGACACCTGTCCAAAAGTAGAGTAAGAGCTGAAGGGGTGGAATGAGCCACAGAGCACGCTGTGGCCTGCCTCTCCCCAGCAAGTTTCTCCCTCCCTCTTTTGCTCATTTATCTCTGACCGCACAGAATCTGTGCTGCTCTTCAAGCATGTCAGGCATGTTTCTGCCTCAAGACATTGGCGTGTACTGCCCTTCCTGCCTAGAAAGGCATCATCAGATGTATACCTATGTTTATATGTATATAAAGCTATGCCATCTATACCTATGTGTATGTACACCTGTATGTATACTATCTGTATGTATATCTATACCTACATATCTATATGTATACCTATACATATCTGTATGTATACCTTTACCTACATATCTGTATGTATGCCCATACCTACATCTCTATCTCTATCGTCATCCTGCTTGTTAAGGTTTACATCTAGATGTCCCCGAAGAGCCTCATGAACTCATGGACTGCATTTTTAGAAGAGGATTGGACCATAGGGTACTATAGCTGACTTGGCGGGGCCTGTTCTCAGGAGGTGGGTCACTGCAGCTGTGACCTAGAAGGGCGTATTCTTGTCCCTGGCTCCTCCTTTTGCTCTCTGCTTCCTGGCCGCCATGACTTGAGCAACTTTCTTCCGCCATGCTCCTCTGCCATGCTTCTGAAGTCAGCCAACCATGGAGTGAAGGTGTGAGCCCAAATAAACTTCTCCTCCTTTTAGTTTCTGTGTCAGGCATTGTGTCCCTGAGAAAGTGACTGAGACTTTGCTCGCCAACCTCTTCCATGTTTGTATTTAAATCTCACCTTGCTAATGCAGACTCTGCTGACCCCTCTCCTTCAAACTGCATGCCTAGCCACTCCTCACCCCTTCCTTGCTTGGTTTTATTCACTGCATATATCGCTATCCAACATACTTCACATTTCACTTATTTCTTTTTGTGTCATCTCTCTGTTCCCGTACGACAGAAACTCCACGATGGAAGGTATTTTTGTCTGTGCTTTTTGTGGTTGAGTCCCAGGCCTCTAGGATGGAGCTGTGTGCGCATTAGGGATGTGCACTGGTTAAATGAAATAATTAAATAAAGGCTGCAAAGGTTGATAAACAGTGTTTGATCGGGACCTGTGACCTTTCACCTCTAAAGTCTTCCATTGACACATTTATCAGGCCCCCGGCCCCCTCCACACAGTCCTTAAAAACCTCCATGCACGAGAGACTGTGCCAGAAGCTGCTTCAAAAGTGGAACAGCTTTTAACGCATGGAGTTTCAGCCACAGAGCCCTGAGTGGGGCCCCAGGCCCGGTGAGCTGGGTGGGACCTGGACGTCCTGCCTGCTCTCGGGAGGATATTCCTGAGTGCCAGGAAAGGCGGCCCAGTAAAAAGGAAGGCAGACAACTTTTTCTTTTGGCTTCCAGGTCTGGTTTTTAACACAACAGTCTGGTATTTGAGTTTTCTGGCTAGTGAAATAAAATGCCATAAATAGACTAGTCTTTAGTCTAATTAATTACATTTTATTGCCATGCTATAATGTAACTTGTCTGTCCTCAAACAGAGCAATTGAATGTAAAATATAAACTGTCAGGTAGATGACCTTCATGTATGTCCATGTTGGTTTGGGCTGTAAATGCTTCCTCACGTGACCTGTCATTGTGACCGAGGTGGCCTGGCCAGCCTGCAGATAATCAGAGCAAGGCTGCCAGAATCCACTTCCCTTCAGCTTTCAGAACTCAACTTAGAACCTGCCAGTCCCTCTTCTGCTTTAAACCCTGCCACCTTCTGGAGAAGTTCAAGCCCTTGCAGACATGGTCTCCTTCCACTTCCTCTGACCTCACATCTCGGCCTCAGGAGATGTATTTTAGCCACCCTGGCACCCTTGCTTTTCCTGGAACCCGCCAGGCACAGTCCAGCTTTCCCTCTCCTGTTTGCTACTTTTCATCCCGGAATTCTGCTCCAGGCACTGACGTCACAGAACTCATTCTTCCCTGCTGCATATTGCCTCGCTGTGGCTTCCAGCCCTCTCTGGCCCACTGTCTAAAGCAGTGTGCTGGTCCTTTTCTGTCCCTTCTGCCACTTTCTTCCTCATGGTCCTTGTAACCTGTATGTCTTTGTGTTTTGTGTGTCCATGTACCTTCAGCTGGACTCTAAGGGCCTGGACTCTCAGGGCCTGGAGCTTTTTGGTTATGAGGTTATGATCATGCTCTGTCCCAAGTGCCTACAATGGTGTTCAGGACTTTGCAAGTAAGTCATCAATTCTGGTTCCTTATTACTGTGCTGGCCTTGTGGGTGACTAGGATTTCTAAAAGATAAGCCAAAGAGACAAATTCTTATAAGAGATTGGAGAAGGGAAAGGAGGAGAAAGAGAGAGAGAGAGCAAGAGAGAGAGAGAAAGAGGAGAGAGAGACAGAGAGACACAGTGAGAATGTGTATGTGTGTGAGAGAGAGAGAGAAAGAGAAAGAGAGAGAGAGAATAGTGTTCTCAACAAATCTTAAATCCCAAGCTCTTAACCCTTGTTTTCACGGGAAAATTCCCTTGTGGAAGCCCTGAAGTTCTGGCTGGATCTGCACTCCTCCTCTTGTTTGGGTGAGGAGCTGTAGGGCAAAGTGAAGAGGAATCCTGAGCCCCAAAACCTGCTGTGGTCTGTGTGCCAGCTGCCTTCAAACCATAGCACGAAACCTCCCCAAACCAACCTTATGATTTCAAACAATCAAAGGAAGACACTAATCTGAAACACTGGAAACCAAGACCTGATTTGGCTCAGAAAAGCTCATGCTTATTAAAATCTTCAAAGGCCAGACATAAAAATGGCCCATGTTTTAGATTATCTCTGTTATTTGTCATGTCGGGAACCATTTTTAAAACACTGAAGACAAATCTCCAGAGTTTAGTTTTCTTCCTATACATCTCTTGCTGGCAAGTTTTCAGAATTTGCCATGTTCAAAGGTCACGAAAGAGGGCTGGTGAGATAGCTCAGCGGCATAAGCGCCTGCCTGGCAAGTGCGAGGTCCTGAGGTCAACTCCCAGAACCCACATGAAAAAAAAAAAAAAAAAAAAAATGGTCACGAAAGAATGTGTGGTCAGAGGTGGTCTCTAAGTCTATGCACTTGAGTCAAGTATTTTGAAAATGAAGTGAGTTTAGAGACATCTTTAGAGTTCAGGAATATAAATAAAAGTTTCAGAAAGGCACATGTGTTTCACTTAAAAGGCAAATATATGGGTGGTGCTGTGGGCTATTTTATATGAGGTCTTTTGTAGATAATCATTTGTTATAAAATTTAGTCTGTCAAAGAGAGAATGAGATGAATATAATTTTCTTTTCTAGTGCTTATTCTGTGTCAAACCCCAGCCCAGGGTGCTCTCAGTACACATTTAATGGGCTCACTGTCTTGATGTTAGACAAGGGTGACATTTCCAGTCTCGTAGAGAAAAACAGAGAGCATTGCCATAGTCTCTGAAAATTTCCTGTCTTTTAAATTGATTCACATTGCTCTCCATCCTCACTTGCTTCTCTCCTGTCTCAGACACAGATGTGAGTCAAGGCCTGTTCTTGTTCAGTACCAAGCTCTCTACCCCATTGGTTGCCTGACCTTTCCCTTTCCAAGATCACTTGGCCCAATCATCTCCCATTCTCTGATATCTTCAGTTTCTACAATTGGCTGATCATTTGCAATCAATACAAATGTTCAAGTCTCTTCCATCCTGAAATAATCTTGACTTGTCTCACTCGACACATCTCCGAACCCCATGCATCTCTCTTTCCACAAGAAGTGGACCTGGTATGTTAAAGTCATCTTAGAGGACAAGTATGAGAGGAAAAAAGAAAATCATCTCCCTGCAGGGATGCTACAGAGGCTGTTACTTGGAGGCATTCAGATGTGTCTGGCCAACTATTTCTACCTTTAATTTGCATCTTCAAATTGGTATAGCTTGGAAATAATCATTACGGCTTTGGAGTGTAGGTAATGACTATTTTCAAATGATTCCAGTTTGGAGGCACAAGGCTTTAGATAGATTTTCCAGATTTCATTGTTAGAGTGCTCTAGCTAAGGTCAACTAGAAGTTGGAAATTGGCCATGGTGGTTGAGATGGATGGTTGATGCGTACGCACAAGTATCTGAACGAGGAAAAGTGACATAAGGACAATGAAGGATGTAAATCGTTTCTGTTCTCTTCCGAGTGACTGGTATGGAAGATTTATGTAGAAAGTTGTTAATGTCAGACAGGGAAAGCAATGTTCCCAGGAGAACTTTTCAGGATGACATTTCCAGTAAAGACTCGAGTCTCTGGGTACGAGCACAACCACTCTGGGGGCCAGGAGACAGCGTCCTCTTCATCTCTGCCTGGAAGTTAGCAACGCTGGGAGCATGAAGGTGATCAGTTCTGGGGAAGACAGGTGATTATGTACTTCTCACAAATCTTACCATCGAGTTCATGGTTTATAACATCTGCCACAAGGTGGATCACGATTTGCAAAGTGACTGGAGTTCACTAGGACAGAGAGAGCAAGAAACACTTGGGGGGGAGATTGCTCTGTGGGAGAAGAAAACGTGACATGGGATTGCCGATGTTTCTTACGAGGCCACGGGAGTGACATGCTTTCTCTAATAGGGCAGGGATTTGTGTTTTAATCACCACTGATTTGAGAGGTACTGATGGATGTTTTTTTCAGTGAACATGAAAAAATTAATTTGGTTGTCATGGGCTGGGAAAGGGCGGTCTGCCTGCAGAGAATGGGGTGATTATTCTGGACAGCTGTGATCAAGCGGAGCTCAGACCATCTTCTAGGACTAGGATTAAGGGTACAGAAGGGATAGTAAAGGAATAAAAGCCATCTGTAAGTATAAGGTGAGAAATCAGATGAGAGATTGAGAAGTGTATTGGATTCATTATGGGATATAATGTGGTAAAAACTTCTCCAGTAAAAGGAAAGTACCAAAATAGGCTTGAGTGAGTAATGCTCTATTCTGTACGGTGCTTCTATTCACTATCATGGGAAATTTATTTCAATGATTTTCACGTCAATCAGGTGAAATGTGTGGGATAGACATGCGTATTCCTTTTTCTAGATAAGGAAAGAGAGAATAAGGTTAATGAGCTCATGACTTTGAATTGTGCTCCAGAAGTTTTTTTTCACCTTACCATCTTGCAGCAATGAGATATTGGCTAAAAGCTAGATTTTGACTATGTAAATCTGTGGACTCTTTTGGCTTATTTCCTAGCTTCCCATCTTTTAGATTTTGCAGTGGTGACTATGAGGTGATAAGCTTCGAAAATCCATCTTCAACTGAAAAGATCAGAGTGACATGGGGAGAGAATTAAAATGGAGAAGAACCCAATTGAAAACCTGGCTCCACGGTTGAGATGAGGATAATGTATCGAAACAGCCAAGAGCCTCTGCGAAGGCTTCATTTCACATCCCAACAGCACAGAACCAATTGGACCAATTCTAGGAATTATATCCCTTGGTGACAAACATTGCAGTCACTTTTTAAAATGTCACCAAATGGCTCTGTTGACTCTGTTTTGTAACAAGTCACAAGCAGATGGCACTTTGAAGCCTACGACATATCTTGGAAAACAAAATCGCTTAGACATTTTTGTCTGGTTTGCTAAGATAAAGTGACGAAACCCCAAATAAAAGAAGCTTGGTGTGCTCAGACAGGGAGCTACACGCCATTCAGGGGATTTGCTCTAATTTCTTATAAAGAGGTGGTTCTTCAATTGTCAGCTCTATCTCAGTTGAGTTCCATGAAGTTTTCTGAACTTGCTGGGTTAAAGATATAAAGCAAGGGAGAAATGAACTACCATTTCCTGGATGCATACTGTGTACCAGACTCTTCATGTAATATGCAAAATTTTATATAGCTTATTTGTTGCTAAAGCAGTTCTATGGGTATCTATCGTTGCCCTCATTTTAAATAAAAAGAAATGGAGATCCAGAGGCACCTGATGCTTAGGTACGCAGCTGGAGTTCAGAGCTGGACCTGACATCCTAATCCATTTCATCTGCTTCAGGTAGAATTCTGTACCTTCCTGCCTTTATTGGTTATTCTAAAACTGTTTTTACATTCAGAAGAATGGTTAAATATTAAAATAGATGCAACTAGTAAAGTGTTTGTGTAGTACAGTCTTATTTATGTACCAAATTCCAAATTTATTCTTTCCAGAATAGCAATTTATAGCATATTTTGGTAAGTACTCGCTCAAAACCCATTCCAATTCACTTTTCCCCTACCTTCTTTTTTCTATATGAAAGACTGGAAAGCGAAACATATGGATTTTCAGATTTCCTTCTAGCTAGGCATGGCCACCTTATGTGTGGCCAATGAGATGTGTGTAGGGAATCCTGGAAGAGAGCTTCTCATTCCAAATTAAAAGACAAGGTTTGACAGAAAAAGAGTTTTTCTTTCTCACATGGAATATGAACTGAACCCCAGCGATATAGCAGCTATAGTGACACCATAGAAATAAAAGCCATATGCTCACACTGGTGAAACAGGGATACAGGAGATTGGTTTCCTGTTCATCCCCAGGCCACCTACCTTTGACTTTCTTGTTATGTGACAAAAATAAACCCCTTAAATGTTAAAGAAACTGTGTTTTCTTTTTTTTTTGTGGGTACCGGGAGTCGAACTCAAGACCTTGCGCTTGCCAGGCAGGCGCTTACGCCGCTGAGCCATCTTACCAGCCCAAGAAACTGTGTTTTCTGATGCTTACAGAAAAGTAAAATCCTAACTGATACATATAATAGAATTTTTAAAGACATTCCTATTTGCTAACAAAGTTTACTTCCATGCCAGGTTTTGCCCTGATTTGTATGTGTATTTCCAAAACATTAGAAATTAGGCAATATTTTCTTTGGAATGGTATTCATTTTGTTGGGCATGAACTGGAACCAAGTTGTGCCCCTTCTCTGGTGGTGGGAAAATGGTTAGCACAACTGTAATCCAAGAGAATATGGCCCATCCAGATAACTGAGACATCGCTTCCGCGAAAGCCATGGGCATGGGGTAGGGCAGGGGGAGAAAGAGGGCTGGATTCTCTATGTCCCTGCCATTTTTCTTTGTGCGGGTGCAGACTTGGCCTTTGATCGGAAAGTTGAAAAAGGAACTTGAGGAATCATTTTTGTCTATCTTTCCACCTTGGAAAAGGACCACACTGAAGTCATATCAGACACATATGATAACCAATCTGGTTTTAATAGACCTCCAAGAAAGACAGTTCCTCAACTTCTTCCCTCAAGAGGCCATTTCAACATTTAAAACCTTGCAGTACATTATTCTTTTACTTAAATAGAATGTGTATTGCATGTGAAAAATGTGCCCTTTAGTCTTCTAAGGCAGTATGTAGAGCAGAAAGTTAGCAGATTGTAGACTCAGGCAATCTAGGGTTAAGTGCTAGCTAGTGAATATCCTTGTGACTTAAATGTACTGGGCATCAGTTCCTCCTCTCTAAAATGAATGAGGGAATAGCTACACTACATTCCCTAGGGTCATGGTGAGGAGCCAATGTATGTAAAACGCTGGGAACATTATTTGCCATAAAAACATTTAGTAGCAGTTCTCCTTCCTTCTCCTCTCTCCCCGGGCAGCAGCTCACCACCATTCTCTGGTGAGCCCTAAGGAGCATCATGAAATTACTCTACAACTTTCTCTATTATGTGCTAATCAAATGTAGTTTTTAAATATCCTCTTTGCTTTTACTTTTCAGTCCTTGAATCTTAACTTGTGAACTTAATTTTTAAAACAATTTTTAGAGACCTGTTTTGCAATTTGGGGACATTTCATACAAAGTAAGCAAAACAAAAACAAAAACCAAAAAACCCCCAAACAAAAACAAACAAAAGCAAACAAACAAACAAAACAAAAAACCCTCAAAACATTGACCTGTACATTTTATGTTGCCATGCACCCGGAATTTTTGTTTTAGGTTGCAGATCCACAATTGAGGTTTATGTTATGGTGACAAAGGCAAACGAGAGCAATGAGACAATCATCTGCCCTGTGATGGCCAGGAATATTCTGGCTCTAAGTGCTCGGTTAGCTGAAAGATGAAGATTGCTCTGGTGCAAGTTCTCCGCACCACGACCTTCACTTCGGCTAGACAATATCTCAGACCCAAGTGAGGTCTGCCGCACCATTTTAAGAAAGGAAACATTTCAGATCCTGGATTGTTTTTAAAAGCAGTACACAGGACTTTTGGCAAATAGCCTGTTGGATCGGCTGGCTTTTGGCAGCTTTGCCTGTTGGCTGTACGGACATATGTATGATTTCAGATCGAAGCCACACATGAAGTAATTGTAAAGCCACACAGTTCATCTTCCAAAATCTGCCATGTGGTGGTTCTCGTCTGCTCCAACAACGGAATCTCTAAAAACTGTAATGATTTAAGTTTTTCTAAAAATCATCAATTAATCTTCATTTACTTAGACCTTACTATTATATCTATGATGAAGAAGAATAGTATTTTAAAGTCCTGGGAAATAGAACACAAGAACAAAACAACTACCATAGTAGAGTTTGATTCAGAGGTTTTTTTTTCCCCTTCTTTTCATACAATTACTCATAGCACAAGACATTAAGAAAGGAAAGAAAATTCCAAAATAGAGGCTAAAAGAAGCCCCATAGATTTAATCCAGCTCTGTGATTTATAGGTGATGAAACAGCCCTAAAAAGAATTTCAATGACTTTTCTTGTGTCACGTAGTAGCTTTTTTTTTTTTTTTTGTGGGTACCGGGGGGGTCGACCTCAGGACCTGTGCGCCAGCAGGCGCCCGTGCCGCTGAGCGATATCACCGGCCCCTTTTTCGTATGTGGGTTCCGGGAGTCGAACTCGGGCCCTCGCGCTTGCCGGGCAGGCGCTTAAGCCGCTGAGCCATCTCACCGGCCCATGTCACGTAGTAGCTTAACCATGGCTTTGTGTCATTGTATTTTCTTATGAGTCAAATCAGTGGTAAAAGCCACTTTCTCAATGAAGACTCTTAGCAAAAGAAGTGACTTCCTGGCACCTGCTAGTCATTCTACCCATCACCATCCTTTATGTTCCTTATAGTGCTTAGCCTCTGAAGTTGCACCCTAGTTTATGATTCTGTTGTTTGTCAATTCCTTTAAAATGCAAGCTCCAGGAAAGCAGGGACTTTGGCTCTTGTTCACTTTTGTATAGATAGAATGATTGGCACATAGTAGGTAATCAGTAAATACTTGTGTACTGAAAGTACCAGAGCTAAAGAGAAAAACTCTTTGTTATCACCTATCATGCTAGGGCACGGTGGCAAGTCCTTTTGTCTGTTACACAAACGTAACAGACAAAAGAGGCAGGTGATGCTTGGAATCTTGAAAAATGGTAAAGAAAGATTTCAAAGCCAGGGATATTTTCCTTCAAATCCTGACATTTGCTACCATAGGAAATTATTTCCACTGTTCAGTGGTTCCCGGTCCATGGCACCCTTCATGACCTCTTGCCTCAGGATCTAAAGTTCCCCAGATTTTAAGCATGTGTTTGGCATCCTCCTTTGCTGTTTATTTGTGCCACAGCCATACTAGTCTTCAGAGAATCAACCTGAATATATTTATGCAGCACATTCAATGCTCTCTGTTGCTGATTTCCCTTTATAAAGTATGTTGAGTAACTTTTTTATAGGTACTGTATCTTACTTTCTCCTAACTTGTTGATGAATTCTATTGGGTTGCACTAATTTTCAATAATAAGAGAAAGAAATCTGCTCATCTGCTGATCATTGAAGCCGATGCAATCGAATGGGCTGATGAGAAAATGTTGAGATGGTCCCAGGGTTTAGAAGGTGACATGTGCCAAAAGATGAAGAAAGCACTGTAATATCAACAACATAGTAAATAACTCTGAAATACTGTTGAATTTAACTCCAGGATAATCCACAAATTTGAGTGGAAAGAGAAAGCCGAATCTCTTGCACTTAATAGAACATTTTACCTTCTTTAGGTGAAGGTCATATCAGATATGACAATCTCCACTTTCCCCAAATTACAGAACTGGCTGTGGAAACTATCAAACCTTGACACATATTGGAATCATCAGGAGAATTTACCAACAAAGGGGCACAAGTACCTCTTTGGTTAAGGAGGTATTAATGGTGGCCGTTATCACTGGCTAGAATCTCACTCTTCCCACAGGTTAGGTTTAGACCTGACCCTGTCACAGATTGGCAAGAAAAGAACATAGGGTCATGAGAAAAGCTTAGGATTTGGAATCTGAAGATCTGTGTTCAGATCCCAACCCCGCTAAAGTCTGCGTGTGTGGATTTGAGCGAGTCTCTTCATATCTGAGTTTTGGTTTGTTGGTCTGAAGTCACCGAGGTCAGTTAACATTGATGGAGATGGGCACTGGGAGAGTAGATAAAGGAATGCGTGAGAAAGAGTCCAACAACAAAGGGGAAGGAGGTGGGGGTTAGAAAGTGGACTTTCTCACTTATCATCAAAGCAGATCATTTACTTCCAAATCCCAGCCCCACGTGTCCTCCACCTGTGTGGCTGTGGGTGAATTAACCTCAGTAGCCTTCCTTTCTTTCATATGTGAAAGAGACAAAATAATATACACGCAGACTCCCGATCTTTTCCTGAACCTTGCTATCATAATCTCTACGCTATAGTAAGGAAACAGAGGCCCAGGGGAATTAAGTAATGAAGCCAGGATCCTATAGAACCAGTCTGGTTGTGTCCTCAGGCACTCTGAACTCAGATCTTGTGCTCTGTGGCAGCGACCTCCTCCTCTACAGAGCAAGTGACGCCTGGCCAATCAAGGGCTCCGAATATGGCACATACTCAGTAAATATGTCCTAATTCTTGAACAATTTCCTTTCACATCCCAGCCAGCATTCAACTTATTTAGCTAATGTCCATGGAAATGAGAGCTTGATTAGGCTGCATAAAAATGACAAACATGTTTATTTAAGAAAGAGAGCACTGTTTCACATTTGGCTTGCGTTGCTGTCAGCACACTAGGCATGTGATACCTCTCTACTCGGTAAAGGGGAGAGGTTAGAGATCAGCTCAGGCTAAAGGCTGAGGTGACCTCCTTCCTGGAGGGCTGCCTGGGACTGGACTGTTGTGGTAAATTCCCAGTAACTGAAACCTTTCCTCTACCTGGAGCCTTTGAACTTTGAAAATGCCTCGAGCACATGATGACGATTATGGATGTTGAAAATGGAACTGCTCTCATCACCACAGGGTGCCCCTGTGTGAGCCAGAAGCACTCAGAGAGAAGGAAGGAAGTCAGCTCATCGACCAGGGTCAAAGGGAATTATTCTTGTTCATTTGGGGGCATTTGATGGAGGTGAGGGAGTGGAGGGGAGCGCTATTTAGGTGGAGGGTGTGGGGCCTGACTATTTAAATCACATATGTGGACGCATAGAGAGACAATCTGATAGTGGGACAGAGAGTGATATCTTGGGACAGTATTCCATGCAGCCATAGAACTCAGAACCCTGGAAAAGGGCACAGGCCAGGCACAGTGTCACACACCTATAATCTCAGTACTGCGGGAGGCTGAAGCATGAGGATGGCAAGTTCGAGGCTAGCCTGAGCAACTTAGCAACACCTCATCTCAAAAACAAAGGTGGGGGGGAGGCTGAGGATGTAGTTCACTGCCCTTGTTCATTCCCCAGTTCAAATGCCAAATAAAATAAAAAATAAAAAAAAAAGTAAAATAGGGCACAGGTAGGGTCTTGTGGAACAAACTTGGTCAAAACAAAACTATTTCCTTTCAGTTAGTTTTACTCCCTCAATTACTTCCCAGTCATTATACACAATCTGGTTTAAAATACCTGTAAAAGAAACACACTAATACCACGTGCCATGTAGGAAATTATGCAATGCATTTCTATAATTGCTATTAATTAAAACCCATATTTTTACCAACAAAAGTTAGATACTCAGGCTCCTACAGCACAACGATAATGTGATCCCCGCAGTGACAGGGCGCGGTGAGCACATTAATTAAATTGTAAAGTAGGGGGTAACTCAGCACACTCAACCAAAAATAAACTGAGTGCGGGCTTTTTTTTTTTTTTTATCACTGCAGCGAAATCACAAAACAATATCTGCTTTAATGTTTCCTTTTTCCTCCATGAAAATCCTACAGTACACGAAAGGAAGGAAGCATGTTGAACTTGAATTCCACAGGGGCAGGCTCGGTGACAGTCCTGCTTTTCAGGGGGAGGCCACCGAGCGGCCCGGGCTTGTTCTCTCACTGTCCGTGCCTCTCAGAGGCTGTGCCCTCTTCAGAACGGACGTGCAGCTACGAAGAAGCATGATCAACAAGAGCTTTTCAAAACAAGCCCTTCCCAAGCGCAGCCACGCCAGACAACTTTCACTTTCCCTCCAGCTCAGCAGAAGCATCCCCCAGCGACGGTTTACTGAGTAAGCCTCGGTCACTAAACACCCCGGACATCAGAGAAGAGCAGGAAGAGAGCGGCGCCACCATGAGCCGGAGGACTCCTCTCCAGGAGGAGAGAAGCGTGAAGACGCTCCCATCAAAGGGAGAGCGGGAAGTTTACTTACAGTGCTCGCAGGACCTTCCACCAGCCGGGCTCTTTGTACTTAGTGCGCACAGATGTGGAGCATTTGCTCAAAAGCCCCTTCCCTTTGGCAGCAAGGAATACGCATAACTCCTTGTGGCTTCAGATTGATAAGTAATTTCCTGATTTGTTTTCAAAAGCGTTCTCCCAGGCTTTGTATGGTGGCAGAGAAAGTGTGCGTGCAAGGCCACGGCATGCGGTGAAGTTGTGACCACCCAGATCTCCGGATTGCTTGATGGAGGCTCATGGACAAAAATAAATATCCTTTTTTATCTGCTGGCTCTCTCCCCAAATCACATTTGGGAACAGTGCAGTCTTGCCAGTGTTTGTTTTAAAAGTGTAATGTTGAACGCCTTCTCGTTTTTCATACTGGGGATACCAAGGCACCTCTAGCTGGTTTTTGGAGACCAGTCGTTGTGATGATTTCTTACCAGTGATTGAAGCGGATGATCTTGGAGGCTATGAAATTCAGTCCCAGCTGTGGACAGTGGAAGGAAATGAAGCACAGGGCTTGCAAGAGTCCATCAGGGTCACAAGTCAGCAGAAGGATTGGGAAAAAAAGGCCTCATGATAGTTGAGCGCTCTGGCCGTGCCTGGGAGATTGTGGCAGACATGGAAGTTTGAGATCTGGCTCCTGACCTCTAGGATACCTGTGGCTGAACAAGGTGCTTGGTCATATAGTCAGGTGATAGCTTGAAAGACATTCCTTAAGAGTGGAAGCTGCTGTGTCATATGATGGAATTTCATCAGCATGGCCTCATCTATGTGCACCTTTTCTCCTTTCCATCTTCATATTGCTTTCGATGTTATTCACTGTGATGGAAGAAGCCACCGAGAGACTTTTGGATGAAAAAAGAGAGCATTGGGGTAGGATGTGGGGAAAACTTTTGGCCTTGGAAAACCAGGTTGAGATCAATTGAAGGGTATGTTAGTCACTTTTCTGTTGCTGAAATTAAATATGTGACACACACAACTTAAAGGAGAAAAGGCTATTTTGGCTCACAGCTTCAGAGGTTTCAGTCCATTGTTGGCTGGCTCCAAGGCAGAAAAAGCATGGTGGAGGGGTGTGGTGGAGCAAAGCTGCTCACTTCATGGTGACCGGAAGCAGTGAGGAAGCAAGACAGCCAGAGAGAGGAAGGCACCAGGGACAAGAATTCATCCTTCCAGATTATGGCCCCTGTCACCCACCTCCTCCATGCAGCCAGGTCCTCCCCTCCTGTGTAATAACACATTCAGCTGCGAACTCATTAATGGATTAATCCATTGATGAGCTTAGCACCTCCATGATCCAATCACTTTCTAAAAGCCCCTCTTTTGAACACATGAGTCTTTTGGGAAACGCTTTAGATCGAAACATAACAAGAGCATTTGGTGCAGAAAGAACACTGGATCTGGAAACAGAAATGTCAGGGCTCAGCCACTGCCTAGAGCACCTACTAACCAAGGGAGCCTGGAGTCATTGACACATTCCTTTCCATGGCTTCCCCTTTGGGAACACAGGCTCTCATTTCACCCAGCGCACTTCATTTTGCTATGGCGAGGGCCCATTGAGGGTGACTAAGTCATGAGAATGTTGCTGTCATGAACAAGATCAGTGAACTTACTTACGAAAGGGCTGCAGGGCCCCTCTGGCCCTTCCACCCTTCTGCCACATGAGGTCATGTGGACTGACCTCTCTGGAGGATGCAGCAACAAGATGCCAGCTGGGAAGCAAAGAGAAGCTCTCACCAGACACCAAACCTGTTTTTGCCTTGAGCTTGGACCTCCTTGCTTCCAGAACTTTGAGAAATAAATTTCTATTGCTCATAGGACTATGACAGAGGTGAAGACTGTCCAGAATCCCACTTGCAGAAAAATTGTTGTTGGGATGGCCGCATGTCCACTTCCCATGTCACCATGCTATTGAATCGCACCACAGAATTGGAAGCAGTTGGTTAAAATTAGTGCTCCTGGCTTCTGCCTTGACTTTAGTTTCTTTTCTTTTCCATTTTAGGAGCCTCTTTCACCTTTCTTCCTCTGTCCCCCACCACTTGGTATTTGTCGTCTGGTACTTGCCATGATTAGTTCTCTTTGTTAGAGTTGAAATTGTCCCTTCATTTCTCATGTAACATTAGGAATGAATAAAAAAACCAAAACATTTTTCCTTGCCACATAAAAAGCATCCACAGCGGCATGACACAGACAGGACTATCTTTACCCTTGAAGTAACACAAATACCAGAGGAATCATGATTAGCTTCCTCTTTGAAAATGTTCAAGCCCCAAATCTAACTCGTATTTAATTATTCCATTCACTTCCTTTGCCCTTTCCTACATTCGTTCTTTAAATGTCATTTCAGTTAAGATTTGCACTCTGTCATCCATAAGAGCAATTTTCTAATTAAGCCTTGTCTTTGTCATCTTGGGCTGCCACATGAATCGGGGGAGAGTGTGGCAGAGTTCACTCCACCACAAGCCTGGAGAAAGCGAGAAAAGAGATCTGACACAGATGTTACTTGTTTCTTTTCTCATTGAATCCTTAAAGCAAATCGAGAGGTTGGTGGTGATGTTGCCAAAGTCACAAAGCTAATAAGAGGCAGATTCCAAATGCAAACTGTGATGACCAGAACCCTGCTCTTTCCATGACACATGGCACTCCATCTCTTTTTGGCTCTGAGCCATGCTTAACCCTCTATTTTTCCTTCTCACTGATTCCACCTTCAGTTGCTTTGAGGTAGGACACATTGTCCACAGCCCCGTAAGAAGGAAAAGGGAACAGAAGGAAGCCCTGTGGACGCACTCAGTGTCCCTGCTGAGCTGAGGCAGCCTAGAACTACTGACAGCTGGGGAGAGTCAGCCGAGAACGCCTTCTCCTCCTTCCCTTCCCAGCCTCCTCTGCGGTGGTAAATCCTCCTCCTCGGTTCAAGCTCATTTACATGTTCCTTTCTTAGGGAAGCTTCTTCGCCCTGCTCCTCACCTGCCCTTGTTCTCCCTTGAATATTTTCTTGTATTATCCTATACTTCAGCTTTACAAATTGTTCTCCTTTTATAATACTTAGGGTTATGTAAATGTCTCTTTATTTCTGTAGTGCTTATAACAGTATTTCTATATTTCCAAGATAATCTGTACACTGTCTCTCTTCCTCGTTAGTCTTCTAAGCTCCCTGAAGGTAGGGAGGTTTTGCTCACCAAGGTATCTCCGGTCACTAGGAGAGCCTACAGGGGACAAAGGGAGGGCGAGGTGAGGGCAAGCCGGAGAGCATAAACAGAAGTGGAAATGTGCTAGGAGGTTCACCTGCAGGAGTGGAGAGCTGCAAACGTATGCCTAGGAGCACAGACCCATGGGCCTTTTATCAAGTCCTCTCTGTACTGGATAGGTACCTCTCTTTTCTGTTCTGCATGCAGACACAAGGGTTAGCTAATCAAGGGTGAGTTTCTTGGAGTAAAGAGAGGCAGCTGGGGAACCGATCATAGAGCTCATCTACAGGCCTGCTGGTCAACTTCTGGACTCCTGCAAGGCCCGTGTGGCCTAGATGTCTGCACCATGGGGAGGTCATTACTCATTGTCTTTTGAGAGAGAGGAGGCAGGACTCTGATGGGACAGCATGTGCTGGGCATAGGAGCCCGCCAGGGCATTCTTCCCAGGGAAAGACATTTTTGGCAGAGGGGAGTACATGTGCAAAGACACGGAAAGACAGCACACTGGGCTTTGCAAACTAAAGAGCATAATTCTGTTAGGGAGCTGCAGAGAGATTTGACAATAGGAATAAAAGTGCCATGTAAGTATTAAGTGTTTTCATTGTTATTTATTTTTCAGCATTATTTGGAAAGTCAGTGAAGTGCATGTGGAATTGTTTTATAAACTGGGAAATGCTTTGAAAATATTTTTATTATAAATTCTTTTGGATAAACATAACTAGAATATTACACTAAAAGACCATGCTGGGAAATTGAATTATTTATGAATTTCTTTTATTTATAAACTGAAATTTTTGATTAATTGTCTTCTAATCTCCTTTCAAAGTCTAGATCACAGGCTTACAGAATCTGTAAATACCAGTGGGTTGGGAATCTATGTGCTTCCAGGCCTGGCCCTGGCCTTCCCTGCCTCGCTTCTCTCAGAACAGGGACCAGAAGCCTGGAACTACATTTCCTAGAATCCCTTGAGGGGAGAGTCTCAGTCAGGGTTGTCCAGTGAGGGGCCCACAAGGATGTGAGAGACAATACAGAAGGGGAGGTCATTTGTTTTGATGGCAGTTGTAGACCGAGTAAGGACAGTCAGTTGATGTGAGATTTGCAGGAACTTTATGAGATTCTCAAATCACATACTTCAGAGCGGCTTCCCTGCAATCCTGTACTTTGGGGTTTACAACAAAATAGCACAGTTTTTCTCCAACTGTTGCTTCCATAACCACGTAAAGGAAATCCTTTTTATTTGGAAATAACTTTAGACTCCTGGGATATTGCCAAAACAAAAGCAATCAAATAACAATAAAAATGCAAACTAGTTTCACTCAGTGTGACATTTATATTGCTGTAATATAATAGCAAAACTAGAAATTGACACTGGTAAAACTATGAGCTAGCTACAGATCTTATTTTGTTTTCTCCAGTTTTTACAAAGACTTACGTGTGTGTTTGGGAGTCAAATATAGTTTGATTCTGTGTACAAGTTTAGTACAGCTCTTTTATTTTTTCCCCCCTGGTCCAGGGCATCATCACATTTAAATCATGTAACAGATTTTTAGTTTTTTGTTGGGCTTTTAGTTGCTCCATTCTCAAAGTCATCGCCTATGGTTTGAGTATATTTTGTCTCCTCTGAATCTCATGTTTAGCTTTGCCTGCCATTGTGGTGGTGCTGGGAGGTGGGCCCTTTAGGAGCTGAATAAGCTATGGGGGGGAGATGAGTGCAGTTCTCCCAGGACTGGGTTAGTTACTTCCTCTTGTCCAAAGGTGGGCTTAGCCCCTTGCTTCACTTCTGTCCACCTGCTCTTCTCACTTCTGCTATGCTACAAAGCAGCCCAACTCCCTCATTAGATGTGGCTGCCAGATCTTGGACTTCCACTGTCCAGAACTGTGAGCCTGAATAAACTTCTTTCCTTTAAAAGTGACTTAGTTTTAGGTATTCTGTAGTAGTCATAGAAGCCAACTAAGACTTCATCCTTAACATAGTTAAAAAAAAATGCAATGCTATTTTAATAATTCCTAAATAATAACAAAATATTTATAGTTGATAAGGCAGGGAAGCAAAAATAAAACAGGTATAGCTATTAGATTGTGGAATACAAAGCAATGATTATTAACAGATAATAAAAATATACACCTAAAACCACAAACAATTCTTTTTCTTTTATTTTTATTTTTTATTGTTTTGGTGCTGGGAATTGAATCCAGGTCCTCAGACATGCTCTACCACTGAGCTACATCCCCAGAGCAATGCAAACAAATTAAAAAGAGCCATTAAAAATAATATATATTCAAGAAGGAACACAAGGAATCCCTCCAATGTCAGGCACAATCCTATTAACATGACAAAAATTTGCCAGATACAAAAATAAACACACAAAGATAGCTTTCTTATAATGAAAAAAAAAAAAGAAAGAAAAAAATCAAAGAATAAAATGCTCAAAAAAGCAAACGAAAAAATTCTAAAATCCAAAATGATGCCATTTTCTCTACAGAGGAAGGGGAGATTGGCCTCTCTCTTGGTCTCATGAGTGTATGAATTTGACCAAATTCCAAATTTATCAACTGTATACACTATATATAAAAATACACAATTTTTATATATCAATTATATCTCAATGAATTTTAAAAAGTCAGGTTTTTTTTTTTGTTTGTTTGTTTCTTGAGCCCTTTATCAGCTCAACTTGTATAGGGAGACTCACAAAATCTTGGTGAAAGTGACTGTTTCACCGTCTCATTTTCCCTCTGAGTCTCTAATCGCAAGTGATCCTTTGTCTTTTCCTAATTAAGATGCATTTCCTCTCAAATTCCGCAGGTTAGCACAGGTGTCTCTGGTTCCAACTTGAAAAAAAACATTTTTCATGATTTCTCCTAAGGCAGTGTAACAACTTGAAATCATGTATTTCAGAAGGTGATCTTAGCTGAACATTCACCATTTAGTGGGCTTTTCAGAATAAATAAGCTGTCTTCTGAAGATCTATGCAATCTTTCCTATCTCAACCAGCGGGACCAAGACCAGAATCATAGCCAATATTTATTATGTGCTAGCATGGTCCATTCATTCCTCTGGACATAACCATAATTAATCCTCACCATTGCATCCGTAGAAAATTTAAGTCACTTATTCAAAATCTCAAGGGCATCAAAAATTAGTGCCAAGATGAAGAACTGGGTGGTGAGGCTCCAAGCCTTTCTTCAATGCCACCACAGTTTACTGCTTTTTTTTTTAATGGGTGATAATATTTTTTCTTCCTAATAAGATTTCAAAAACATTAGTGTCTGAAAATCAACCTGGGCCCTCTGGGTGCCAATATTCACGAGCCCCATTGAGCTGCACCAGCTGCGTCAGCTCAGTCAGTTTGTCTAATTTAAGGTGTGAGTTCTGTAGAAAAAGAGCAGGTAAGTAAATGCCATAGGTGATACTATGGAAAAATAAAAATTGAGAAAGTGATATGGGAAGGTCTAAATTTAGGGAGCTCAAATGTAGTGGGAAATTCCAAATATATTCCAAATAAATGACTTTGACTTCTTGTTGGAAACCGTGTCATGAGGGAGCATTTGGAAATGGAGTCAAATTGTTGGAGTCAATTGTTTAGAACTTACACTTTAATATACACAACAAAATTCACATCGTTCTTTCTGATTCTGAAATCAGCAAGAGTATAATTTTTAAGATTATTTTCTTCAGTGAAAGCTCTTCTTTGAAGCCTGGAAATTGTCTTCTTAGCAATTGTAAGATTTTGATTGAAGACATCCAAACACAGGCCTGACTTCAAAGCATACTTTGTGACCAAGATGCATTTCCTGGTTTACATTGCTTAATTAGTGATAATACTGATTCAAAAGAAGAAAGGGGTCCTAAATCTCAGCAATTTATATCATTAAAAGATACATCCCCTATATAAACAGTTAAACCAAAATGCGCCTTAGGAGAACCCAGTCTCAATCCATTCCAAATTCCAATCTTCTCATCTCACAATCATCACCATGGTTTTTTTTGCCCCCCCCCCGATTTTTTCATTCCTTGTGTTCGGCATATGACCACGCTCTCTCGCAAGCCCACAGGAATCACATAAGCGCTTCTCCTACTCATCAACAGCGAAGCTTCTACTTCCTTGGTAGCTTATGTAGGATAAACGTCTTTACTTAGGCTGGCTTGTTTTAGTCAAACAACACACAATACCATAGCTACTTTTGGTGAAAGCAAACACTATTTAAGTCCCACGTTATCTGAAAGGTATATATCCTGCCGAAAGAAAATAAAAGAGAAAGAAGAAGATAAAAGAGGGAAAGAAGGATGAGCAGAAGAAAGGAAGGACAGCAATGGGAAAAAAGAGAGGGAAGAATAAAAGGAAAGAAAAACACAGAGAAAAGAAAAGAAAAAAAAAAGCAGAGTGGGAAGTCAAAGTGAAAGATCCTGAAACTCCAAATAAAACCGACACAGTCATCCATCTTTCCTGGGGGAATGTCTACAGTATTGGAGGTACCATACCACACATTCTCCCATGGGTACCACAGCTAATAAACTGACTTAACAAGATCTCAACTGTCATAAAGATTTACACTAACAAGTGCCATTTTGGGGCAGGGTGACCAGCTTTTCTGGTTTGTCTGAGACTAAAGGGGGCTTCTGAGATGTGAGACTTTTTGAGGGTGGAATTGTTCACGCAAATCCGGATGATTTTTCTGGGACTGGGGAGTTTTCCAGGGCATGGGATTTCATGGTCCACACCAAGAAAGTATCAGGCAAATTGGGAAAAGTTAGTCACCTTATCTTTGGGTAAATAAGTAAATTTATCTCACATGCCCTTTGAGTGTTGTGCAGGAAACCCTGGCTAATGTTAACCCACGTGCCATGTGCCAGGTGGATAACTTTTCTTCCCTGTGCAGCACTCTGATACCCTTTCCTGTCGCATGTGGTTCAAGGTGGCCTATTATGTGTGGCGCCCTCTGCACCTGTTGTGTTCTCCAAGGTGAGAAAGGCACTCAGTCCGGGCTGGGCATAGCAGACTGCCTGACACGCCTTGCAACTGTCATTAGTTGGGTGAGTGTGTAACTCAAGAAGACAGCCTTTGGGAAAGAGAAGCACCTTTTGTTTCTAGTGAAGACTGATCATCTACCTCATCATGTATGACAAAGTGACATAGAAAGAAGGAGGAGAAAGAGAGAAAGAGATGATATCCAGAGCTTCCTTTGAGCCCCTAGATCCCAACACACATGGAGCTAAGATTGCCCAGTCACATGCGCTAAGGCTTTCTCTTTCTTCTTAAGCTACTTTGAGTTGGGTGCCTGTCATATGAGACCAAGAGTTGTGACTAATAGACACACACAGCTCTTTTGTTCTGGACGTAGTCTTGTCAGACAGGCATGATATTGGGATATGAAATTCTCAATAGTTAACATCCCTCGACCGCAAACAAAGAAATTTCATTTAGCTCAGTGTAAGTGTTTTAGGACCAAGGATACATGTGCATTAGACTGTAGACCTGGAAATCAAATCCAGATCTGTCTAATTCTAAGATACACAGTATATTTCTAGAATTTATACTGTCTGAAAAGAGGAATCTCTCAAGTAATAACCTAGCTAAAGTTAGATATTGACTCATACCCTATGTATGAACTCCTATATGATGCCAAACACCTGCTTGTTTCCTTCCAAAATTCCTGATTCATCGGATGTGTCATGAAGAGAGGTCAGACATGAGTGTGTAAAGCTAGATTGAAAATGATATCTGCTGTGGCGTGAATTTATATTTTGGCAGGGATGAATTCCAGGTGATGATATATCAGATTTTCAAGTTCATTCCAGCTTAAGTTTTCACTGACAATTAAGAGGTGCTATTCTTACCTCACAAAGGTGAGATTCTTTACCCATTGTACTCTCAGTACAGACAGACCGTGTAACCGTTGCCCATAACTCAAGCCTAGCACATTTAAAATGCAGCTGTGTCAGTGAGATAAGCATTCTGGGTATTTCTTTTATCATCATCATCCCATATGCTTGGCTACTGATACAACAGAAGGATGCTGGTCCAGGAAATGTTTCTTTTCCATGGTGGCATTCTATACATGCTATAAAAATCTCAGAATATGATTCTGGAACATTTGTTAGTTGGTTATTTCTTTAGTACTTATTTTTAATATATGAGGTTATTACAATTCAGGGTTGTTGGTGCATGTTAACTAAAGCTAGAGGAACAACGTGTCTTGTTACAGTATGGATAACACTGTATAGTAAATGAATTTTGGCACAATTTGCTGTGTGTCTCTTTCCATGAATTTCCTTCCCTATCTACATGGTGGCAGGTTCTTGGCATCAGCTTTTACTGCTATAATGCTGCAGCATACTAAACAACTCTGAAATTCCAGCAGCTCATAACAACCAGCATTTCTTTCCTTTTTTTATTCATTGAATATGTGCAACTTGCCCAGGGTTGCACAGCTGGTAAATGATGAAGCTGAGACTTACTCATTCAACAGATATCATTAAGCTCCTACAATGAGGAGGCTGATCAACCTCTAAACCAAAGACTCTCTCTTAGCTGATGGCATTAAAGGTGAATACAATATCATGACAGTTCCAGAGAGTCAGTCAAAAAGATAGTACAAGTGAAGCAGGTAAGATCCAGCATGCTCTAATAAGTGAGGGTTTGGGGAATATGGATAACACCAGCTAGAATAGAAGCCATATTGAATCACAGCAAGTTTAATTAGAAATGCAAATGTGAAGGCATTCCAAGTAGAAACCAGTGTTGGTCTGTAATTTTATTTGAGGGAGGAGAACGAAAAGGAAATACTTGAAGCCATTTTTGAATGTCTACTCTGTGCCAGGCTTTGTTTTATGAGAAAAATCCACATAGCAAACATCTAAAAAAGTGCTTGTTTCACATTTTACATCTCTCTGAATATCATTCTTTAAATGTCTAATGCAAATATAGTGTCATCTCTATCTTAGTCTTCTGTTAGTATGTGTCTAACACATTGTGGGCATTCAGTCAATGTTAGTTTTCATGGTAGATTCTCTTAGTTGCTGCTTGATGTCCATTTTGCCATTCTTTCTTTCTAACAGAGACCTTGTTTCTTTGGGAAGCAATGTGACCAGATAAATACACACCTTCCCAGACTCCTTGTGGACAGTGAAAGCCATGTCACCCACTCACTTATGAAAATGATAAGTAAAAAGAAGTCGACAGAAGAAGATTTTGGAAAAGTAGAAAGACTCAGTTGGTGTGACCTGTACATATTTTGTCCTTTGTAGTTTGCCGTCGATCCAGAATGCAGTCATGACACTGAGGTAGAATAGATGTCTTTTGGTCATAACAAAGAGAGCTGCATGCCAAGATGGGGAAGCAGAAAAGTAGACAGAACCTGGGGCTCTGATGAGAGTGCAAAGCTGCTAGGGATTGAATATTTTTGTTCTGCCTTCCCCAGATTCATATGTTGGGATCCTAATTTGCAATGTGATGGTAAATGGAGGTGGGGGTTTGGGGAGGTAATTAGGTGATGAGGGTGGAGCCCTCATGAATGGAATTAGTGCCTTTATAAGAAGAGGCATGAGAGAGGTGATCTTTCTCTGCCATATAAGGATAATGCAAGAGGTGGCAATCTGCACCAGGAAGTGAGCATTGCCAAGACATGAGATCGATGGTGCCTTAAACTTAGACATCCCAGTCTCTCAAACTGAGAGATAAATGATGTTTAAGCCATCAGGCAATGGTATCTACTCAAACTAAGGCAGAACAATTGGACCAACTCCTGAGTGCGTTACCTCCAAACATTTCTTTTTCAGTGAGGAAAACAAAATCCTATTTGGGCAGACGACTGAAGTTGGTTTCTGTTGCTTGAAGTCAAACACTGACACAGCTCTCCTTTGTATTTCCATACTAGCATCATTATGATAAGTATTATCATAATACTTCATTGTTTCAAAAGATTTGGCTGCTTTTTGAGCTAATTCTCTGGAATCATTCGTTTTCTTTTTAGATGAGGCATCATCTAGCTACAGTATAACAAAATTCTACTTGAACAAAATGCCAATAAAACATTTTTTTCATAACCAACCATCTAATACTCAATCATCATAGCCTACAGAAACATTTCCACCTGGCTGAAAGACTGTCTTAGACTTGCAGCTGCCAACTATGGCAACATGAGACAAAACAAAAATCAAAACTCAAAATAAATAACATCCAAAGGAAGAGAAGGTTTACATTTTTTAATCTTGTAACTTTAGCAATGAAGTTTAGTTGAAAAATAATGCAAAATTTCAAGGCAAGAAATTCAGTTTCAAATTTGCATTGAACTGGGAGGGGAAAGGGAAGTAAATAAAAGTAAGATGTGTTAAATACATGTACCAACTCCCCACGATGAATGTAATCTTTATGTACTGCAAACACGTACTAAAAAAAATTAAAAAAAATTAAAAAGCGAGGAAGGTTAAAAAAATTTGCACTGAACCACTTACCAACTGAGTGGTTTGGGGTAAGTTTTTTAAATTTTTCCAGATATTAGCTTTCCACATGCAAAACACTGTTGATGATGATGGATATGATAATAATAATAATAATAATAATAATACCTACTTACAGAGTTGGTATGAAGACTAAGCAAAGAGATATGTAAGAAAATGCTCTGTAAACAATAAAATATTATGTTATATTTTGTTTCTATTTAGAGGCAGAAAGTTATGCCAAGTGTGAACTAGCCCTAAGCTTGTCAGTTGCCATCTGGTACTGTTACCTGATCTAGAGGCATTACACTGAAATGCTGAAGGATATACAGGATGTAAATGATCTGTCAAAGGTTAGTAATGCCTTTTTTTTCTTTCATGGTTACAATTGTTCATCATTCATGGGAGCATGAGGGTAAAAAGAAAAAAAACCTATCACTTCTTGAACACTGTTATAAGCATGTTGGCATTTTACAGATTTGATCTTCTTTAATTAATTGGAGACATGGAGCCACATCCGTGTGTTCTCTAAGGCAGGAGGTCCATGTTGTTGTCATTGGAGTTACATTGCATGCAGAGTTGGTAGGATGGCATGGTTTAGGCACAAACACTGGGAAGGCTGACTTAGGTAAGGAAAGTTGGGGTCTGGGCTAGGCTTAAGGGTGAGGTCTGTGGCCTGATTCAGGTCTGCGGTTCAGGTCTGTGGCCTGAAATTAGCTGGTTAATCCTTCACAAAAGAAGGAGGGTCTTCATATTCAAAGGTTACAGAGACTTTGGACTATTTAACTAGAGGGCAAGAAGGAAAGGGACTGTTATGGTCCACACATTGTGTCAACTCGAGAAGTCTAGAAGCTTAACTAAGTAACTCAGCAGTTCTACATCCTAGTGTGTAGAGGACATGCCCTTACCTCTGCAGGATGTTGTTCACTGTGTCAACTTGAGAAGTTTAGAAGTTTAACTAAATGACTTAGCAAGGGGCCGGGGTCCTTACTTTGTAAACATCCTGAGCCTGTGCAAGAGGAGGGCTCAGAGATGGTGTGAGTGCTACACCTGCCCTAGAGCGGGTAGCCTGCATACAAGATAAGGTAGGGAAAGAGGCTTGCTCTGCCCCTCTTTTTGCTTTTATTGCTTTTGCTGTCTCTTGCCACCATGAACTGTTGTCCCTATGCCATGGCACCCTGCCTTGGAGCCAGCTGATTATGGACTGAAACCTCCACAAACAGTGAGCTAAATAAACCTTTCCTTCCTTGATTTGGATGTTGGTTATTTTGTCCTAGCAACGAGAGAAAAATAACTAACATGGTGACTTTCCCAGCCATTGAGGACTTCCAGTGCCACAAACTGCTTAGGTAATAATGAGCACAGATATTTTGCTATGTGGCTGGCACTGTGAGAAACACTTTAAATTATTAACTCATTAATCTCCATGACAACCCTATGAAATGTAGGTACTATTCTTAATCGTATTTCACAGACAAGAAAACTGATGAATAGAAAGGCTAAGGGACCTGGCCAAAGCTATGCAGTTGGACTGAAACCCAGGCAGCTTGACTTCTGTGGCCCGCACTTCACCACGATCCCATCACCTTTAAGAGGAGGAACAAATCAGAGTATTTGTCCGACAGCTGGGTTGTGAATCTTGGGAACTCAGCTTCTTAAGAAACCCAAGAGTTCATTACTTTCTTGGTTAAAGGCTGACAAACTGCTCAAGATCTTTTTGGCTTACCTAAATGTAACCATCTACTTATATATGGCAGCATTTCCTTCTACTCTAATGTAAGACTAAAAGGGATTTGGAAAGACATCTGGAATTTATTTATACCATTTAGGTTTTGAAATTCAATATTAAATTCCTATAATAAAAGAGGCAAGGAAGTCAGAGTAGACCATATTCACAAAAATCCAACTACACGGGGCATATGTTTGCAAACTGGGCTTTAATGTCTGGCTAAGATATTGCTCTGAATAGCCTGGATCATTCTTCTCAAAGGGGAAAAACAAATACCTGAAATCACCTTGACTCTCAGTATACATCTCAATGGAAGGGAGTGCATACGCAATTAACGTGCCTAGCTGAGATTGTGGCACAAAGATAATTAGAAAAATATCATCATGACAGTCTTAGTATTTCATTCTGATCCTGGGGAGAGAGCATGGAATACAGATGCAGACAGCCTAGGGCTGGTTTTGCCATTTTACTAGTTGTGTAACTTTGAATAATCTCCCTTAGCTAGTGTCTTAACCTAGGGAATGTTTCAAGCAGACAGTTTCAAGTGGGAAACAACAGCACACATTTGGGAAATTTTAGAGGTTCGTGTGACTGACATAAAAATGTGCTTGTAAAGACTAAGGAAATGAAACCCAAGAGATAAGATCAAGAAAAGTCTTATGTCCCAAGTCAGGATATTTGGCCTCTATTCCTGAAAGCAACAGGGAACTATCAAAAAGTTGTTTCAATTTCAGTCTTTTGAAAGGCTAAACAGAATTGTATATCCTTACTACAAATGGAGCAGCTCACTATAGAAAACAAGAGATAAAGAGGAGAAATACTTTAAGTGGAATCAATCTTAGATAGCTACTGTTAGCATCTGGGAAATGTTTTTCTTTATATGTCATAGATGAATGTTTTAATAAAAATATAATCAAATTGTATTCGATCTCTTATACTCTTGTCTATTATGACTAAAAGGTTACCTATGGAAGTTGATCTTGATTTGCTTACATTGCCATTTTTAATGGCTACCCACCCAGTATTTAGAGGTTGTATGAATGTGCCACAGTTTCTTTAGTGGTATTCTAATTTTTTACTTTTAAATTGTTTCCACATTTTGGAGTATAAGTACCCCTGTAATTAATATCTTTATAAGTATATTTTAGCACATGTCTATGTTTTTTTTCCTTGGGATAAATTTTAAGACATGGAAAGAGATGATTATTGTAAAGAGTTTTACGTTGATTGCCAAATTATTTCCCAGAAAAATTATGTAAATCAGTTGTCCTACCAGCAGAGTTTGGGGATAGTTATTTTATTCTAGAGCCTAAGCAAAAGATGGCAGTTAATTTCTCACAGATTAGATCATGTCCTAAGAAAATGACCAAAATTTAAAATTAGGGACATTATGAGGAACAATTAATGGGTGGGATGTCAAAAGTAAGAAGTTGCTAACTTGGAAGAAGGAACTGGCAATGTCTTCAAATATTTGAAAGACTGCCCTGTTGACAGAGGGTGACCATATTCTGTGTAGTTCCCAAAGACAGAACTAAAATCAATTTGTAGAAGTTCCAGAAAGTCAGACTTAAATGGGTGAGTCTGGAGAAAATTATGTTAAATGAAATAAGCCAGAAATGGAAAGACAAATACAGCATGTTCTCACTCGTGTGTAGAAGATTTAAAAAGCTGATCTAATTGAAGTAGAGAATAGAATAGTAGTCACCAGAGGGTAAGAAGGGAAAGGAGGAGAAGGGGATAGAAAAGGGTTGGGGTACTATACCTGGTCCCTGGCCCCCTCCTCTCTGGAGTTGTTCACCTCCTTTGCTTCCTGGCCACCATAAACTAAATAGTTTGCTTGGCTATGTTCTTCCACCATAATGTTCTTGCCTTGGATCCACTCAACCATGGACTGAATCCTTTGAAACCATAAACAAATTAAACCTTTCCTTTAGGTTTTGGATGTTGGGTATTGTTTCTCAGCAATGGGAAAGCTGACTAGTACACTAATATTTCCTTTGACCACCTTGGTTTTTTTATCCCTCAGTAGGTTTAGTGCCCATCTGCAGATGTGGTATCACATCCCTTTGGAGGCATTTTGGATTGGCAACCTTAGTTGGGAAGGAGGAAAGGTGTGGGATGCCAAGTGTTCCACAGTACCTTACAGTTCTGTATAAGGTAGAATGGTGTCACCCCAACTGTTGGTAGCTGAATCAACTTTCATCCATCTCTACCTCTCAGTTTCTTAGAGATGCTTCCCACCTCCAGTCTCAGTTTTAGAGTCATCGTTACAATTTATGGAACCAATACAAAATGAAAATATGAGCCCCCTTGTTTGAAAAGCTAGAGAAAAACCTTTTCTTTTCTTCTCTGGCCCAACTTTCTCAAATTGTCATAGTGTTCTTTTACATGTCTTCCTGTGGTCTGAGGATTCTGGGTGGGGTTGAGGAATTGGTGCCATATTTGGTTGGTCCACATGAGCCCTGGCTTCTCGGGTCCTCATCTAGCCCACCAGATTCATTTGCATCCTTTGCCTGGCTCTGTCATCATTGATTTATGAGCTTGCTCATTGTGATGTCAACTTCTTGCTTTGAGAAAGATGCTGCCATGTGCACTATTCCATCTGACCATCGTGTTTTTGTTATTTTTTTGGAGATGAGTAAACTTGTCTAAGTTACATGGCTAGGAAATGAACTAAGGTTCAATTCAAATTCCTCAAGTCATTCTCCATGAATTTTTACAACCTGTAAGCCGTACAAAGGCATTTCTTCCAAAAGCGAGTCCTTGCTAAGATATTCCCAATGCATTGATCTCTACAGATTGTTTTGATAACAGAATCCAGTGGGGCCTCATATGCACATCTGAGGAGGGATGAGGTAAGGCAGCATGTCTACAGGAAATCATCCTTTAATTATTAGCAGCACTCAAGTGAGCCCTCCATGTATTGCTCTTTCTGTTTGGGCACCCATAGTTTAGATTTACAGCAATGGGAAAAAAATACCACCCCCACTGTTTTTCCCCTCATCACTGTCTCTCTGCTTCCTCAGGTCAACATGTGTAGTGTGAGGAATAGTTTATCTCATGTTCTCTCCTGGAAGATTTCCTGGAATTCACTCAATGTCCTCAAGACATTGCCACATCAAAGACAACAGGGACTTAGACTGTTCAACATCAATTGCACTGGGCAGAGAACACAGACAGCCTAAGGCGCTGCTTCAGCTGCACAGATTTCCTGCATCCAGGACAGAGCGTAGCACAGCTCAATGACAGGCAGGGACTCACTACAGCCTTGACCTTCGGAGCCTTGGAATTCCGCTGGGGTCCCATCCCCCGCCCCACCGCCCCATGACAGCTTTCCACTTCTGGTCCTTCTCTCCCAACCTTAAGAGTTTAATCTTCCTGAACTTCGTTCCCCACATGTCTTTCCCTCACTATGAAGCCTTTAGTGGCTTCCCATTCCTTCTGAATCAGATCGGAATTATCTCTTCTATATTTGCAACACCTCGCAGTTTGCGCCCTTACATTATTTTTATCTTACTACTTTCCTTCAAGAATGTTCGTCTCTTTCCAGACAGGGCTACTTGGCCCTCACCAAGGACTCCATGTACAAGGCCTTCCTTCCCTGTTGCTGACTGTCTTCGTGGGACAGCTCATTCCTTCAGGACCCATCCACCTTCCTCTCAGTGTGGTCTGAGATTTCCCAGCCTCATTCCCCTAGCTGGAAAGACAGTTTTGATGAGGAATAAGTGTAGACAACAGCTTCTACAAAACCTCCCTTCATAAGCACCTGGGGGGGGTCACGGTGCCACTTGTTGGGTCAGTATGGGTACAGTGGAGTATCTTATCTGCAGCTTTAGACCACATAAATCATCCACTTAAGTTGCCAGGGTCTATGGATTCATCCTGCCATATAATTCCTTTTTTGTTACCTCCTAAGATTCTTTCATTCACCAATTCAGACATATTTGGGACAAATAATTTTTGCCTTATTTTCCAAGTGCAGTCTCGCCCTGAACGCTGGCCAGGGAGTCCAGTTATTTCTTTCATTTTCCTCAGCTTCCTTTTCTTTGGTGTGAAGGGAATAATGCCAACCTTGAGGAGATAATTGGGAGGACCACGCAAAATAATGCTTGTTCAGCACCTAGTTAGGCTGAGACACACAGTAGTCCTTCAGCAAATGCACTTTTCCTTTCTTCTGTGACTTTTGTAATCAACTAAGGTAAAATATATGGTGTTCTTGGCCAAATCACTGCAAACTCCTTGGGACAATTTAGTCTGAGCCACAAACTCTATTTGAGGCATTTGTATTTTACTGGTGTAGCACATGGTTTTCTCAAATTTTTATTAGATAACTTTTGAGGAAAATCTGAAAATATGATCTGAAGAAGCAGTGCTTAGCCAATTCTCCCTTTTATGGGCATTTGGGCAATTTTTATGTCCAAAGTAAACAGTCTTTGTTATAGTCTTATCCAACTTCATTCTCAAAGAATCTAAATTTGTCCTGGAATGAACCTGTAAGCCAATTTCTTTTAAAATAAAATATACTAAATTATTTTTTTAAAAAGACAGCATGGAAAGTGTCTAGCTCTTCCAAGAGGGCAGTGCATTAGCAATTTCCAGGATTTGAGGCTCTTTTACTGAAAAGGAAGTGATATTTTGCTCATTTCCCCATCTCATTGCAATGGATAACTAATACTAATAGCTACAGTCTGAAACCAAATGGAAATCATCACACTGACACAGATTACACAGCTATTTATAGCTAATTTTCTATTAGATTTCACTCTCTTCTAAGTTAGTATTCCACAAATCAAAGCAGCCCTTTGGATCATGTACACATGGATATATTAGGAGGAAAATATTGCATGCAAATGGACACGAGTCTGTCTTCAGGGTAATCAAGGGATGTGGCAATTGAATTTCTGCAAGAAAAGATGGCCAAATGTGTTGGCAATTGTAGGCTGATTTGGCAGGCAGAAGTGAGCAAAGACTGCATGTCCAGGGAAGAGGGAAGGAGTGGGCAGATGGTGGAGACCAGTGGGACTCAGAGTGGTCATGCTGATCCAAACCCCAGCTACCCTTACCTCAAGATGCTGCAGCTCTGATTAGTGTCAGTTATGGGCAATCCCAGTCCTGGCTGGTTCCTTCCTACCTTCCCGGGCATCTGTGTTAATTGCAGCAAAGATATGATGCTCACCCTCCCATCTGGAGTGATTCAGACCTTGCTAAGCCATCTGCAGCCCAAAGGTATAGCTGCAGTCTGGGATACATTTCTTCCACTTTCATTCATTTTTATTAATTTTGTGGAGAGGCCATGGAGTTGGGCATATCTTTCAAGGCATAGTTTTTGTCATTTTGCAGTTTTTAAAGGAAACATACAATCTCCAAGGAATGAACTTGTGCTTTACACACAGAGTGGCAGAGTAAGAAGACTGTAGATGTGGGGGCCATACTGGCCCAGCCTTGAGTCCTAGTTATGCCATTCACTGACTTTAGGCAAACTACTGAACCTCTCTGAATCTCATTGGCCCATCTGAAAAATTTCCTTGTTTGTAAAATAGGAGGCAGCCACCTTGCAGTGTTTTTGTGTGGATGAGGAGAGGTTATCAAGTAACATGTTTGACAGAGCAGGAGATTTAAAAAAGGACAATTAAAGTGAAATACATGGTAAATTGTGAAGCATGGTCCAGATCCTCTCGTGAATCCACTGGATCAAGGCAGAGACTTCTTTCACCTTTTTCCAAAACTTAAATGCAAACTTACAGGCACATTGGCTCAAATATGCTGCAGTCTCCCTTATTCTAAAAATAAATTATAAAGCTACTGTGATAAAATCAGCATGGTACTGGCAAAAAAAACAGACCTGAGGGCCAGTGGAACAGATTAGAAGATGCAGACACAACTACAAACACACTCAGCCACCTTATCTTTGACAAAGGGAACAAGCATGTTCCCTGGGAGAAAGATAGCCTCTTTAATAAATGGTGCTGGAAAATCTGGCTCTCTACATGCTGAAGACTAAAACTAGACCCATGCCTATCACCATGCACTAAACTAAAGTCAAAATGGATCAAGGATCTAAATATTAAAACAGAAACACTAAATCTACTGGAAGAGAAAGTAGGTAGAAATTGTGAAGACATAGGGGTAGGTAGGGAGTTCATGAACAAAACACTGACTGCATGGGAAATACTTCAAAGACTCAACAACTGGGATCTCATCTTATTAAAAAGCTTTTGCACAGCAAAAGAAATCACCAATAGAGTGAAGAGACAACCCACAGAGTGGGAAAAATTTTTAGCCAACTGTCCCTCAGACAAAGGACTTCTATGTAGAACACATAAAGAATTGAAAAAAATCAGAGCCCCCAAATTCAAAGATCCAATCCAAAAATGGGCATCTGAGATGAATACACACTTTTCAGATGAAGAAATACAAATGGCAAATAAATATATGAAAAAATGTTCAACTTCACTGGTCATTTGAGAAATGCAAATTAAAACAATACTGAGATTCCATCTCACCCCAGGAAGAATGGCTATCATCAAGAAATCAACCAATATCAAATGCTGGAGGGGCTGTGAGGAAAAGGGAACCCTTCTCCACTGTTGGTGGGAATGTAGACTGGTGCAACCACTGTGGAAATCAGTGTGGAGATTCCTCAAAAAACTAGGATTAGAGGTCCCATTCCACCCAGCTATGCCCCTTCTGGGTATCTTCCCAGAAGAATTAAAAACATCATACCACAGTGATATATGTGCATCGATTTTTACAGCAGCACAATTTGTAATGGCTAAATCTTGGAAACAACCCAAATGCCCATCAATAGAGGAACAGATTAAAAAGGTGGTATTTTTATACGATGGAGTACTACTCAGCTATAAAGAAGGGTAAACTTGAGACTTTTATAGGTAAATGGATGCAACTTGAGACCATACTTATAAGTGAAATAAATCAGACTGACATGTGTAAACATTGTATTGTCTCTCTTGTGTAAGAAATTGAAAGAGTAAATAAGGTCTAAAATGTACAATAGATATTGTGAAATGGGAAGAAATTGTTCACAAGGAAAAAGGAGCTAGGATGGGTGAAAGGGGAAAGGACAGTAGGGAAAAGGGAAAAAATGCAAGTTATACTGTTAGTGTCTCTTAGTTCATTAAAAAGGAAGATTTGTGCTAATATCGATTGGAGAAATTTTTATGCCTATATCTTGTACCCTGAGCAACTACTTTAAAGATAACCACATGCAATGTATTAACTATTGTTATTACCCTATTATTTTGTTATGAAATTTTGTTTTATCTTTTTTCCATAAAATAAAAAATTAAAAAAAAATAAATTATATTCTACAAGTAAATTACATTGCTTTTGCTAATTCCTTAAGGTATCTCCCCTTCTCCTTCCTTCTGGAAGGCGCCATGTTTGTTGAAGGATTAAGCCACGCCTGTGGCAATCTTCCTAGCTACTCTGTCCTTCCTTTCATGGTTTGGCTTCTATTTTTACAAATCTGAAAAGGCCCTGTAGATTCTAGAGAGCTAACAATGTCTTCACACCATGTGTACAGCCTTGGAGCTGTGTACAGCCTCTGCAGCTTTCACATCATTGACCATCGCTTCTTCTAAAACAATGGTTCTCAGCTTGCCTGCACGTTAGAATCACCAGGAAAGCTTTAAAAAATTACAGATTCCTGAGTCCCATCCCTGGAGAGTCTGATGTAATGGTTTTGGGTGCAACCTGGCTTTGGAACTTTTCCAAACTTTCTTGTTCATCATTAAGATGTACCAAGGTTCAGAATTAAAGCTGAAACTTCTGCATTCCTTTGTTTATTTGTTGTTATGCTTTGTTTCTCCCACTTGCTCAGCACTTCTGAATCTCTCTCAGGATCTCACTCAATTTCTGTTTACAATGTTGTTTTGTGTAGCAAAGGATGCAAATCTTACAACTGAGGCGATTTGTTGCTGGAGTTGTTACTATAATGTTGTTAAAATAAATCTGCAATTTTTGTTTAGTTAGAAAACTTATTGAATGCATGTTCACAATGGAGGGCTTATGTGGGAGGGAAAGGAGGAAGAAAAGAAGGAAAAAAATGAAGGGATGGCAAAAAAGGAAGGAAGGAAAGAAGGGAGAAAGAGAGAAAAGAAAACCCAAATCATTTATTACTGAATTAATACCCTGCATATCTAATGGTTTCTCTCTTATTCCATTTCCATAGATGAAATGGGAATTTTAATATTAGCTGTGATGTGTTAAATACTATATTATTTCATTTAATCTTCACAATAACTCTAACGAGATGGTTACTATCATCCTCATTTTTCACAAGGAGATAGAGGCAAGAAGTTAATAGACTAGAAAATGACGGAGCTGGGGCTTCCCCTGGATCCATTCTAGCTTCATAAGTAGCCTGTACTTTGCTGCCTTGGAGATTAACATACTAAGTACTTAACATTAAATCTTTGAAATTTACTTCACAAGTCCTACTGCAGAGAAATATTCAAAGCCTGAAATCAGTTTTAGAGGGAAAGCCATGGAAGCAAATGAGAAACTTTAGGGGGAAATGGAAAGAAATTCAAACTATCTTTTAATTCCTTCCTTTATCTGATACCTTGCTTCCATAAACCACCCAGCTGCAGCTCAAACCTGTATTCAGTAAGATTTCTGATTAACCAAAATTATAGGTTTCCTTTGGCAATACCATAGCAACAGCTTCAACTATAAATTGTCTTTCTCATATGACTTGTGTTCATTGCTACACAAAACAATGTTGTAAATATGATTTGAGTGAAGTTTTAACACAGTATAGCACTGGATGTTGAGGGAGAGATTAATGGATTGCTGAAAATAAAGCTGAGATATGGGGAAAAACACCTGTTCCTAGGCAGGACCTAGGTCAGGGAACAATAAAGGAAACTCACTTCCCCTTCCTTGGCCTTCACCCGAGAATACATGGGTAACTGTACTTCTGAAAGGCCTCGCATTCGGCTGCCAGGAAATGAAATTTCACATTTAATCAGAGTAACCAGATCGGTCTTTCTGGTTTACATGTTATGTTCTTTCTCTTCTTCATGGCTTTGAATTTTTGTTTTCAGTCAAACTGCTTTATTTTGCATATTTCATTCAAGTCCCCTCAAATCAAGTGTAGATGGGGCCACCTGATGTTTATGGAGTTTCAACTATGCACTGGGCACTGTGCTGGGCACCTCTGTTTTCTGAGGGGTATAACCTGCAGGAAATGAAGCAGAAATACTAACAAAGGAAAAGAATTTAGACTTGAGAAGGAGGTGTGGTGCAGAGGGCACGAAGAAAATGACAAGAGGAAAAGACTTAGAAAAAAGCGAAGGTTGGGAGGAGAGAGGAGTGAGAAAACCACACAAAGAGAGAAATCAGAAGAGGATGTGTGAAGAGGAGTAATGAAAAATGAGAACAAAGGTGGTGTAGAATGAAACTGATGTCACAAGAGCGGGATGGAAAGAGGGTATTGACTGCTTGAAGTGGGCTAGGTGAGAAGAAGATCAAGTTAAGGTAGGAAAAGGGGAAATTGCAGGGCAGGCCAGTTCTCTGTAGGAGGGGAAGCACATGGAGATTAATGTAATGTTTTCAAGAGAGGAACAGTGGAAAACCCCTGTTCATCCCGTGGGAGGAAACACACTTCCCGTTTTCCCCTCCAGTCTGCTTGGTGGCCGTATGCTTCACAGGCGTATTGAGATACCGGCTCTGTTGGCTGGCGAGTTGTACATTCATTTCATGCATGTGTTCCTTCTAGTGGATGGTGAGGCTTTGGGTCTTTTTTATAAAATAGAGATGGACACAGCATCACCTTTAAAGGGGTGTTGAGAGGATGAGAGGAGGCCTTCCCCACAGCCTCACTTCCTGTGGAGTGAGTGCTCTCCGGTGCTCCTGGAAGGGTAATGTGCGTGCCTGTGTGTGGCTGGTCAGGACATGCTTATTTAATGGGAAAGTTTCTTGAGATTTCTCACACAGCAAGCAAACAGGGGCTCTATATATCTAGATTATAGTCAAAACTTACGAGAGTGCCATTTCTGTAGGTTGAACACACAGCAAGTGTTTTGAAATGAGTGAATTTCACATTAAAACATCCAGATGTATAGATTTTGTTCGAAAATCTGCAGATCTGGCACTGTTGTACTACTTTTTCTGTGGCTGCCCTCCACTGGAGCAGTGGGGGTTGCCCACTTCAGGTGGGGCATACAATCCTAGCCCTCTGGGATCTCCTTGCTAATTCACTCATGTTCATTTCTTCTTGGTCCTACAGATTTAGGGTTGTGTATTGCCCAGAGCCTTGCTTATGTCTTACTAGTAATGCATCCCTGAAAAGTGGTTATATTTTCTTTTGTGGGCAAAAGCATTAGGACAGCAATGCTGAGTTGTGTGAGCCAATAGCAAACACAAATCACCCCAAACATGGAAAACCTTGGATACAGTAATCCCCCCTTATTTGTGGGGGATACTGTCCAAGACCTCCTGTGGATGCCTGACACCTGAGGTTGTACTGACCTTCATATATATAGTGCTTTACCTATATAAACACAACTATGATAAAGTTTAATTTAGAAATTAAACACAGTAAGAGATTAAAAACACTAGTAATAATTAAATGGGACAATTATAACAATGTGCTGTATAAAGTTTGCACTTTGGGGCCAATATTAAGCAAAATAAAAGTTACTCAAACACATGTACTGAGACTCCATTGACAATTGCTCTGATAACTGAAAGGACCACTGAGAGACTAACAGACAGCACACACAGTGTGGATACACGGGATGAAGAAAGGATTCACTTCTCAGGCCAGAGCAGGATGGTGTGGGATTTCACCATGCCACTCAGGATGGCACAATTCAAACCTGATGCATTTCTTATTTCTGGAATTTTCTATTTAATATTTTTGGGATATAGCTGACCAAAGAACGTGGTCAGACTGCAGTGAAACTGTGGAAAGTGGTACTATGGTAAGGGGATACCGCTAGAATCAACGCAAGCGAGGCAGAGGGAGCCAGTCTGGCTCTCCCTCCGCTCTCTGCTTTGACTGCATCATGGGAATGCTTTGACCTTGGCTGAGGTTCGCTTTCTTGGCATGTTCACATTCGCATGCCAGCCCATTCACTGAGTTCCTAGTGTATCTGCATTTCTTTTGCTTGTCCTTTGGTTTTTGATCCCCAACTAGTTGTCAATTTATCCAGGGAGAAATCTTCCATAACAAAGAGGTCACAGGAAGCCAGCTAAAATGAGGCTCCCAAAAGTAAGGTGCATTTGCGTTTCACCTTCTAGCCTTCAAGTTTTTCTTACACTGCATCTCACTTAATGCTTCTGGTAAGTCTCATGGGTAAGTATATATTATTCCCATTTGAGTGATGAACAAACAGAGGCCCAGAGAATTTAAATGATTTACCCATCGTTGCACAGCCAGGAAGTGTTAGGGCTGTAACCAGTACACAAAGAGATCATCATTCCAGATGTTTTATTTTTTCAGTTAACTGAGATGAAAAGTAGCACCATGGCATGAGTGCAAAAAGCTTTGCTGTAACTACATTCATGAAATAATCTCAGTGGTTTAGTTGTTTTTTTTTTTTTTTTTTTTTTTTTTTACGAGATGGGCTCACTAGCAAATCTCATCCAAATTCAGCATTAAGAAACATAGGATATTTAAATTTCTTAAGTCAGAAGGAATGGTATTTCCCCTGCCCTCTGGGCTATCAGACAATATCAAGCTGTAGCTAGAACAGCCTTGGGAAACATCTGATTTTCCATTAGATGTTACTGTCTGATCTCTGTGCTCTTTCTTGCTGACTCCAGATAGGGCTCAGATTCTTTCTCAATATAGCATCCAGGTAGCCTCTCTCCATCTCCATCTCCATCTCCATCTCCATCATCTCCATCGCCATCTCCATTCAGGTAGCAAGATGGAGCTGGCATGGCTGTGTAAGCCAGTTGGAATCTGGTGGTCAACTTTGTGTGTCTGCTTCAAGGTGGGTACACACATCCTGGCTGAGACACAGCGTGTCTGGGAAGTCCTCCCCAAGGGAGGGTGGTGAAGGCAGGTGATGACAGTTTGCATGTATTTAAAATGTCAGAGAACCCTCCCTTCTACATCAGAACAAGGACTGACTGGAAGATACAAAAAAGGACCAGATTCTGATACAATAAAGACCTTTCTGGTAACAGTGGTGTTTTCATGGAAGAGATGGCCTTATTGAGTGTATTTTGCTCTTTCTGGCATTGGAGCTGATGGCACAATCTATAAATTGGATAAATTCTAATGCCTATGAGGTGTACTAGATAAAAAAGTAAAATTTTGAATTAAATGTATAGTTTAGATAAACTCTAATGGCTACACAGTATGATTAAAAAGTATGGTGAATGTTTAAATTTTTCTTAAAACTTTACTTTCAGTAAAAGACACATTGCCATCAGTCCCCTCAAAATACTCCCCCCCCACTTCAAACACACTTATCCCATCATTCTTGCCACTTTCCAGAGCAGTGCTGGAAGTCCTCTTTTGTGAATATCTTTAGTGCGCTGTTATGGCTGCCCCAATGTCCTGAATTGATTCAAAACATTTCTCTTTCATAGTTATTCTGACTTTGGGGAAGAGCCAGAAATCACATGGTGCCAGGTCTGGTAAATAAAGTGGGTGAAGACACACTGCCATCTTACTATGAGCCTGCCTTTCTATTGGGTGGCACTCACTCCACAGCAGCATTCACTGTGGTTTTGATCACATTTTGTAAAGACACTCATGGAAGAGGACTTCTAGAAATGCTTGAAAGAGTGGCAAGAAATGATGGGATGAGTGTATCTGAAGTGAGGGGGCGTATTCTGAGGGGAGTTAATGACCGTGTGTCTTTTACCGTGATAAATACTTTTAGTGATCTAAACATTCACTGTGCATTGTGAGCATACCCTGTATTTGGATACCATTCCCTTTCAGGCATGGGGTGAACTGTGGGGAATGAACATAGTTCTGTCATATGCAAAAGGCTGCCATATAAATTGTCTTCACGAAGTGAGTTTTTCTTTACATCTTTACATTATATTGGAATTATATAAAGTTGCATTTTATAGGAACTAAAATGGTTTGGGGTCAGCAATTTTATAGGGTTTAACATAATCTATAGAAGGCAAAAGATGGAACTCCGATTCTCTAGACCTACGTCAGATAGGGAAGAGGGATGCCCCAGATGTGGTGAGGAGTTCCCTGTGCATAGGAATGGGGTACAGAGGACAGCAGCAGGGCCACGGTGGGTGTGACGGGTCAGGAGAGAGACCTTCACAGCTCCCTGTCTTGTTTGTTTTGTGCTGCTGTAATGAAGGGTTGAGGCTAGGTAACTAATAAAGAACAGAGGCTTCTTTCTTTCAGTTCAGGAAGCTGCAAGTCACAGCTTAAGGGCCCACTTCTTGTAGGGGTCTTTGTACTGCGCATCCCTTTTTCAGAAGGCAAAAGGATGAGAGAGAACTTGTAGCCATAAGCCCTTTTATAACAGGCATTAATCCACTCACGAGGGTAGGCCTCTCATGACCTAAATACTTTCCAGTATGGCCCATTCCCCAAAACTGTTGCATTGGGTGTTAAGTTGCCAACACTTGCATTTTGCAGGACACGTTTAAACCATAGCACTCCTTCCCCCAGAGCATACCAAAGAACATGATCTTTCTAGTGCAGAAGAGGAATGCTAATGAACCCAGAAGGAGATAGACATGCCTGTGATACAACAGATCGATAATCCTGATATAGTCAAAGAATCTCGTAACTAATATTCCATTGATGTCAAATTAGATTTTAGAATGGAATGGGATAAAAATCATTCCATAAATGTCTTTTCTAAATAAATTGATGTTGCAAAAGAGAAACAAAAAAATCACTAACCAATTTAGGAGAATAAGCTGTTTCGGAGATGTTAGGCATTAACAAATCTACCTGTGTTTCATTGACAGTTCTCAAATCCTGCCAGAGCACATCTGTTAAGATGTGTCTTTAGGCAACTGCCTTAGCTCTGGTTTTATATTACTGGCAGCACGTGAAGGTCCAGAACAGCAAATATTTAATACTATTCTATAATTAGCCTTTCATTAGTTAGGATCAACTTCCTTCCCTTGACATAGAGATAGAAGACAAATAGGTATTGGAGTTTGGGATCTTTTCTAATTCTGTGGTATTGGATGCAATGCTTAATTTGCTGTTCTTTCTCAGACTGGGTTAAATCTCCCACCTACCACCTTGCAGATGAGTTGTGACATACGGTTTATTATCATACCAAGTAACATCACAGGAAGTTTATGGTTAAAAAAAAACCTCCATTTAAATTCAAATTGAATTGTGAATAAATACTGAAGGATTCATCAGGAGCATTGCTAAACAGAAAATTAAGAATCCTTTCTGGAATTCTGTGTGGCAGTGTCGAAAGGATCTAGGTTTTAGAGACAGGCACATGACTTTAAATACCTGCTCCATCCTTACAGTTTTGAAGGTCGTTAGATAAGCTGCTCATCCTCCTGGTATAAGAAAATAGGAACATGAGCCAGGAATGGTGGTACAAGTCTGTAATCCCAGAACTCTGGGAGAAGGAAGCAGGAAGATCAGAAGTTCAAACACAACTTGGGCAACTTAGCTCAGTGTGAAGGCCCTGGGTTCAAACCCTAGTACTGAAAAAAATGGGGACAAGGAAATGGCATATAGGTGGCACTACCACGTAGTAGGCACTTAATAAATAAACCATTCTTAAGTTTTCACAATAAATACCTTCCCTAATTGTGCACTGAACAACTTTGAAGAAGTTATTTTATCATTTAGTGGAGCACATATTTCCTTGATGATGATTAAATACCTAGTAGGTGTGTGACAGAATCGTTTCCTGAAGTGAGACTTTGTGTGCTGTTCTCCATCTCTGCTGAGCATTTCAAGAACCCTGACTGGCTTTTTGCGTGTTCTCATTTCAAGAGTTCTGCAAAACAGGAAGTAGAAATCTAACACTTTTTTTTTTTTTAAGAGTCCCAGCCCAAGTACACACTGGGAAGGAGAAAATGAGGTACTTTTGATAAGCAATTGTCCCTGACCTGGAAAAATGCTCCTAGTTGGGGCATTGGTGAGAAGTTGTCTTCCCTGTACTGCAGGGCCAGCCAGACCCAGGAGGATAGGACTGCGTGGCCCTGCTCAGACATCTGGTCCCCTGCCTTCTCAGTGATTCTCAGTCCCTGGGCTTTGCAAGCAGAATCCGTGGTCATCAAAGGGACAGGCAATTTGTAAGAGTGGGTCTGATGGATGGGAAAAAGGACCTCCCAGGACCTGTGCCTGACCTGCTGTTGGAGATGGGGGAGGGAAGAGCACCAATTATTTTTGAAACTAAAGTTCCTGCTGGCATAGACTCTAAGAACCAGATTTAAACTGAACTAAAGAAAAGAAAGAAATGTGACATTTCTTACAGACTTATGTTTGTAAATTAAGATTCAGACCCACTACAATTTTAAGGCTTTGGGGAATCTATAGATAATTAATCCTGCTGTCTGAAAGCTTATCACCTGTTTGGAAGCTGCAGGAAGTTATAAATCATTCATGTGAATAACCATCTTTCACAGCACTACAAGATTCAGAGCTGTACAAACCGCAGTAAGAGCTCTCAGTCATGAGAGACAGACAGTTGAATTTTGTAAAAGGCAGATGGCCAGGAAGATGGACAAACGGCCCTCCTTAGGGATATATTAAAATGCACCCTCCCCCAATCTTTGCATGCCAACGCTATTTATTATGTAATTGCGATAGCTGTAAACTCACAAAACTTTTGTAGACCCTAAAGTTGCTTTGGAAATATGCCTGCTTGATAATGAAGGAGAAGTCTGGAAACTGGTGGCCGACTGGGGAACTGTATAGTTAATGAGTTCCATAAAAGTGCTCAGAATGTCGTCCCCATGGAGTTGAGAGCTCTCAAACGTCAGCCAGCCCCTCGTGCACTCCCCGTTCTCTACCTTTTCCCATTTGAAAGGACAGAAACTGAGGCCCACATGCAGTCTGGATTTAGCGAGGCTCAAGGTGGTCATTTTGAAGGTTGAGTCTTCCTGGGAGACCCTTCTGCCCCTGAACCTCTGTGTGGCCACGGCGGCTGCTATCTCTTGCCTGGACAAACCTAGCTCACTAATGAGAAGTTTTGTCTCTGTCCCTGCTGTGCACAGATCAATCATCTTAAATCATTGTTCTCATCACATTACTTTCTTGTTTACCAGCCTTCACTGATTATTCCATAAAAAAAAACACAAGCACTGAGGTTTGGCGTTCAAGGCTTTCTGTGATTCCATCCAACTCTCCCAGATCATCTTTCTCTGCTCTCTGCACATGCACTGTGTTCTGCCGGGGCAGTTTCCTGGCCGCTCCATCTGTTATGTTCTCCCACGCTTTTGCTGGTGTTCCTTTCCTTTCCTTGAATGCCCCCTGCCTGTCCTTATCCATCTCCAAAGCCAAATTTTATGCTATTCCCTTGAAAAGTCTGGTGAGGGTTAGAGCATTAGATGAACCCAAGACTCAGACCTTCCTTCGCTGCTATGGTTCTGAAAGACTCCAGGCAGGTCGCTGACTTTCTCTGGAGCTCTGACTCCTCATCTATGAAATGAATAAATCCACTCTGGCACTGTGGTCTGGTTGTAAGGGACAAATGGGTTAATAATACTGTAAAAGGCTTAGCGCACACAGTTCCTTGTACATGGTAGATGTCAAGGAAGGTGACTGATTATCCTGATTCTTAGTTTTGTTCAAATTCCTATTTGCTTTGAACTTCTCTTCCATTATGTATTATAATATCTAATTTTACATTTTATGATATTAGACTGCATGCTTTATTTTCCCCATTCAATTGATAACTCCTTGAAAGTAGGATCCTGTTTTCTTCTAGAGTCTCTCTTTTGCATTTTCATCTACACAGGAGGTCCTTAAACTGTAGGTAAAGGCTGATTTTTCTTTTTTTTTTTTTTTTTTGTGGGTACCAGGGGGTCAACCTCAGGACCTCGCACACCAACAGGCACCCGTGCTGCTGAGCAATATCACTGGCCCCTTTTTCATATGTGGGTTCCGGGAGTCGAACTCGGGCCCTCACGCTTGTAAGGCAGGCGCTTACGCCACTGAGCCATCTCACCGGCACAAGGCTGATTTTTCGAGTATGAAATGACTGCCAAAAACATACTTTGCTGTTAACTTTCTCTTCTTTCTAAAAGTTGAAAATGGTATTTAAAAAGTTGTTTTTTTAGATGTGAGAATTCCTGTTGTTGGGCTTCTGGCACTTAAAAATATGGAAAATAATTTGTGAAGAGCTTGATGAAAATTGATATATTTCATTTAAACCTTGGAAAACTTGGAACTTTTTAAGGACATATGGTCTCAACTCAACAGACCAACTAAGTCTCATCATTCTCCTGGAGGCGTCCATGATCTGTGTGCTATTCTTTGGGAGGAAAAATGATTTCCTGGTCAAATGAATTTGGAAAACATCAGATTCTAATCATCACTTGTGGAGAGTCAGAGGACATGTTAATCAGCTAAATGTGTGCGAGGTTCTGCCACCAAGGAACCAGCATTAATAGCTAATGTTAGCTGGCATTCATTAAGCTCACATTAGATGCCGGGCACTTTGAGAGTAGGCCCTTACACGGATTTCTAATTGAGTCCTCAGGATCCCCCTAGGAGGTAGATATGTTTGCTATCCTCGTCTAACAGATGGAGAAATGGATGCTTGACTGGGTTCATGCTCGCAAGGCAGTTAAGAGCAGAGCTGGCACTTGAAGTCACATTTGTAAACTCAGAGCCTGGGCGCTGGTCCACTGTAGTGCCCAGCTTCCCACATTCCCCAAATTGCTTGACCAAGAAATACTTAGGTTACTCTCTTATTAACAACCTACCAAAGCTCAGGTAGGAGCTTGGAACTCACTTTGGTAAACACCACCCTGATGCCACTTGGTTTATGAAAGTAGCCGTCAAACTCTGTGCCTTCGCACGTCAGCCTCTGCCTGGACGTCTCTGTCACTTCTTGGCTCTCGTAATAAGTGGCTCATTCTCCAAGGTTTTGTTCGAATGCAACTCTGTGGGAAGCTTTTTTTGAGTCCAGCAGGCTGATAGGCAAAGCATTTCTTGGTGTTGTCTGGTGCTTTCTGCACCGCTGTTAATGTCTGGGTTTTCTTTATCAAACCGTGTTCAAAGAGCCTTGCCGGAGTGTCTTGCACCAAATGGACCCTCAGTTAAGGCTTACAGAATTAGGACAGTGTCCCTTTCCTACTCCTTGGGCATGGATCTCTGAGCCTGGCTTGTCAGGTCCGTCCACAGACCTGGGCCCTGTGCCTGTGGCCACAACCTGGGCTCAGACTGGTGCACACCCAAAGCCAGCCAGCCAGAAGGCCACCACCCTCCAGCAGCCTTGTAGTTAACACTGTCCTTGCCCGGCCTTTGCAGAGGAGGCCTCTCTCATGGCCTCTCCACAGCCAGGATGCACGCTGAAGTCACAGCGGGCCTTTCTCATCAGCACCCTTTTGGAGACAACCCTGACCTGTCCTTTCCAGGGCGCTGTCCAGGTTTCATTACAAAGCCCCCCAGTGACTGCTTAGGGTGAGTCAGCTGGCTCTGTTAGCAACCCTAATCGTCCTTTTGTTTTTGTCCTTCTTGAGGCCTTCTGGGGCTTTTGGGTGGGGCCTGGCAGGTTTGGTTTTCAGGGATGCCGCCAGCCTCCTTGGGAGCTCACAATGGGAAGCCACGTCATGCCACACTGCGCATTTCTAGGCCACGCCCGTCCCCAGGGTACACTCAGGCGCCATACAACTGCTGGCCATCCCAGCTCTCCCGCTGCCTGCGATGAAGTCATGGATGGGGCTTGGAGACCCCTCTCTGGATAGGGTGGGGGCTTCTCTAATGGCCTAGGGGTGGGCTGAAAAGATGGGGAAGGAGGTGACAGTAGCAATCTTGCCTATCCACTCTTCTGCTCCCTCTCATAGTGTTTTGTGGGCTGGCGCGGCTAGGAGTAGAGGGGCACAAGAGTGACAGAAGAGAACAGGCAAGTAGAAGGACAATGGATTAGCACCGTCACTTACTCCACCAACAATTAGATGGAGAGAGACAACTAAGGAAGGACGCGCCTCAGTCCTCTTGCAATGAGCTGATAGAGCTGCGGTCTCATTTTCTTTACAAGAAAGTCCTTCTTCGGACCTTAGTCCTTGAGACCACAAAGCAGAGGAAGCCACCGTAAGCCACCTTATGTAACTAGACTTTGACACAGAAGGAGAAAATATTCCAGAAACAGAGCAACAGCTGGTACAGCGCGAAGGTAGAGGGTTTCCTAGCCTGAGAGCTGCGTCCCTGGGCAGCGCCTCTCATTCCTCCCAGGCCTAACTGCTGGACTGCAAATGTTTCTCTACCAGTACGTTTTACAGACTGAGGTCACCTCCATGTCCCAAACCACTCAAGCTCAATCAAACCCACAGAGATTTTTAACCTCTGCCCGTGAGCACACATGTGCGCATGCAGGAATGAATGTGGGCTCTGTTAAAACTCTTAGCCTGCAGGAAGAATTTGCGGATCTCAATGGATATCTGGTTTTTTGCACCTGGAATTCTGCCTTGGGAGGATGGGAACACTGATAACAGAGAGCTTCTCAGGGAAAGAGAAATGTTGCACTGCACGCTTCCGCTCTCCACCTCAAACGGCAAGATGCTTCCCGTATGACTAATGCATAGGGAAACAAGGAAATATCTTACAGTCTCTGCTCCCCTACCTGTGTAGGGGACACAGTTGACAAGGCAAAGTCACTCTCCTGAGATAACAACATTATCTGCCGATTGTGACTTGAATTAAGGAATGTTGAGTTTAACTGTTTTTTTTTTTTTTTTCCTCTAAGGCTGTATAACATTTCCTGTGTAACCTCCTACATCATTACAACGAAAAGTCAAATGATTTATTTAACTTAAAAAAAATTCTGCAAAACAAGCTTATAGTAAACCATAGTGACCATGATTAAGAGAAGTTTTGGAATGTTATTAAAATCTATGGGGAAGTTTTTTGAGTTAGAAGAATCATAGTTCCGGAAGTTGAATTGCATATAACAAAATAAGAAAACACAGCTACTCTGACCTTAACAATCAACTAGCCCATTAGTACCCTGATGAAAGCTGGGTTCATCATATTGGAGATTTTGAGGACCCCCTGCATGTTCTAAGAGAAAAGACATTTTCCAAATAGTCAAAGATATTTCACAGAGATTCATGCATCAAGCAGAATAGAAAGTAGGAGAAAACATCGCTGTTGAGGATTTTTAGCCACTGATTTATCATTTGTTGACATTCTTTCTACAAGTTCCCCCATTTCTTTACAAGTAACTGCATTAAGTTCTTTCAGTACATATTTTGACAAAATCCAAACAGGAGGGAAAAAGAGAAAAACTGCAGCGAAAATAGTAGCTTACCTTTTCTGGGCATTGCTGGTATCAAACTTTTCTCCAAAACACAAGGCTTTCTTGCTTTGGTTGTCCCATGAATTTAGAAGGCATTAAAACATTTAAAGCAGAAATATGATTATTGCTCAAAGCTGCTCCAGTACAATGCAAAAAAACAACTTGGTGAAAAATAAAGTGCTCGCCTGAGCACGAGAATGTGTTTGAAGCTTGGAGCTCATGCTGTTGTACGAAGTTTTGCAACTGTCTTTCTCAGTTTAGACAGCCTCCCACTCCTTCTTCCAGGCACTTGCCAACTTCCATAATTTAAAGCAACTGTGATCCTTCCCATAATACTCACATTTCAAAGAGCTCAGTATATACACTCGTTAAGAATGGCAGTGTCCTGCGAACCTCAGACAGAGGCATGCGGAAAGCAAGTCCCTCAGGTATCTGAACAATTCTTTCTCTCTTTTATCCACTGCTGGTTGCACCATGTTGCTCGGAGCTCCTTTTGCCTTTTAAAGAGACACCTAAAGACTAAGTGGCATCATCTTGCTGGAAGCAAAAAGAACACTTAGGAAAGTTTATGCCTCCACTTACAGAACGAGCATACTAGTGAAATTGTGTTTATGGATTGCTTTTGCAAAACAGAATTATTTCTATGTGTGGCCCTCATTGACTGGTGTGATAACTAGAAATAATTGTACATGATTTTTTTTTATAAGATGGGAAAATATGGGAAGTGATGTTATTTGGATTGTGGTCTTATTTCAGCTTCATTCCATGTGTGAATCATAAATTCTAGGAAGGACACTTATCTTGCAAGTTCTGTCTATGTAGTTGAATAAATCCTCTGACATTTTAGTCTGCAATCAGCATAAATCCTTTGACATTTTAGCTTATAAGTCTGTTATAAATTTTACTATTTTCGTCCCTTCTCCAACTGCTACTATTCTCTCTCTCTCTCTCTCTTTGTAACACACATGCACACACACACGCACACGAGAATTTGTGAATTCAAATTACAGCCAACTTAAAGTGTGGTTAACTGAAAACGGCAATTAAAAATATTTTATGGTTCTTCTCAAATTAGGACTTGCTCAGTATCTGATAGACAAAGGTGCTTAATAAATATTGAATGAATGGACTATAGCCTATTTCAGACAAATCAAAAGTTTTTAACAATTTAAATTCTCATGTACATTCCTGTTAGGAATAGTTAATATGTCAAAACTTGTATAAAAGTAAACATAGGGGCCAGTGAGATGGCTCAGTGGCGTAAGCGCCTGCCTGGCAAGCGTGAGGGCCCGAGTTTGACTCCTGGATCCCACATACGAAAAAAGGGCCGGTGATATCGCTCAGCGGCACGGGAGCCTGCTGGCACGCGAGGTCCTGAGGTCGACCCCCAGTACCCACAAAAAAAAAAAAAAAAAGTAAACACAGGACAGTGTGTGCCTTTGCCAGACTTAATGAATAGCTATGTAATAAAATCCCCTAAGTAAGTAGAAAACATTAATTAAATAAACAGATCATTCAGTAGAGAATAGAAGTATTGACAGGGGCAAAATCCGTTAAGTACAGTCACTGTGCAGAGTTACGCAAACATGTTTCAGGACAAAAACCTCATTATTTCAAAAGCCATAGATTATTTAATCACCTAAAGTGATTATTATGCAATGCGTAGAGGATAATACCTCTGAATGAAATAGTGCAAAGAGAGAAAATATCTAAATTTATAGGGAAGTCTTTAGGTTTTCTCTGCTGTGAATGCAGATAAAAAGATGAAGTCTACTCTTGCTCTGGATTCTCCTAAGGGAATTCTGCAGGCATAAGTGTATGTGGTGTCATAGCCCTGGGCTCAGATCCTGGATCTGCCTCATTCTAGTATGTGACTTTGGACATGTTCCTTCATTCCTTTAAACTTGATTTTCTTAATGGTGAAAAATTAAATACTACTATTTCAAAATAACCCATTTGCATCTATCTATCTATCTAATCATCTATCATCTATCTATCTATCTATCATCTATCTAAATGCTTGTATTTGACAAATATTTTTAGGTACTGTAGGATGTAGTAGGTACTTAGCAAGACCTATTTATGAGTCACCAAGATTGGGGGATGTTTATCACAGTAGCTAACAAAACTTTTCCTGACTAATACCAAAATTAGTGGCCTATATGCATTGATACTCTGAGACTCAGTAGCGTTGGCCCAATAGTCAGTGGGCAAACGTCAAAGGAACTGATAACGGGAGCTGGAAAGGTGAAGTTCCATGTCTTGCAGTGGCAAAAGATCAGGTGATCTCCACAGCTATGACAGCTTGGAATGTACTATGTGTGTGCTGGCTACTGTTGGCTACATTTATCATGGTGTTTCTAGAATGAGATGAACGCAGGCAAGAAACGTCAAAAATTTAAACATGAATAAAAAGAATAGGGAAGAGAGGGCATATAATTGACACCTTGTAGTAGCTGATCAACATCTTGAGGGGCTAAAAATCCTATCCTGATAAAACTATAGTGTTAAAAACTTTTAGGTCTATACTCCAAATGTCTTTCAAGACTGAAAATAGCTTCTTGCACTAGCAGGAGATGAGCTGCAGGCCTGTGTGGAATCAGGCTCCCCAGCTCCTCCCTTCACAGTGGCCAAGGAGGAGCTGGGGGGCCCTCTCAGAAGGAAGAACTGGTGGCTGCAGAGAATGAGGCAGGAGGAAGTTTCACAATGCCAGACCCAAGGCCTTGGCAATAATGTGCTCCAGCCACAGGGCGTGACCTTTGGTATCTGCCAGGCCAGACTGCACCAATGGCTGCTGCATGTTTCTCATGCTTCCCTTTTCTGAATGGGAATTTTTGTAGTGGTTATCTTATTGCTGTTATACCATTTGTATAGCATGTGTGTGTGTGTGTGTGTGTGTATGTGTGTGTGTGTGTGAGAGAGAGAGAGAGAGAGAGAGAGAGAGAACTTATCCATTTGATTCATAAACCCCTTCCCTTTTAGTTCATAATGGATCTAAAGCTGTTCGCAGCCAGACACACACAGAGAGCTTTACAACTGGGAAGTCCTAGCCTTTGAGCTAAATGCGGTGATGAGATAGAACGTGAGGCTGACTCCTTTGAGGGACATGTCGATGTCCTCTGTGTTTAGAAAGAGGGAAGGAAGTAGACACTTGGTGGCCAGAGAGTAAACTATGGCAGATACTTTCAGTGTTTACTGATATCTGCGTGTTCTTCTATGTTTCCTAGTCTTCCTTGCAGGCAGGTTGACTGCGAGGTTGATTTCTGGCCATCAGGATGTGAGCAGAAGTAATGGGGGCATTTCTGGGTGGAAGTAGAGAAGAGCCCTGTGCCTGCTCCACATTCCTGCTCTGTCCTCTACCCCTGTGGTGGGAAGCAAATGATTCGGAGGAGGGATAGAAGGAACCTCAAGCCTTGAGGCCTCTCTTAGCAGATTGCTGCCCAGGAGAGCTGCCTGATCGACACCAGACGTGGACAAGCTTGTATTATGTTCCTCCGTGAGTTTGGGGTACATTCATCAGAGTTAGCTAGTGCCAAATGCTCTTACTAATAGAGCTACCTTGCAAGTGTTTTGAATGATTAAATGAGACTGTATATATACAGAGTCTGCTGAAAAATGTATACACACTTCAGGAAAAGAAAAACTTGTATAAATACTTTAATACTAAATTTATTGGGACAGCGTGAGGTTAATATAAGTTACCTTTGGCTTCTACAATTACAACGGGTGCTCAAAGTGGTGGCCATTAGTTTCCACATATTTTTTAGTACAGCGAACTGCTGCTTGGGTAACCTTGGTCATTGTGATTGCTTCACATGCATTTTTAATTTCTTCTCTAAGGACCGGCAGTGCAGTCCATTAGTGTCCCACATACGAGGATAACACCATCTGCTGAAAAAAAGGATTGTACTATTTTTCTTTTCCTGAAGTGTGTATACATTTTTTTGTGGACTCTGTATATATGAATATATTTTTATATATAAATGTATATGTGTAGGGAATGCAGAACAGCACCCAACATAATAGTAATTGCACAATAAATAATAGCAATTTTAAAAAACCATGTAATTGAGATTTGAATGAAATACAAAATGCTATGAATATTTAATGTATATAACTTTAGTTTGGAGGTAGTTTGGAGGTAACTACATACCTACAAAACCATCACCACATTAAGCTATAAACATATCCATCCCTCTAAAAACTTCTGCTTACCCTCTTTATTATTTTTCTGTGATAAGAACACATAAGATCTATACAATTAGCAAATTTTTAAGTATTTAATAAGTTTTGTTAACTATAGGTGCTATGGTATATAGATCTCTAGGATTTATTCATCTTTTAAAACTGAAACTTTGTATCCTTTGATAGCTATTTTTATATTAAACATAAATCTCCATTTTCTTGCTCTTGCAAAGTTAATACAGTTCTGAATACTTGTATAAATTGAAAGTTTATAAATTGTTTAGTGATGGGCCAAATAAATGGAACACCATGGAAAGATTAATGAATAAATAGATACTGAAAGCAAAGCTTACTCCCTTCTTAAAAATATTTTTTTACATATTACATGTATTATACACGTATTTTTTTTTTTTTTTGTGGGTACCGGGGGTCGACCTCAGGACCTCGTGCTCCAGCAGTCGCCTGTGCCACTGAGCGATATCACCGGCCCCTTTTTCGTATGTGGGTTCCGGAAGTCGAACTCGGGCCCTCGCGCTTGCCGGGCAGGTGCTTAAGCCGCTGAGCCATCTCACCGGCCCTACTTATACATGTATTAATACACATATATTAAGAAAATCATCCCATGAGTTGTTGTCATATTTCCTAAGCAACCTTCAAAGCAAAGGATAAAAGAATTTATAAACTTCAAGTTACAAGTTAAGTAGTCTCCTTAGCACTTAACTTTACTCACGCAAACATTTGTTTTATCATGTCCTGACTTTGGTTTTTACAGTGGAAATAGGAGAAATGTTCCATTAATGCTAATTGAGATAATTTGTCTAAGACTTGCCCTCCAGTCCGGCCATGTGTTTTTCTTACTGGCTTTGAACTACTTTGAACAGAGGTACAGAAGTTCTGAGTTCATACATTTTTGTTTCTACCTCAGGTATTTGGAGTACTTTTACCAGAAACACAGTTCCTTCATTGCATGAGCTCTTTAAAAACGTTCCGATCCTTTTCCCCTCTGCCATTTTAAAGCAATAGGGACAGTAATTACAATCATTCATTGAGCTTTAACCATATAGCAGGCCCTGCTTTGCTTGTATTATAAATGTATTTGCTTACTTTATCCTCTGAATACTGTAGTCCAGTGAAGTAAGTAATAACATTATCATTTTACAGATAAGGAATGGGAAGAACAGAGAGAGGTGAAGTGACCAGGTCATGGTCACAAAGCCAGTGGAAGCCAATCTAGGATTTGAACCTAGGCTGTCTGGTTCCAGCAATACAGTGCTAATGAAAACATATTCTCCATTCTGAACAAAGAGAATATACTTAAACAGTATATTTTCCTTAGTATCAACTGCTAAGATTGATATCTGAGATGAGTACAGCTTACTTCTGAAAGATCTCTTAAACTAACTATAGCCAGTTGTTATTCTTGGAAAACAAACATGTTCCTATGTGAATGCAATTATGAAGTTCGAAAGTTACATTTTTCATATATTCAGTTTTGTGCTCTTCTGGTTAACTTTATTTCTTCTCCTGAGCTTGCACGCAGCAGCCAAGTTTCAAATTATATCTTGAAACCCAGGTGGCTTTTACTGGATTTTGTCAAAAAGCCTTTCCTGAGTTCTATCAAACACGTGAACACATCAAGGAAGAGGGCCAAGGAGAAATGAACCTTGCTGGGCAATCACCTTTCTCTTGGAAGACATTATTACAGCTTGGAGAGCAGGGATTAACTGGCTTGATCTTTATTCAGAGTGAGGAGAAAAACCAATCCCAACTTCAGGATGAAATCACAGAAGGTGGTGACCGTCCTCATGCCAGATGATACACAGATGCCTACCGTGTTCTTGTCACTGTTGAGTATTGAAGACACCGAAGGGGCGGAAGTCATTTCTTCAAGCTTGCAGTTTCTGATTCATCTTTTATGGCTTTTGGCCATGGTGAGTGCTATAATTTGGATCTCAAATGTCCCCAGAGGCCCATGTGTTAAATGTTTCTTCCCCAAAGTGGAACTGTTGGAAGGTGGTGGAACATTTGTGGGGTGAAGTCTGGTGTGAAGTCTTTAGGTCACTGAGGGCATACCCCAAAAGGAATTCTGGGACCTCAGACCCTTCCTTTCTCCTTGCTTCCTAGCCATGAAATGAACAATTTTGCCCTGTCATACATCCCACCATGATGCGCTTAGCTCTCACTGCAGGCCCAATGACGCCCCCCAAATGGGGCCCACTACAGACTGAAAACTCCATGGTTGTGAGCTAAAATAATATTTTGTCTTTATAAGTTTATTATCTCAGGCATGTTGTTAGAGGAATGGAAAGCTGACTCATACAGTAAGTAAATATGAAGGCACTTTTTAAATTTCTTGCTGATTTAGGGTAGCATTATTGTAGATAGGTAAAACTGGGAAAAGCGTCTAAAAAATTTCTAGTAGTAGGATTGTAGATTTGGAAGGAGACTGGAGAGTGTTCTAATTCACTCTCTCACTCTACTTCTGATTATCTGCACAGCCTCGGAAGATGGCTACCATTTCTACTCAACTACTTTAGAGAAAGGGGCCCACAGCTTCCCAAGGCATAAAATAATTCTCTGAGCAGTAGTGAATACTTGTACTTAATTTTCCACATATAAGAGACTTTCAGATGTCCGAAAGCAACTCATACCCTCCTCCCTTCCCCACCAATTTCATCTTCCTCTTCCTTTCTCTGAGTTCAGTAATTCTAGCTTTTTCAGCTGCTATTTATGCAACACGCTTTCAATTAGGTTACCAACTTGGTAGGCTGCCTTCCAGTGAGCTGATGTCCAATCAGTGGTTAAATGACTGCGGAGTGGTGGAGTAAGGGGACCAAAAATCAATCTCAACTCCATCAACTTCAGAATCACGTTGCTACTTTTGGCCTCTGCATATGTGACGAGCTGTACATCACAACGTCAGAGACATTCAACCCTTGCCTAGGGTCCCTCTGCAGGATCTCCTTTTGTGAGTCGATTTTTCACCATTGAGGATCGATAGAACCAATCCAATCTCTCCTGTGCCATGATGCTTTTCTAATGCCTCTTGGCTCTTTGTTTCTGGAAATAGTGCATTCCCCTCAGATTTGATATCCCTAAGCCAAAACTATTTTCCCTCAAATTCACTCTTCCTGAGTTGCCTAGTTTTGCCATTTATACCACCATCCTCTCAAGTGCTTAGGGTTTTAAACACATGTTATCTGTTTTATTTTTTTTCTTTTCCCTAAGCATTCCATTATCATATCTTGAATGTCTTTTATTATATCTCTAAAATTGGCATCATGGGGCAATTTTATTTTTATCCCAGTGATTTCCTGGAGTATCATCTGCAGAATCATACCTTTGAAATCTTGTGTGAAATGAGTATATGGTAAAATAAGTTTGGATGACAATAATTATACGTAGGAATTTCTAAGAAGAGGAAATCAGTTAATTATTTCTACATTTATATCCCCCCACATTCAGTAAATTAAAATAGTTACCACTGATTATTCTTCGTAACTCCATGGGCTATCTGGGCTGTTCTGCTGATCTTGATGATGCTCGGCCAGGTAGTTCCTTAGTCTTGACCGAGACTGACACCTATGGCTAGCAGTCTTCTGGCTGTTGGTGGATCTATGATGCCGTTGGCTGGGAAAACTGGCTCTGCTCCATGTGTCTCACTCTCTGGCAGGACACTCAGGACACATCCTTGGACAATTGTAAGAGTCCAAGAGCAGAGGTAGAAATATGCAGATGCTTTCTCAAGTCTTTGCTTGTATCAAGTTTCCTGTTGACTGATTGGCACAAGCAAGTCTCATGTCCAAGGCCAGAGTCAGTGTGAAAGGGTCTATTAAAACCATGACGTCTTAGCCTGTATTCTGTTGCTACAATAAAATAGCTAAGGCTGGATACTTATAAAGTAAGAGGTTTATTGGGCTAATGATTCTGGTGGCTAGTGGGTCCAAAGAGTGTGGCACCAGTGTGCTGCTGAGGGCTTCCTGGCTGCATCTCAGCATGGTGAGAAGCAAAAAGGGCACAGAGGCATGCAGAAGAGACCAAGTACATGGGCTGGGCTTGCTTTAGGACAATCTACTCTCATGAGAACTAACTGGGTCCCATGAGAACTACATACATCTCTTCTAAGGGTGCTATCTCCAGTGACCTAGCTATCATCCAGTAGGTCTTATCTCTTAAAGGTTCTACCACCTGAACATCACCACACTGGGACCCAGCTTCCAGAATACGAACCTTTGGGGGACACACTTAAAGCATGAGACCCAGACATAGGAAAGGAAAAGAAATTGGTACCATGGATGCATTCAGTCTTCTACTAAGTGGTAACATGTTCCATGTTTTCCTAAGAAACATTTGACTCAAAGAATGCTTATTTTGAAAGCACATTGTAATAAAAATATTGTACAAAGCACATTTGTAAAAGGCTGTTCTAAGTTAATGATATTTGAGAGGAGACATAGACTTGTCCCTTTGTTCACATCTCATCTTCAGCTCACAGACAAAAAAGACATAATACTACTGGTTCCCTTTTTAAAAATTTCCCTTCCATTTTCTAGTTTCCCTCTAACAGAGAAGAAGTTACAATTTCTCTTGGTCCAAGGCTGAAACTCACCAACCATATTTCACTAGTGAGTTCTCTCCATCTTCTCTGGTAGACGAAGAAATTATTTATCTTCTCAGGGTGGGCAAATGTCTTGTTTAACTTCTTTCTTCTTTGCAGGTGAAGTGGGTTTTCGGTCTTCTTTTTCTGTGTAGGTACAGGAAAATCAGCTGTTCAAAGGGTAGGTCCATCATTCTTTTACTCTGTTGTAGATTTTTGATCTATATAGTTGATTAAGAACCCAGGTTTAGTGTTGGCTTTACAGGTTTGGGGGTGGGAAGCTGAGAGTAGTAATGTTTACTTCTACCTTGACACATAAGGTATTTTCAGACATCAGTTTCTCTTCTCCCAAGCTAACAGAGTGGTATTAATGGGCTCTCTCTCGGCTGTTAATAAAAGTACAACTTTATTCCTCACTTGGCTGCTAATCCTTGCTTGCGTAGCTCTCTTGGCAGAGTAAAGCAACGCTTACAAGGACACTCAATTCTTTCAAGATGCAGTCGTTTATCTCACTCACAGGGTACTTACCACTTTCTGCTTTATGTCATAGTTCTTCATGTATGTGCCTCTCCCCAAACGAAATATGAATTCCTCAAGGGCTGGAATCATGTCTTAAACTTCTTTATATCTTCCTAATATCCAGGGTGTCTCACATAACATCTTGTGTTTATATACCTAGTAAAACAGTTGCCAAATGAAACAACATAAGGTTAAAACAAATTTGAAAGGTTATGTTGTGAAAATATGGTCAGATGTATGAAGCAAATTTGAGGTATGCATGCATATTTTTACCCATTTTCAGGCAATCATTAAGTGCTACCAGATATGATGCTTGGAACAGGATGTTAGCATATTGTGAATCCCAACGAAAAGACAGATAGGATATGAGAAATTGAAATGATTATATTCTGATGGTAATTTATCACCAGAATGAAAGAGGAAATGGGAAAAAAGTCAAAAAATTTTTTGCTTGGATTTGGTTTCAGGGATGGATAGAATTCTTGGCTCAGCTTTTATTTTGCCTTCATGGACAAACAGACTTGATTATGGAGTGTGATTCTTTCAGTTCACAAAGGGTCAAAATAAAATGTTACACAACCCATGAGAGGATAAATCTTCAAATTTTTTCAGAATTAGCCAAAACTTGACATCATATATTTTCATTAATAGTTGTGCTCCTTTAAATTTGCATTATACTTTATGTCATAAGCTTCATTCTTACTAGGCTGTACTTGGAAGAAAGCTAATAGTTCAATAATAAGCATGGTGTATACTTTTTTTGTGTGTGTGGGTACTGGGAGTCGAACTCAGGACCTCGTGCTTGCCAGGCAGACACTTATGCTGCTGAGCTATCTCACTGGCCCCTATACTTTTTAATGTTATCAAAATTTACAAAAATTCTAGCATGAAGGTGATGAGGCTTTGTTAGGTAAATTCTGCTTTTGGAGTTTGACTAATACACACATTCAAATTCAAACATATCAACCAGGAATGTAGATTTATGGGAGGTTTTCTGAGGAGATCGTGTGAAGACTACTTCTTGCACTGCTATGGTTTGGATATGGTTCGAGAGTTTTCCTAGGGACCATGTGTTGGAAGCTTCATCTCCAGGGTGGTGGTATTAGTAGGTGGTAGAAACTTTAAGAAGAGGGGCCAGCTGAGATGTCTTTAGTTTACTGGGGCCATGCCCTTGTAAAGGACAAAAGTAGTTCTTTTACAACTCCTTGATAATTCTCAAGAGACAATGGTAATAAAAAGAGCAAACCTGATCCCTGCCTGTCTCTCTTCCTCCTACCTCACTCTGTGATCCTTCTTTTCACACAAATCCTACCATTATCTATGAAGTCCTGACCAGAGTCAACCTGATGTGGGTACCATGTTCTTGAATCTCCAGAACCGTGAGCCAAAAATGTGTTAGATACATGTGCCAGCTCTCCATGATGAATGTGATCATTATGTACTGCAAACATATACCAATAAAAATTACAAAAAGAAATCTTTCCTTTTTTCCTAAGTTAGCTTGTCTCAAGTACTTTGTTATGGTAATGAGAGGCTGACTAACTTATACATGAAATGGTGAGATTTAATTACAGGAATGCTGAGGTCCGAATTGTGTTCTCCCGATTCCCTTGTTGAAGCCCCAGCTCTCAATCTGATGGTAATTGGAGATGGGATGTTCGGGAGGTAATCAGGTTTTGATGAGGTCATGGCAATGGGCCTTCATAAGGGGATCAGCGTCTTCACGAGAAGAAACACTAGAAAGCTTGCTTCCTTTTTTTTGGTCATGCAAGGACATGGAGGCGGCAGCAATCTGCCCAGCAGAAAGAGAGATCTCACTAGGGAACTGAGGTCAGCTGGCACCTTGATCGTGGACTCCTCAGCTTCCAGAACTGTGGAAAATGAATTTTAGCTGTTTATGACATCCAGTGTATGGTATTTTGTTCTGGCAGCCCAAGCAGACTAATACAGTTATAAGCTAATGCAGTTATAGGCTGCTATAGGTAATCACACCGGTAAACTAGGAGTAAACTAGGACCATTCTAGGCACAGCGGACTACATGGATATCTACTCGTTAACCTCTCCTTGGTCCTGAGTCCAGGTCTTCTCTCTTTCAACCTTAACGAGTGTCTGAAATGTTCATGACATCAGGGAAATTTAAATTAAAAATATTGTGAGGTAATACTGCATAATTCCTAGCATGGCTAAAGACTGGCAGCACTGAGTTGGCAAATGTGTAGCAAGTGGAACCCACATGCCATACTAGTGGCTAAATGATAAAACCGCAAAAGACAACTCTTTGTCACTTGCATATAAAGTTAAATTTACCCGTATCATGAAATCCATAAATTATATTCAAGACTAATGAAAGACTAGATTTACTAAAAGTTGATTTTAAAATACTCATAACAGTATAGTTCATGTTAGCAAAAAACTGGAAGTAAAAATATTTTAAGTGAATAGATAAACGATTTGTACTGTCTCCATAGTATATCTACATGAAGGATCATTGTTCAGCAACAGACCTGGAAACAACTTGAATGTTCATTAAAGGGTAAATGAATAAATTGTGATAAATCCCCACAATGGAATAATATTCAGCAGAAAAAAGGCTGACATCTGCTCTTTGTTACAATGGAGAAATCAAAAACTCTAAGAAACCAGATACAAAGGAGAATATTCTGTAATGATTCAATTATATGAAATTCTAGGACAGGCAAAATCAGTTGATACTTATGCAGCAGATCAGTGTTACCTGGAGCAGGGGTCGTGGTGGAGGCTGAATGCAAGAGGGTCCCAGGGAAACTTCTGAAGTTTTGGGGACAATCTAACTTGATTATGGTGGGTGTTACAAAGGTAGACAGTTGTCACAACCAGCTGAGCTGTACATAGGAAATGGTTGAATTTATTAATGTAAACAAAGTTGATTTAGAAAGAAAGAAATTCTTGAAAATAATTTCTGAAATCATCTTGAGAATTCTGGCTCTTGCCCTCAGCTTGCATACGCCCTTTAGAACACTGAATGCTGCACTATTTGGCAAAAATTAGGAATATTTGTTGATTTTTAAATATGCTCTCAGGTGTCCTCAGTTCATCGCTCCACAGACACACATTTGACAAATGTTAGAAAAGCTTGAAATCCACTGTGATTTTGATAGTTGTTTTGAATTATTAACTCTAAGCTTGTCTAATTTTATACATTTATTTTAATTTGTTTACTTATCTAAGCTCAGTGTTGTAAACCAAAAATTCTAAAATTTTTGTTGGCTCCAGTCACCCTGTCCTTGGGACTACTTTCCTGGCTCATCTTTACCCGCTCTTTATGAAGCCTTCCATCGTCCTGAATTTTGATGCCACATAACAATAAAAATCCAGGCTAGAACTAACTAAGCACCAACTTAAGTGACGATTGGTCATTAAATCATCCCAACTAGAAGCTGCCAGCATAACTCAGAGGGTGGAGACTGGCATCTGGCGGCCAGCTGCTCAGACTCTGTTAAAAAGAGAGACTTTAAAGCCTTCCAGATGGAACAAAGTATGCAGGTGGCATCATTTAACTTGATGACATTACTCATCAGCTTTCAGAAACTGAGTCCCCAAGAGTTTTCCATTTGAGCAGTTAAAATATCGAAAGAGAAAGTCTGACGGTAAACTGAGGGATCTCAGTCAATTCCAGCAGGAATTGCGTCCCATAGCTGGAGGGGCCCTCGTGATTACTGAACCCAGTTGCCTGCTAGGCATGAGGTGGGACTGCAGAGAGTAGCAAACGCAGTGTTCCTCCAGGCCACCTCTTCTTGGCCCTCTCCAATGGCACCAGCTTTGCTGGCTTTTGCTCAGTGATTAGATCTGGTTCTCCACCCAGCCCTGAGGACTGACAGCAGAACCTGGAGCTACCAGAGCTGAAAACTTTCCTTCCCAGATGGTTTCCAGGTATCTGAATGCTCCCTTCATGGGTTCACGCTTACCTCTCACTGCTGTTTCCAGGGCAGCAGCCTTGACCAGAAGTGTCATGGAGTTATTTTACTCCAACCAAAGTTTCTCAAAAGCTGCGAATCAGAGCTAACTCATGCTATTTCCAATGCCAGCTACTAATGCCAGGTCTAGAATGTACATTTCCTGCTTTTGAGAAGTTCTACATCACCCCCAGGGTGTGATTCGAGACATTTTAGAGCTCAGACCCCTGATCCAAGAACATGGTCTCGAAAGTTATTTAAACGCCATCTGTTCAGATTTATTTCTCTACGTTGTAAACCACTCGGGAAAGATTTTCTGAGCCTCCTAGATCAGTTACGGTCACCGTACCACCAGCTCCTGGGGTTCTCAGCCGATCTTTTACTGTCGATGTGCCACTCCAGGGAAGATAGTGTTTTTTGTTGGTCCTTTCACAATGAGCAAGCCTGTCACACAGCAGCAAGTCAATGCCTAAATAAATTACTGAACAAATTAGTCATTCTAGCGGTCTCTTGCACTTTGGTAAAAATGAACTTAATACCAGAGTTGCTTTTCTAATAATCCACTAAAAATAGCCTCTTGAAGTGAGCAAAATATTATTTGGAGGGAGAAGGCAGGGGTGAAACATGTGAATTTTATTCAGGAGTTTGGGTTCAAACACTGGTTGTTTTGTGCACTTGCCATGTGACAGGGTGCTGAAGTTCTTTGAGTCTCAGCTTGATCATCCTCAGCAGGAAACATCCACACCTAAGCTGTTTGGAGAATTTAATGAACAATGGCCAATCTCAAATGAGCAATGTTTGTGCCATGTATTTTAAGAACTGATGGTGTGAGTGAGTCCACAATTTAAATACTGTAAAACAGTGTTTCCAGAGATGTAATGGGAATCGGTGGTGTAGTAGGTGTAACTCAAAGATGACCTTCCAGGCTTTCAAAGATGTTGCACCTGAATCCCAGGGGCCCGTGAATGTGTGAGGTCTCATTATAGTGATGTCTGATTTTATGACATCGTTGACTTTCTGGGGGGGGTTATCTGATGTAGGAGTGATCTGATCACATGAGTCCTTACAAGCAGAGGGTTTTCTCCCATTGGGGGCAGCTCAGGACACCAAAGAGGTTTGAAGCAAAAGATGTGCAGTAAGTGTATTCTATGCACTGCAACTTTGCACATGGAGGAAGCCCCATTAGAAGACTCTTGGACAGCCTTTTGGGGCTAGGAGCAACCCAGCTCATAACCAGTAAAGCAGAAAGGACCTCAGTCCTACAGTGTCAGTGCAAATATATTCTGCCAACAACCTCGATGAGCTTAAAGTAGATTTTTTCTGCAGGGTCTTCAGAACAAGAGCCCACCCCGGCCAACACCCTGATTTCATATGTGTAAGACTCTGAGTCAGAACCCAGCCCACTCCCACCGCACCTTACTCTCAACTCTGAACTACAGAACTGTGAGATAATGAATAGGTGTTTTCAGCTGCCAAGTTCAGGGTGCTTTATGACACTAATATAGAAAGGGAGTGCACCAGTGGTTCATCCTAGGATGAGGACTCTGATTCTGCAGGGCTAGGTGGAGTCTGGGATTCTGAATTTCTAACAAAGTCCAAAATGATGCCAATGCTGCTGGCCCAGGGCTTAAATTTTGGGCTGGAGACTCAACACATGCATTATAATGAGGTCAGTTGCTATAGCTTGGGCAAATGTCTCCCACATGTCTGCATGTTAAAGTCTTGGACCCTAGGTGGGGCTATTGGGAGATGATGGAAACTTTAGGAGATGGGGCAAGTGGGGGAGATCCTCAGGTCATTAGCGATGTGGCTTTAAATGGGATTGCAGGACTTTGGCCCTTTTCTCTTCTGATTTCTCTTTTTGCATCCTGGCTCACGAAAGGAGTGGTTTGCTGTACTATACACACCTCTCCCATGATGCTCTTCCTTACCACAGGCTCAAAGCAATGGGATCATTTAATCTTGGATGAGAAAACCTCTTTCTATAAATTAATCGCCTCAGTTACTTTGTTATAGTGATGAAAGCTGACTAATACATCAGTCAAACCCTTTTTTCCTCTAGTAATATTCCATTTAGAAAATAAGTGTAATCTTGTTAGCAACTTTTTTCTTGATAGCTTTTTTTCTAGGAATGTTTTTGTAGCTTTCCTATTTAAAAAATATTCACTTGTCTTTCTGTCTTTCATTCCCTCCCACTATTTGGCTCTGATTCTCTGGAGAACTCTAACAGACAGAAGTTAAGAGGAACAATGGCACACTGGAAGAACAGGTTGAATATCTCTTATCTAAACTGCTTAAGACCAGAACAAGTGTTTTAGATTTCAGACTTGGAATATTTGAATGTATATTATACATATATTTTAAAACATTATATCTATCTATCTATCTATCTATCTATCTATCTATCTATCTATCTATCTCTCTAACATCTATCTATGTATCTCTATCTATCTATCTACCTACCTATCCATCTGAAGTAACTTGGGGATGGGACCCCAGTCTAAAACACAATATTCATTTTGCTTCATATACATTTTACATAGCTTAAAAGTGATTTATACAATATATTTGAGTGCCTGAATTTTGACTACGCTGTGTCATATGTAGAATATGAGGTCATGTGTAGAATTTTCCACTTGTGGTATTGTGTAGCGATGCACATTTTTTTTGAATTTTGGCACATTTGGGATTTTGATTATGGATATACATCTGTATTAATAAATGTTCACTTTTATTTTTGATGAGTACTCCTCCACATCACAGTAAAATGGACTGAGGGATATAAGATGGGAAAATTCATTGTAGATTCCAATACTTCATTTCCTTTCTTTGGCCATGTCTGCTGCTTAATTCCTTCCCCTACTTAAAGGGTGGATGTGCTTAATTCCTTCCCCTACTTAAAGGGTGGATGATGGTGAGGATTTGGCAGGTTTCAATAATTATGGATGATAGAGGTAATTATCTTGGACATAAGCAGCCAAATTGAAGATCTGGTTATAATCACTCTGTGAAGGGAACCCACAAATAATTATTGGAGGAGGATGGACAGGAAGGAAGTACTTCTCCTGAAATAATGCCAAGAATGAAAATGATATTGGTGCTGGTCTGTGCCCTTTGAAGTGATTGTTTCTCATTGCCCACATCTGTCTTCCAATGGGCTTGTCAACAGCTCTGCAAACTGAAGACGCCAAGGACTGGCTGGCAGTTCTGGATGTACATCGAACAATCACTTTGTGTGGGAGGAAACGAGAAGTGCCTGCCTTTAAAAATAGCAGCAATCTTGTATATTTGCACAGATTTTGCAGTGTAAGAAGTGGCTTAATTTCCATTAGCTCATCTAAATTTTACCAGCAGAGTATCACTATCTTTATTTATAAATGAGGGCTTGGATACATCAATACTGTGGATTTATTCTTTCTGAAAGTTTGCTCAGCAAGACAAATACAGACCCTAGATTGAACCCAGTTGCCTCTGGTTTTAGGGATAGTTCCTTTCCATCTGCAATAGCCATCCTGTTATATTACCTACATATTTCAGAAGGTTGCCAAAATCATTGGCATCTGGGGATAACAGAAATTTTTCTTTGATCTTTCTTTCTGGGATGAGTAGAGAAGCCTAATGATTAGGGAGAACCTCAAGGGGTGTGGGGCCTTTGGATGCTGGAAACATATTGTGACCAGAACAGAAAGGAAGGTGGGGAGTTAGCAAGGAGATGGGGCCTGGAAATGCATAATTAGGTTACAGTTATTAGCTTTCCAGAAATCAGACCAGTTAGGTTAAGGGGATTATTATGAATTTTTAGTATAGGACAGAAATGAATTTTTAGAAAGAAATTAATTCTCTTGCGGGTGGTGAGGAACATTAACACATCCTGGAGAAGCTCCAAATCTAACGTTTTTTGTGGGGGCAGGAAAATGAGATAGCTCACTGGCTTGTTTCCAGGCCAGTGGAGAGACAAGCTCACTCTAGAGAATCGGTGAGTCTGGCCAAGCAACACATCTGTAGGTCAAGTTCTGGAGGCCACTAGTTTCCTATCCCTGTTTCTAGGCCCAAACAGGTATGTCCTCCTAATTCAGAAGGCAAGAATTTATGTTCCCTCTACTTGGGGGAATTGGAAGATCATTAATTTAGAGCCTGCCTCTCCCCTCTCAGTGGGAAGGCACAGAAGCTTATGATGGTGAGTAGGAAAGATGTCCACTGCGGCAACATTTTGCACAACACAGAAGAGACTGAAGTGGACCGGGGCTTTGGTAATGAAATCTCAGGCTGCATGTTACCAAAGAGCAAAGGGGCTCAAGCAGGTCAAAGGCTCCACTCTTGATTATTTCTCCTCAGCCTCCACTCTGTAACCCCTACCTCTGATCACCAAGGTTGTATAGCTTTGAAACAATTTCTAAACCTATGTTTTAGTTGAAACCTTTATTGACGCCAGCATTGTCTTAGTTAGGACGGCTATAACAAACTATAACAACATAAATTTATTTCTTAAGGTTCTAGAGGCTGGAAGTCTGAGATCAGGTTGTTGGCTGGATTCTTGCGAGGGCTCTCTTTTGAGTTACAGACTACCAACTTCTCACTGTGTCCTCATATAGTGGAAAGAGAGCTCTTTGTGGTCCCTTTCATTACAGCATTAATTCTATTCATGCGATTTCATTTGCATTACCTAATCATCTCCCAGAGGCCCCACCTCTTAACGCTGACACCTGGAAAGCTAGGAATTCAACGTGAAATCGAGAAGATACAACATTCAGTTCATTGCAAATATCCACTTATTTCTGGGAAAGGCAGTAGAGAAAGTGTCCAGGTTAGGTGTCTGATGGTTCCTTCCTATACTGGGTTGAATAGAGTCATCCAAAATTTCACGTCCACTAGGAATTACAGGATGTGGCCATAGTTAGAAGTAGGGTCTTTTCAAATGTAACTACCTCAAACATCTTGAGATGAAGAGATCATCCTAAATTACCCAGATAGGTCCTGTCTTTGTCACTTCCCTCGTCCCTCGTGGGACAAAATATCCGACACTCTCAACTTAAAGGAGAGGATTATTTTGGTTAATTGTTTCAGAAATTTTAGTTCATGGTAGGCAGGGTTAGAACACAGAAATATCATGGCAGAAAGGCTGGGTGGAAGAAAGCTGCTCATGATTTGGTGGCCAGGAAGCAAAGAGAGCAGGAAGAGGATAGGGAGGGAGATAAACCCTTCCAAGTCGTGCCCCTAGTGATCTGCCTCTTCCAACCCCATCACAACTTTTAACAGCAAGTCAGCTATTTTGCACCCTGAGTTAATCACCTTCCAAAAGCCCTGCCTATGAAAGCATGAGGTGTTTGGGGGCATTCTCGGTCTAAACCATAACAAGTCCTAAATTCAATAAGAAGTCTCCTTATAAAAGACACATTGTGGAGAGACAGAGAAGAAGATGAAGAGAAGGTCACACAATGATGGAGGCAGACCCTGAAGTGATGTGGCCATGAAACAAGGAATTTCTGGAGCCACCAGAAGCTGGAAAATGTCAGATTGTCCCCTTGAGCCTTCAGAATTAGCACGGCCATGACAACACCTTAACTTAGAACTTTCAGCCTCCAGAACTGTGAGAGAATACATTTCTGTTGTTTTAAGCCACGGAGTTTGTAGCAATTTGTTACAGCAGCCCAGGGAGCTAATGTACATTTTTGTGGTCCCCACAGGTAGTAGCCTGTGTCCTGAGAAGTGGGGACTTCATTTGTGAGCAGTAAAACAGAAGGGCTAGCCGGGTTCAAATGCTGCCTCTACTGTTTACCAGCTGTGTGACCTTAGACACATTACTTAGTTCACTATACCTCAGTTTTCTCATCTGCAAAAGGAGGACAGTAGTAAAATCTGCTTCATGCAATGGTTATGAGAGGTCGGATTAGGTAGTAACAAACCCTCCCAGATCTCAGTGGTTTATGAAAGTAGAGGCTTATATCTGTCTTACATTCCAAATTCATTGTGCTTGGCTTTTCCGCTCTATATTGTCAGAAGTTCATTATTAAAATCACCTACCTTGCTTCTAAAGTTAAAGAAAAAATTAGTTAACACCCAACCTTTGGCTATTACCATCCATGTGACCCTGAGAAAAACAGATAGTCTCTCTGAGGCTCAGTTTCTCATCAAAAAATTAGAGATTGCACTGCAGAAGGTATGTGTGAAACTGCTTCTTAATGAAGCATGCTGAGTAGAAGGTGAAAATTGAAAATTGCTAGTACCGTGGCAGAGGGGTAAGAGCTTGGAGGGACTGACGCTCAGCTGTTCAGCCTGGAAGCCACCCACATCATTTCGATCACAACCCATTGGTCAAAGCTCATCACAAGACCTTGCCCAACCCCAGGGGTTTTGAAAGTGCCTGGAATGTGGGAAAATGAATCTATTTGGTGCACATAATTCACAGCTAATTTATAGGGCTATTGTGCGAGTTACATGAGTCATTACCTATCACACCCTTACAGTACATCCGACAGAGTCAGTGCTCAGTGGTGTTTATTTAAATAAGCCCTTCTGTGCAAAGGACACTCCCCTGAGACAGAAAAGGCAGGCACAGGGCAGGTTGTGCTAAGACACAAAAGCCAGCCCCAGCGCTGCATCTCCTGGACCCATAGTACTGAAACAGGCTCTGATGCCAACTGACCTGGGACTTCTGGCATGTTCCCTTCCTTCTCTGCCCACTTCTTTCTCGGTGCAATGAGAGTAGGAGCATGACACGGAGGGCCTCTCTTTAAGCTGGGAGCAGTTCAGAATCCGAGCAGTGGGTGAGCTTTTCTGCCTCGTGAAGGAGATAGGGGATTTTGAAGGGTTTGTAAAAGAAGCAGCAGAAGCAAATCAGACTTCAAAGCTGTCCTCAAATAGGAAGGGAGCCAAGTACCGCATCTCTGCAGGTTTACAGAAGAGCCCTTGTGCAGAGCAGGCTGAACTCCAAATCCCTAGGATCATGGGCCACAGCATCACAGAGTAGGCATCTTGTGTCATCCGACTCACCCGACTCTCCAGGGACACTTGCCTTTTGGTCACTTTTTACTTTCGATGAATAATTTCCTTGTTTTCCAAAATATTATTGAGTGGATTTGAGTAAACGTCTTTGTTTCCATGGGAAAAACTTCCCTCATTTTTTGAAGTCACATGGATGTTGATGCAGGGAGGATGACTGGGTGTGTGAATGTTGATGACAGAATACGGCGCTGATCCAAGAAGGAAAGAGGCTTGGTTTTATTTTCTGTAGAAGAAACGCCAGGAGAAATCCCATTTTCATTAATCAAGGGACTGCTGTATGCTGGACCCTGCTGTGGTAGCTGGGGACTTGGCAGTGATCCCAGCAGCCTTTTGTGTCTTTGTCTTCCTGGCGATGGTGGGGAGGGAGGTCAGGAGATACCAGCCTGGACGCTGAAGACCTCCAGAAAGCATGCTGGAGAGAACAGTCTGTTAAACTGAGATTTGGCTGGAAGTTTGGAGTTGTGTGGTTGGCTCATCATGACCTAACTATGATAAATCATGAACTATTTTAAACTTTTCAGTAAGAATGATTGGCCATTTATTTGTCTTTTTGCTATTGGCATACGGTTACCAACCACCAACTTTGGGGAACACTTTTTCTAAGCCTCAGACATAGTGATGCATAAGATAACAAAAAAAAAAAAAAAAAAAAAAAAGGTTTTCCTTCCCTTCCCTGACCCCAGGGAATGTCCTAGAAGAAAGTTTGACAGACCTCAAAGCAGTGAGCAAAGACCTTATTTTACCAATTCTTAGATGTGCATCTTCAAAACTTTCAACTTGGAAATGATTTCAGACTCAGGGAAGTTGCAATAAGAGTAGAACTAGAAAATATATGTATGGACTCAATGTACAGTGCTCTCTGGTACATGTTTGATAACAAGTTTCTTGAAAAAAAACAAACAGCACAAAGAAGGCTTTGTTTTGTAGCATTTAGTGATTTCCTCAGTCTAGGGGTAAATATTCCATCTACAGTCAATTTTAAGCTAGCGATGTGATGCCACTGAATGAGCAGTTGACAGTACGAACAGCAAATGCAAATAACCTCAAAGACGCATAAGAATAAAGTGTAGTGAAATAATTAAGGAATATGAGTTTTACAGGTCACTTTTGTCTTTAATATTATTTATTTAATTTTAATAATTGTTGGGTTAAAAAACTGGCTCACAAAATGCTGGGAATTATAAAACTCGGTTCTCTGAGCTGGTACAACCGTCTGTAGCACAACACAGACACACATGTGCACGCACATACACATACACAGGCATATACACACGTGTGCGTGTTCTGGAAGTCATGAGTTTGCAGGAGCTGCAAGCTCCTCCTCTGAGCCAGGCGGGTGTTTCTTGCTTTCCTTCACTCTGTATTTGAATGTTTTCCTTCCTTAGCGAGAACCAAAACCCTGGATCCCAAGAACAAGTCAACACAGTACTCATCTGCTTGGTCTTGTCATACAAGTAAACTGCTTCACCCATTCCACCGGGGAAAGCAAACTTTCCGGCAGAGTCCCGCAGGCCTCAGCTCCACTCTCGACCAAGGGACACACTCACGCGCCGTGCGGCTTACTGGGATTAGTCACACGGCCGCCGCAAAGTATGGTTCTTTTTTTTTTTTTTTTCTTGGCATTCATTTTCAATGCATTTGGGTTTGTTTATTTTCGTTTGCTTTCCATGTTAGGTTTCCATTCCTCTCTCCCATCCTTTGTTGATTTAAATTTTTGAAAAAATTGTGTGGGGCGTAGACATGCTTCTGAAAGTCAAGTCCATATAAAAATTCAGAAAATGTGCTCACTGCCTCAGACCTTCTATCCTGTTCTCCTTCCCAGCTTCAAGATTCTCTACATTGTCCTTCCTGGGTCTCTCTTTTTATGATAAGCAGTTACATATTTTTTTTCCTTGTTTCTTTTTCTTTTCTTTTTTTTTTTTTAATGCGGGTACAAGGAGTTGAACTCAGGACCTCATGCTTGCCAGGCAGGTGCTTATGCTGCTGAGCCATCTCACCAGCCCTTCTTTTTCTACTGTAGACAAAAATAGTAGACTCCACAGGATTTTTTGTACTTTGTTTTTGCCCTTTAGTGTTATCTTCTGCAAATTGGTCCACATCACCTCCTTGACTTCGTCATCTTTATATCCAGCTGCGTAGTACTCCATTGAGTGTGTTCACTATAGTTTATTCAACACATATCCTACACATATTCAACACATATCCATGGAGATTCATGCCATTTCTAACATAAATGTAATTTTATGAAGTCTATGTTTGGAGTAAGTTCCCAGATGTGAGATTGCCAGGCTGATGGGTACATGCTTTATGTTGTTTGGAGGGGTTGATAAATTTCCCTCTAGGAGGCTGCATTTATCATCCCGCGGCCTCCAGCGGTGTATGAGAGAGCCTGTCTCCCCTCGTCGTCACCAGCACTGTGCACTGTCAGGTATTGGAATTCCTGTCAATAGGATGTGAGAAATGCTGTCTCAGTGTAGTTTTAATTCACATTTCTTTTATTATAAATGAAACTGAATATCTTTCAATATGCTTAGGGGCCAATTTTATATCTCTTTGTATAAGTAGTTAGGTGAATTTTCTCCCACTTTTTTGAAACTTCTGAGAGGTACATGCGGTAGTGATGATGTCGTAATTTAATTGGTAGCATTTTATGGAACGTGATGCATCTTACAAGCTTGGGATTTGAGCCCTGATAAAATATGGCAGATAAATAAGAAAATATGTCAAGTTTGATAATTGCTTCAAGAAATAAACATGATACTACAGAGGAGAGGCTCTAGTACCCAGCTGTGTGGACACCATAATGCTCTAGCAGGTTGTTCCAGCAGTCCCGATGAAGTGGGAAATCTAAGGCAGTTGTTTGAATAACTCAGACCCCAAATCACACAGCAATCAGAACATCTTTTCTTCTTGGTTCAGTTAGCCGTAAGGAGCATTTTGGGGCAAGTACTATGTCCCTTATGACGGCGATTCAGTTATTTGCTTTAAAAAATAATACTGTTTTTTAATTGCTTTGACAATATAATTTTCTCTACTATGACACTAACTTTAAAGTAAAAAGTTTTTTAAAAATTGGACTGGATTCAAAATCTGGAAATCTGGTATTTGAAGCAAGCTTTTGCCAGATACCACCTGTATGATGGTGGGAAGCCTGCATAGGCTTTGTGAGCCTCAGTTTCCTTATCTAGAAAATGGAGTGGGCAACTGCAAGATTGAGGGAAGGATGCAGTGTATCAGACAACCACTGAACCGGGGAAGAGAGTGCTGCAGGCTTTTACTGTACTTCCGTTGCTTTACATTAACTTTCATTAAGATTCGGTTCAAAAGCAAAAAGTCTGGCAACTCAAAATTTCAAATAGGCAGGAATATCCTTATCTGAGGTTTACCAATTATGGATCATGCACATCCAATTAAATGTGAATTTCAGATACCTAATAATTTTTTAGTATAAGTACATCTCAAATATTGTATAGGGCATACTTATGCTAAAATGCGATGTTTTCTTTGGCTAAAATTGAATCAGACATTAAATATTTTTAATGTTAAATTGACAAACCAATGATGGGGATGAGAAAACAAAGATTTCTAAGTGAAGTGTCATGTTCTTGACCCAAGATAGTTAAAATCAAAATTCAATGTCTGTGAATATATGAATAGGTAAATAAAGTTATTATTCAGTCTTTAAAAACAATGAAATTCTGATATATGTTACAATGTGCGTGTCTTAGTCATGTTCCTTGTCACTGAGACAGAGTATCTTACACCCACAATTTAAAGGGGGACTTAAAGGAGGAGAGGTTTGTTTTGGCTCACAGTTTCAGAAGTTTCGGTCCATGGTTGGCTGGCTCCAAGGTGGAAACAGTGTGGTGGAAGGACTGGGCAGAGGACAGCTGCTCAATCCATGGCAGCCAGGAAACGGAGAGCAAAGGAAGGAGCTGAGAAGGGAGATACACCCTGCCAGGTCATGAATCCAGTGACCCGCCTCTTCCCCCCAGACCCCACTCCAAACAGCACACTTAGCTCTGAGCTCTTTAGTGGACTCCTCCACCAATGATATAGGACCTCCGTGATCCATCACCTTCTAAAAGGCCTGCTACCTCTGAACACAGGAGCTTTTGGGGGGACATTCTAGATCTAAACTGTAATAGTGGATGAGCCCTAAAGATATGCTAAGAGAATAAGCCTAACACAAAAACAAGAATGATGCATGATTTCACTTTGGTAATTAAAATATTCTAATCCATACCAACAGAAAGTACAGTGGTGATTGCCAGAACATAATGGGTGTGTGGGGAGTTATTCGATGAACACAGACTTTCAGTTGGGATGTTGAGAAAGTTCTAGAGATGATGGTCATGATGTTTGCACAACAATGTGATGTACGTAAGGCCACTAGACTATATATTTAAAAGTGCTTAAAGTAGTAAATTTTCTGCTATATATATTTTAACCACAATAAAGAAATTCAAAATTCAGGTGTGAATTCCTTCCCTTCCCTGATTCTCAGTTTTCCCATTACAAGGAGGGAGAACGGTTATGGCTGGGTCAGTCTTTCCCCAGTGAGGAAAGACTGCAAGACTTGCCTGTCCTGTTTCACAGTTGCCCAGGGCATTACTGAAAGTACAAGTTCTTCCCCCACGCCCATCTGCATATGGGCTTCTAATTCGGTAGGATTCAGATATGGTCAGGAGCCTATAGTTTAATAAGCTTCTCAGATGAATTTCAAGTTGCAGGAAATGCTCATTTACCAGAAGAACCTAGATACTTTAATAAGGACTTTGGGAGCTCAAATAACCAAGCATCTGACTAAATTACTGTATTCACACCAAGCTTTCTCCTTCTGGAAGAAAAATCTTTAGATGTCATTAAAAATAAAAAAAAGTTCAAAGCCATTGAAGTTTAACCCAAACAGAAAGTCAAAAGGCTTAAATAAAATATGTCTAGGTTGATTTCCGGCCCTGGCATAGATCTTATTAATCCAATTTTTCATTTTTTATCTTTTAACTTTCCTCTTGTATACTTTGCATATTTTCCCCTCTGAAGTCTTTAGCTTTCACTTTGAACTTTGCTCTTTGAGAAATACCGCCATACACAATGTGGATCTTTGTTTTATTTTCCCTTTTATCAGGGAAAGAATGTAATTTCCTACCAGGTGTTAATCTGAGATTAAAAAGGATTTCAAATTGTCTTTAGACAAAAAGTCTACAATATTCATTACTTGGAAGAAAGAACACTAAATCTTCAAACTTTCAAGTCACTTTTTAGAAAAACTCATCTGTGCCCCTTACTTTGGAACTCCAAAATTGCTTTACTGTTTTGTATTAAAATGCTTAATAAAATTACTACTATGGGGTTCCACAGTCCAAAATGGGTAATCACAGCAAGCTGCACCCCATCTCAGATCTCTCTTTTGTTTTATATAACACAACACTGTCCAGCCGTCTTGATCTCCGAACAAAGCTAATGAGATAAGCCTGGAAGTTACAATTCCAAAGGTACTGCTAATTTGCGCATCACCACAAAATCAGAAAAACCATTTATTAAGAGTCTAAACAACTCCGAGAAAGGAGGCCCATGGTATAACTGTTTATACTTGTCAATGTATATGAAATAAGTTCTTCTCAGAGATAGGAGGTTTGGGAGCTGGGGAATGTTTGTGAAGAGTGATAGTGCCAATTTTGGACACTGACTTTGCTTAAATTCTGGCACTGCCTTTATTAAGTGTGGATTTTAATAGAACAACTCAACGTCTTAGTACAAGATACTCTCTGCAAATCACTCTGAAGGCCGCGGCAGAAGTACAAAAGGTAGATATGATCCACTCCGGTGATAATAATAATAAAAAATAATAATGTATTAGCAGCAAATCTTTATTTAACCACTGCTCTGTGCCAGGTGTTCAATAAAAGTGCTTTGTATTTAATAATAAATCTTCTTCCGGCTCTTATCGCTATCTTACAAATGGGGAAACTGAGGTGTGTTGTGAGAATTAAGCAGTGTCACCAGAATGGAAGCTCTCTGAAGGCAAGGACTTTATTTTTATTTTTTACTTTTCCCAATATATATATATATATATATATATTTAATTTTTTTGTTTTAAAGAGAAAAAACAATAGAAACAATGATAGAGAATTTCAAAACAAGATAGTAGGAGATTACCAATGGTTAACATATTGCGTAGTTATCTTCAAAGTAGTTGCTCAGATTACAAGATATAGGCATGAAAAATTGATCAGATAAAATTAGCACAATTCATTCTTTTCAATGAACTAATAGAAATTAGTAGTACAATTATCTACCTATCTATCTATCTATATATCTGAAGGCAAGAAAGCTTCAGAAAGCTTTCCTTTCCCTTCCTTCTTTTCTCTTTTCCCCCATCCCAGTTGTTCTTTCTTTTTGAGCAGTTTCTTCCCCTTTCACAATACCTATTGTACATTTTGGATCTTATTTACTCTTACAGTTTCTTACACTGGGGAGACAATATGAAGTTTACACATGCGAGTTTGATTTATTTCACTTATGAGTAGGGTCTCAAGTTGAATCCATTTACCTATAAAAGCCTCGAGTTTATCTGAAGGCAAAGACTTTAGATCATACTCTGTTTGCTTCACTGCTTGAAATTATTTTGTATTCTTTGCATCCTTCCAGGTGGGCAGGATGAGCCTCAACCCTTGGAATGGTGCCTGATACCTGGTAGAAGCTTAATAAATTTCACTGATTGAATGCATACTTTAATACCTAATAGAGTACCTTCCTCAAATTAGGTGTCCAATTATTGGCTGGCCTCATTTACATGAATATCTATTATGCCATGCCTAGGTTACTGTGTGCCATGCACAGAGCTGGGTTTTATCTTTATTACTTCATTTAGTTCTCATCATAATTCTGTACAAGTGGCACTATTATGAATCCCATTCTGCAGATGTGAATGTTGAGGCCTGTGATAGTTAACTGATTGTGTCAACTTAAGTAAATAATGCCCAACAAAATTGGATCAGCATAGTTCTGGGTTTGGAAGACCCACCCTAGGGAGGATCATCACCAGAATGATATAAAAGGGAAATGAAGAAGGAAGGCTTCTTCTATTTCTTTGGAAATAAAGTAGAATGTACATTCTGTAATAATCACTCATGAATTCTCCAGATTTCACTGTGACTGATTTTCATTATTTCCAAAGACAGTTAAAAGTGTTCCCCTCCGGGCACCAAGTTTCAAGCTCTTCTGTTAATGTGCAGACTGACCACAAGGAGAGGACTTGGTTAGCTAAACACTTGACTTGAAAAAAAGTTGAAAATTGTGGCTAAAATGTTCATCTTAGCCACATGTAGCTGCCCACAGAGTTGGGATGAGAAAGAGGTTGTAAGAATGAGGAGAGAGAGCATCACGGGAAGAACATAAGTGAATTTGGGTCAATTACTGGGCTCTAGTGAACTCCTTCAGGAAAGGAAGTCGCCTCCCTTCTCACCACAGGCAGTGTGGCCCCAGGTACTAAACCATAATAACCCAAGTGCAAAGGAGTCCTAGGCAAAGGAGACCTCTGTGATCACTTTAAAATCGAAAACAATTGACAGGAATAGAGGAATTTAAAAGAAGAGAATGTGGGAATAAAATTCATTTTGACATGAAATTGCAAATGGGAGGCTAATCAAGCACAGGTTTTGACTTAAGCTTATCTGAGAGGAAGACGCTATCTAAATTAGGGCTCTGGGGAGCCCTTAAAGGGCCGGGCTCACCTGTAAAAATGCTCCTGTTACTGTGGGGTTGGGGTTACAGGCAAGTAACCCAGTGGCCTGGGCAGCCGAGTGCTGCAGAGAGAGTTGAACTTCAGTTCCACCACTCACCAGCTGTGTGACCTTCCAGTTCTTAAATCTCTCGAAGCCTCCGTCCCTGACTGCAAAATGGGGCAATAACTTCTAACTCACATGGCTATTGTGAAGATCAGTGAGGTTAAGGGTGAGAACATATGTAAGGAGCTTATCAAATTACCTGGGCTGTGGTGCACGACAGGTAACACGGAGTATGACCTTTTTTGTAGTCCATGAGCACACTTCCATCCTTTCTGGATCCTTCCATGTTGCGCTCGTTTGGGTAACAGATCTTGCTTCGCCTACTATCAGGGCTATTTATGAGCCCTCGCCCTGCTTCCAATCTACCCCAGAATCATCTGATGCGAAGTCCTCAGAGACTTCCTGTTTAGAAACCTAAACTACTCAGCCACCATGTTTGACTTCCTTTCCTACTCTACAAACATGAACTTTTGACTCCAGTCCAATGAATCGTTTCCTGTTAGAATCCCCTCTGGCTCCCATCCGCTTCCGGCCCCGCCCTGCAGTTGGATGGTTCTCACTTTCCCTCACACATTCTTCTCTAACTGGAATGTCTCCTTTCTTTTCCAAGTCTTTGCACCTGTGATAGGGGCTGGAGGAAGGAGAGAGGAGGGAGACGATTGTAAGTGAGGAAGACACTGCTGACCAGCGAGAGGCTGTGTTGATAAGGAGGGATGTGCTGATGGGGGACAGGGCAGGACAGATGTTGGCATAGAGGAGAAGGAGAAGGAGCAGGCACAGGAGGCAAGAAGTGTTTATCCCAAAGCTGGCCTCAAGTTGGAAGGTGGCGGAGGCTGAGTGGAGATCGGTGAGATGCAGATGACTCATCCTTTCGAGGCCCACAATCCATGTGTTGAAGGGAGGTGGAAGAGGACATCAGAAACATCCAGATTCCTTGAGATGGCTCAAAAGGTCTCCTCTCCCTTGGCCCCCTGTCCTCTCATCCGGCCTCAGTATTTTACTGCTCCTACTTGCACTTACCTTCCAGCCCCAGCCTCGCTCCTCACACTCTGCATTGCTTGCTTCTTTCATTTCCCACATTCTTCTCAGCCTGGAATGCACTTCCTCTGCTTTGCCCATCTCTCATCCTTTTCAGCACGGCTCTGTTGTCTGCTAAGAAGCCATATTCGCTGATGTCTAGTGGCCTCCCCTTCCTTCACACCGCCCGGTCTCTCCTGTGTCTCGGCTCCTGTTCCCCTACTCGCACTGTGACAGCATCCTGCTTTCTGCATTGCACTTATTCACTTTCTGGCTCTGTTACTGCTGACTGCCAAACACAGGCGCTGTGGTTCCCTCGTCTGTGAGTGGCCGGTGCTTTGTCTATCATGCTGTGGATACACAGAAACATTCATACCAAACTGAATCTCTTATGAAGATTTGTGGACATGGCAGGTAGGGGACCAAAATTTGAAGGTGTGCGGTAAAGATCTAAGAATGATAGTGGCTTTACTACACAAAGAGAACAAAGACTAACAGAGATGAAGTAGTTATAACAGATACTGTTGCATAAACCAGTACAAAGAGTTTAATAAAAAAATTGTGTGATAGCCTCAGCCAGCCAATCAGAAGCTATCAGTCGAATACTATTGTGGTGATTTTGTGTAAATCAGATGCCGTTATGATTAAGGCCTGAAAGTGCTGCCATTGCACCCAAAGCCTGATGGATAAGTGGAGGGTCAGAGAGGCAAAACGCTAAGAGAAGGAAACTACTCAACAGAACAGTTCTTGTGCCTCAGTTGGATTTTTTTTCTGTAGGACAACCCGCCCCCCAAATAGCAAGCAGGTATTATTTCCTCACAATTCTTCGAGTCATCTGTGTGGTTTTCTGCTCAGTGCTGGCATCTTGGTGGGCCTGGAGGTCTTCCATTCATTTGTCGAGGAGCTGCAAGATCCTTGGTCTCCAGGGCCTGACAAGGGAAACATTTTTTCTACCCAGTTGTGTCTCTTCTTCTGACAGACTTGTTAAGCTTCTTCACATTCTTGCCTCAGGGTTCCAAAAAGCAACAAGAAAGAGCAAATCCTAATGAGTAAGTGTCTGCCGGCGTCACATTTTCTTCTGTCCTACGGCCAAAGCAAGTCCTGTGATGAAGCTGTCAGTGTGACGGGATGGAGGGAGTGTGCGCAGGGAGGTGTGATGCATGGGGGGGTCAACCGTAGCAAAAGCCAAGCAAGCTCTGGGAGATCCCCAGGGTGCGATGCAACTTCCCTTTTTTGAGATCTTCAGAGCGAGGTGAGGGGTGTGAGGGGGCATGAGCGCATAGGCAGGAGCATGGCCATTGATTTGGCCAAAGGTGAGTGAAATTCTCTTCCAGGCAAATCAAATAATTACCTGTGTGAAATTCAACCACACCCTTTTCTCCTATACCACGGAAATCTCAGAAGCTCATCCCAACACAAAGGAGAAATGTTGAGCCATCACACAGAGGATAGATAACCCAGAGGGTCAGCCAGATCCCCGGTGCAATTGGTATGAAAAATAAATAAATAAGCCCTTTTTAAAAACTTCAAGCCCCCAAGGCTTGGGGAATTGTTGCTGCAGCATACCTTAACTTTCACTGACAAATATACACACAAAAGGCATAGAGCTGTGGAGGCCCTGGAGATGGCTGATTTTATCTGAAGAAAAAAGTCCAGGAAAGTATGAGAGAGTGCCCAGGACAAAGTCTCGGAGAATCTCAATTGTGGATAAGAAGCTGCCGTGATAGAGATACCTATGCACACCCTAAAGTTTTCTTTATAAATTCACAAAGAAAGGGACTGATGTTTTTCATCTATAAGGAGTTACCTCCAAGTGAAGAAACCTCCACTTTTGGGTTTTTCTGGGCCACTTCATACCTTGAAAGTCAGTTTATCAAAGGCTCAGAGAAGATGTACAGATCAGTGTTTGAAAAAGCTAAACTAGATTCCTGTGTGGGTAGAAAAATCATAACATCCTCTTAAGTAAACAGGTGCATCCGTAAGTGTAAGCAAAGGGAGAGGAGAGAATATCCGTTTTGGTCCTTCTTGCCACCTTCCTCTCCTTGTTTTCTTGAGTTTGTTTTATAAGCCCCTAGAAAACTCAGGCTTGTGTTGCCATTGACTTCTGTCCCCATCCCAGGGAGACAGGAAATATTTTTAGAAAAATCTGACTTCTAGAAAGAGCTGCAGAGTTGAGGAGTCTGAGGACTGACTTTGCTTCTTGGGATCATTTGTTGCAGAAAACTTTTGCTTTCTGTCATTGGAGGTGTCTTGGGCACCACTGAATAACAAACTCTCCCCTGCTGTGGGTGCCTGCAAAATAGAATTGCTTTTGGCATGGTGGTCTGACATCACGATCACCTAGGTTTAGGGAGAGGTGGCCAGAATGTTCAGCTCTGCTAATTTCATAGGTGGAGCGCGTGCTGACTCAACTTCCTTTGACCTGGGCTAGGCAGGAGAGCTGTCTTATTCCTGGCTGTCATGTCTTGTCTACTTGGAATGTTCTTTAATGTCACACCTTGCTGCCTTTTAATGTCACACCTTGCTTGGCTTTTACTAGCCATCTCCGTAGCGTCTCCTCCAGAAAGCATCCGGGCCACCTCTGTCTGAGTCAGATGCCTCCTCCCTGCCTCCTTGCACCCTGGGAGCTCTGCTTTCATGTCCTTTGCTACCCTTTGCCGTAAGTGCCCAGCAGGAGCAACAGGCTGGTCTATCTGAGATGTGTCCTATTCTGGGACTTCATGTGTGGGATCCCATCCAACGCTCACAGCAACTCAATGAGGTTTGTGCTACTGGTTTATGGTTGGTGCCACAAGGAAATGAAAGGGTCAGAGATTAAGTAACTTTGTGAAGTTCATACCATTAGCAACTGGCACTTCATACTCAAATCAAGACCCCTCACTTGCGGGAATAGTTAACTTTGAAAGTTAGTCATATTAAATTTGTCTCTGCAGCGACAATTATGCTTTTACCCATAGTCTGAATAGTGGATCATGTAGTCTTACATGTTTTGTTTAGTAAAGCTGTGCACCAGAGGTTGAACTTAATTCTTTACCACTGATCTAAGTAGACTTCTTAAAATTGGTTCCAAGACACTTTTCACTCCGAGTCTACAGAGGGCAACAGGGGTGCAATTTCTGATACACTGAAGTCTATGAGGGAGGAAATGGCCAGGAACCACAGTGTGTCCATCTTCGTGTCGTGAGCACTCAGCACAGTGCTTGCACATGGCAGAACTTTAGAACTGACTGGCAGGCTGATCCCACACAGGAAAGAGCCACACGCAGGCGTATGTCTCAGAAGGCTGAATATTCTTCAGAAGCAGGGCCTGTGACTTTGATAGCTGGTGTCTTGTTAGCATCAGTTGTGTTCTCTGGCACAGAGCAATTAAAAGCAGCAGAAAGAATAGCAGTGAACATGTTCACAATGTGTCAGGCACTCTAGGAAGCTCTTTACATTTATTAAAATTTTTAATATTTATAACAACCCCTGGCAGCAAAGTCCTATTAATATCTCATTCCATTTAACATTTAAGCCTGGAAGATCTGAAAGGTCACACTTCAGAAGGAAAAATTCAGACTCTGAGCTTCATTTGCCTGATCTCATGAAGTCAATATGTGTTTGAACCAAGGGATTTTGAAAATGCCTATTTTTGCCAAAAGTTCTTAAATTCACAAGATGGAACAATTATTTGGTATGAGACAAGTGTTTAACCATTGTCTTAGTCACAATATAGAGAATGACTTGCAATGCAACAGTTGTGCTACTATAAAAAATGAAGAAGACCCCTTCACCTCCTGACTCATTTCCCTATCTAAGTATCACTTTTAAGAGCTGAATACATGGACTGCTTCCATTCTAAATCATAAATTGTCCTTCTTCACTTAATCTGGATATTGAGTTCATCTCATATAAAGACAAAAGAGAGTGATTATTTTAGTGTCACAAAGCACATGGCCCAGGAAGACGAATTCGACAAAATGTTCAGCCTGTGTCTGAAAGTGTTTTCTCCTGAACCTGAGGTTGCTCAGTGTCCTTGGGGAGCCAACAGCATGCTCAGGGGGTGACTCCAGCCCTACTGTGAGCTGGACCACTTCCCTCTTGGAGAGTCCCCTGCTTAGCTGCAGAAGAGGACGGACGGGTGAGTGCTGGTATCGCTCCTATTGCTGCTTTCCTAGGAGCCCGTGGCTCTTTCCTGCCAGTGGTTTCAGATCAATTCTGGTCCCCAGGTGTTGGTGTGGAGTGAGAAGTCAAGAATTCTTGGGCTGGGCAGGTGACTTCTGGCATTTATCTGGAGTGACTAGGAGTTGGCTGGGTCAAAATCCACCAAAAGCTGCAAATGTAGTAGGATCATTTATCAGGAGTATGACTGGGGACATGGGAGTGGAATTTAGCTTTGTGATAAGGGAGAAAGGAAAGTTATCGTAGGCACAATCCCTAATGAGTGGGTCAAGAGGCCGACCTGCTCCAGATCACTGTATGAAAGTCAAGGCATTGCTACACTATGGAGCGGCTTTGAGCAACAAGCTGATAGGAACAGTGAGAGACTCTGAATGCTCTCTGGAAGGGAAGCAGGGAGTGTGATACGGGCTTTCTCTTACCTCATCCGTGATTGGTTGAATGTTATTTTTCCAAGTCACTTTACCACTTCACGACTCAGATTCTTCAGATATCAACAGTAAAGCTCTTCATAAGCCATTCTGAGCACCCCACAGCATATTATTAAAAGATTAATTAGTTTAAACCTGAACACAATTTGTAGTCTTGACACAACGTCTGATAGTCTTAAAAAAGAGGTCAGTATACTCTTGTTTACATAACGAATATTCACAAAATACCTGCCAGGTGCAATGGCTTGTTCTAGGCACCGAATCGTTACCATTATTTTATTTTATGTATTTAAATTATCTTGAGATCTTTAAACATGTCTAGCTCAATATGTTGTTTGGCACTCACGTCCTGAAGGGAATTCAGGATCCCAAATGACGCCATCTCCACTTCTTGCTTTTATTCAATTACAATGGTAACCTGAATAATACAAAATCTCTTCTAAGCCATCAGTCATAGTGGACAGCCTGGGCAAATTTCCTGAGTCTCATTTTTCCATTTCAGTGAAGTTAGGCTGATGCCAAAGAGCTGCCAGGACATAAAAAAATCATGAGAAAATTAATGGGTGTCTTGTCATTGATGACAAAGCTATAGCTCCCTCACAAACACATTGTCTGTCCTCCCTGTGCCCACCTTCTTTCTGGGAGGCTGGCCTCAGGGCCCCATCTACATAGGCATCTCATCACCTGGGATCTCTCCTACTGGCACAGGGGCCCTTGAGTCCAGCACATGTGTGAGCGTGTTCCTGGGTGACAGTGTTCCAGGGCTCAGAAAAGGTGTGGTGTGATCTTGCGTTTTACCCCAGACCTGCTGTACAGAGTTGAGAAACGACAAAGTTCTCTGGAACACCATTCATCATTGCCATGGGTGCTTTTTTAAAAAATTACCATCATAAGTCATTATCTTCCAGGGAAGATCCAGCCACTTGCCCTAGGGCTTTGGGAATCTCACTGTTTTCCCAGTAGGTTCTATAACTTCTTGAAAGTTATTAATGATAAATTGGCCCACCAAGCTACACTTATGTTTTTACCCATGGTCTGAATAATATATTATGGAGTCTTTTTTGGGGGGTGGGTAAAGCTGTGCATCAGAGGTTGAACCTAAGTCTTTATATCTGATCTAAGTAGACAACACCTTAAAATTGGTTCCAAGACACTTTTCACTCAGACCCTAATGAAGACAACAGGGGTGCAATTGCTCATCTACTTAAGCCAGTCAGGAAGGAAATAGCTTATGAGAGGAAGGGAACTGTTATGTGAATTTCTGTAAGATTGCAGGCCAAGACTATTACTTTTCACCACTTTTCAAATATTGGGAAAAAATATAACACACTCTATCATTTCTCTGGCTAAATGCAACCTGCTCTTTTATCTATCCAATTCACTGACGAGACTGTATTGGACATCTTAGAAAATTGCAAGGCTATCTCCTGGCAAATCTTGTATTGAGCATTGTGTTTGGGCTGTGGGTGTGTGGCTTACAGTACATACGTTCAGCTTTAGCTCATTTTGTAGGTAGAGTTTGAAGTGGAGGGGCTGGTAAACAGCTTCCTTCACCTATTTAAGAAACTGACTGACTTGTAGAGAGCATTTCCCATGGTTTTGCCTTCTTTGCCTTGTGAGCTCTTTGTTCAAGCCAGCCCCAACCCAAACTCCACCAAGTTCACTATGGAAAACATAATTGCTGTACTCTAAGTATAAACTAACAAGGACATAAAGTGATTGTACAACCCAAGAGTGACTCACTGTGAATTGTATCACCCTACTAGTCACCCGGTTGGCTTTGTCTGTCTCACCAAGCCAAAACCATGTCATGGGCTTTATCACTAGACAGAGATAGGTAAAATTTCTGGCTCTGCCCCGACCAGATTTTTGACCTTGAGAAGTCTCTGCCCCTGTCTGATTATCAACTTCCTCATCCGTGGAAAGGGACTAATCAACTGCTTCGTAGGGTTAAGGAGAGACTCCAAGGAGACACCATGTGGAAAGTCCTCAGCACAGGACATGCCACAGTGCCACTGAGAGTCCAAATCCACTTTAATATTGGGCTGCTGACAGCTCTTAAGCTTCACCCCTGTCATCCTTTCCCTTTCGCCCTACACCTGAACAAACTGTTATGAAAGGATCATTCCTCTGGTGCTAGAGGGAGATTCCAACTGCACAACATCTGAATCCCTATCTGATCTTTTCCCTCTTGCCACAGTGGAAGCCTCAAGCCAGTCGCTCTCACAAACACCTTCAGACCAGCTTGGGACTCACATTGCTCTCCCCACAAATCCTCCATGTGAGTTACTAACTTTTCCTTACCCTCCTGGGGTGTGTGTGTGTGTGTGTTATCACTGGTTTTCACATCTGAAATAAATATTGGGTGGATAAGGGGCCTCTTGTTTCTGTAGAGTGTATGCAACACACAAAAGATGTTAGCTATCATCATTATTATTAAACAGATGAACTTTCTGGTTTTTAAATTACATACAAGAGCCTCAGAGCTAATAGTATCTGGCTTGAACTTAAGATGCTCATTCGACAGTAGTTACTATGGAAGGAATGGGCAGTGAGTAGTTGGCAGTGTTTTCAGAAGGGCTGAGTGGGAGGGTCACTTACTGTGGGAGAGGGCTTGCTCCCTCCGCTCTATCCCTCCGAGGTGTGAACCAAAACAATTTAGGAGGTCTGGGTCATGAAAGACGTGCTGAGTACACTGCAGAACTATGTTCTCAGCCATTGCATGTGTCGACAGCAGAACTTCTCTCTTCTTCCAACCTATACACACACAGTATTCCCTTCTGCAAAGTGTCCCCCAAGGTTCAAAAAAATCAGTTCCATGATGTAATGCCTAGCTATCCCTTAGAAATATTCTAGGCAGGAATTGAGACATGTTCATGGCCCTTAGGGAGGCAGGAGCAAGCTTGGAGAGATGTCACACATAGGCAAAGCTGTTCCACTTCCCTTCTTGGAAGATCCTTTTGCTCATCTGCAGAAGGTGGGAGCTGAGGTTAGGCTTATGGCAAATCTCACAGCCCATGGCTCTTTTCCTTGTTTCTGTTTGGGTCCATTTTCCAGGTCTGGGGAGAACCCTATCCAGATGTGGAGGGAGAATTATGTTCTCCTAGGTGGGGCTGGTGGGCTCTGACACTTGCCCATAGAGGACGTAGGAACCAAGGATCCAATGTAACTTGCTGGTTTCATAGGAAGAGGGAAGGTCATGGCTGGAGAAAATGTTTTCAGGGTCACATCTGAGGAGGTTTGAAAGTCTGAAAATAAGGAAAGAGATAAAGGTGAAGGAGCAAGATGAAGAGCACCTGGGAGCCAGAGTCAGGCAATCAGAGGCAAAATATTAAAGTCACAGGCTCTAAGGTGACCTCTTGAGATCCTGCTTAATTCACCTTGTAAACTGTCCGCACACTGGGGACCACATGGCATTCTCTGAATACAGCAAAAACAACTGAGTAGATAATTTGCATTGTATTTTTCTTAGACAATCAATAGATGGCCAGGAACATATCGACAATTTAGCAAGACCAGTCTTTTAAAGGGACTATGGATTGAATATACCAGTTCTAACAATGTTGCTGGGACAGTAATTCTGATGGTTTTTTCTCTTCTCCCGAAATTAGACACTGACACATTCCAAGCCTATTTTAATTTACTCCAAATCATCTGACCAAACAGTGCATATGTTCTACACACCAGATTGTGTTTTCCCTACTGAAATGTGTCTAAAACAAAAGCAAAAAAATTGTGATTTTTAGCTAAATCAATACAATAATATGAGGAGGTTTAATTAACTCTGTATAAACAAAGGTATGATGATTTGGGTTCAGAATAACAGAGCCAAAAATATAAAATTTGGTTAATATATACTCTAGGTTGCATGTGAAGACTCACAGCTTTTGAGACAATGAAATAAAGTGTACAGACTTTCAAAACCAGACAAACACACTCGAGCAAGATCTTTCAGAGTGAGTCAGCTTTCCCCATACGCCATGATGATCCCATACCGCAACGTGATCTAGAGACAGATATGCAGGCGAGATCCCAAGGGAGAAAAGAAGTGTCATTAAGTAGAGAAATCAAGTCCTCTAGGGCCCTAGAGACAATGCTGTGACTCAGTAAGGGACATAAATCACCATGTTCACAGACACCTAGAACCTTTGCAAGAATTTGGATTCCACACAGAATTCTTGCTGCTATGAGTAATTTTTAAAACATGACTTGTTTACCTCAAATTGATTTTTGCAAAATTTACTTTATATTGCATAATCATCAAAGTAGTTATTCATAGCAATTAATTTGGGATATTTTGCCTTAAAGACTTTTTCTTACTAGACAAAAGAAAGCATGGGGAAGAGAGGGTGCTATTTAGGCATTTTAGGCAATTTGTTTCTGAGGTGTTTGTTTTTGACAACTTGTTTTTTGTTTTTCACAACCTTTCCCTTAGCTTCCAGAATAAAACGATCCATGTGCACAGCACATCATTCTCTTTCCCTTCCTTCCTCTCCCCTCCCCTCCTCTCTTCTCCCCTCCCCTCTCCTCTCCTCTCCTTTCCTTTCCTTCCTTTTTTCCTCCCTTCCTTCTTCCATCTCTCCTTTAATAAGTAATCGAGACTCTACTACATGTCATACTATAGTCTAAACCCGATGGATTAGTTAATGATGATGAAGGGACCAGTTCTATTATTAACTAGTAGTAGAAAAGGAAAAAAGACAGCCAATACAAAGGGAGGTGAAATAGTGAAGTGATCAGAATTGTGGCCATTGGTATAGAACCTTTCCTCCAACTGCAACTTACTGTTATCTTTTTTTCTCAGCCACACTTTTCAAACAATATGTAATCACTAATCATCCCCCTGGTCTACTGATCAGCCCCTTTAATCTGGCTTGGACTATCATGATCCATCAAAAGGGAACTTACTAAAGATCATCAGTGATGTCCAAACTGCTAAACCCAAAGGATGTTTTTCAACGCTAATCTCACTTGCCAAAAAAAGAATTCTATACTCTTGAAACATTCTCTTTCTTTTGTGTTAAATGAAACAATACACTCTTTGGTTTCAATATTCTTTACAAGCTTATTCTTCTCTTTCTGCCCATGACAAATTGAAGCTCATTAAACTTCATCATGGGTAATTTTCTTGCTCCTTGATTTCTCTTTAACAACTGCATTGTCTTCATGGCTTCAATTTCATTGTCTGTATGTTGATGGCTTACAAATTTATCAGTCAAGTCTCCTTTGCAGTTCCTCATTCAAACTCTCTCCTAGAGTTATACAAAGGCATCTTATACTCACTGTTTCCAAAGACAAAGTCATGATTTCCCTTCTGCTTTCCAAACTAAGCTCCTCCCACTCTCTTGCCCTAACTGAATGACAGCAATCTAGCAAGATCAGCCAGAAAGCTGGTATCCTCCTCCACAACAATTTCTCCCTCTGTTCTATATTCACTTGCTAGAAAACTCTATGATTTTGTCTTTTAAATATATCTCAAAAATTGCCACTTCTATTGCCACTTTTTTTTCCCCAGTTGGTCCCAGTTTATCAGTTAGATTATGGAAGAAGCAACACATTCTTGTGCACTGAGCCTTTTTTGACCTCCCTAACTAGGTGAGATTCAAGAGTCATCCAATCCATATACTGTTCCTTTATTCATTTATCCATTATTGCAACTAAACAATGAATTATGTGCTTATTTGATTAATATCTGTTTCCTCTATGATGGCAGAGAGCTTGCTTGCTTGTCCTTGCTGTAGTCTCAACATCCCAGAATAGTGCCTAGGATCTAATGGTCACTTAAATGTCATTGCTTACCGTAATGGATAAAATTCCTAGCTCTGTTTGTTACATAGTATGTGGATTCAAGTGTGTTTTTTCTCTCTTTTTTCTGCCATCCTTAAGCCTCTTGTTTCCTTATTTGTGAATTGAAGATACCATTGGTGTGGATTTACATGGAGATGATGTACTCAAAATGCGTATTTTTTAAACTGTATAAGTTGATGTGTTCAAGGTTTTTGTCATGAAGAGACATTGAATTTTATAAAATGTATTTTCTATATGTATTGAAATAATTGTATGATTTTTATACTTCATGATTTACATGCTGACCCATCCTTGCATCCTTGGAGTGGAGCCAATTTGATCATGGTGTATGAATTTTTAATGTATAGTTAGGCAAAATAAAGAAATAGAAGACCTATAAACATGAGAGGAAGGAGTTGAATTACCACTGTTAGCAGATGATAAGATTCTATATATTCTAGAAAAATCTAAGAATCTAGTCCACCAAAGACTATTACAACTGGTAAATGAATTCAGTAAAAGAGCAGGATACAAAATCAACAAGAATATCACAGATTTTCTATACACTACTAATAAGTTTGATAAGAAAAAAATCATTAAAAAATCCCATTCATGGGCCGGTGAGATGGCTCAACGGCATAAGCACCTGCCTGGCAAGCGCGAGGGCCCGAGTTCGACACCCAGAACCCACATACGAATAAAGGGCTGGTGATATTGCTCAGCGGCACGGGCGCCCGCTGGCACGTGAGGTCCTGAGGTCAATCCCCGGTACCCACACACACACACACAAAATCCCATTCACAACACACACACACACACACACACACCAAGAATAAACAACACTGAAATGAAAGTGTTCTACAGTGAAAATGAGAAAACATTAATGAAAGAAATTGAAGAAGACACTAAATGGTAGAAAGACCTCCCATGTACATGGATTGAAAGAATTAATATTATTAGAATGATCATACTACCAAAAGAAATACATAAATTCAAAGCAGTCCCCATTAAAACAACAATGATATTCTTTATAGTTATAGAAAAATAAACCTAAACTTCACATGAAAACACAAAAGACCCTGAATAGCCAAGCAATCTTGAGCAAAAAGAGCAAATCTGTAGCATTATAATACTTAATTTCAAGACATGCTACAGAGCCATAATAATCTCCTTATTTTGTAAATAAGGAGGGGAAGAGGGGTTGAAGGGTGTATATTCCCCATGATGAATGTGACCACTATGTATATTTAAAGTGCACCAATACATTAATTTAAAAAAGAACTCCCTACTGAATGAGCTAGTTACTATTCTTAGATTTGGGTCCTCAACAGTCTGCTTTTAATCTATTCATATCTCATTCTATTACCTTTAAATGCTCTCAAAGCAAACCACCCATTATAGTTTGTGTTTATGTTCCCATCAGTTTTCCTCAACTCATCACACGAATTCGTTTTCTCTCAACATCCTCAGCATCACACTGGGTGTGGCATTCTTCCCTCTGTGACTCAGATTTTAGGGACAACCTCTGGATGATATGTCTTCCAGCTGGACCTGGCTGCCAAGACCTCCATTTCAAATGGATAACCCCTGTCTGGGGGTAATGTAACCATCAGGCAAATACGAGTGTTGATAAGAACACAAGGGGAGGACCACGGAATGAAAGAAAGGGTCAATAGAAGAACTGTCTTTTACTGATCATTCAATTTGAGTCAGACACTGATCTACTTTCATCACCTTCATTTACCTTCACAATATCCTTATACGGTAGGATTCCTGAGAGACAGAGGGACAACTTTCCAGTGTCATCGTAGTTAGAACTGTGGGAAGCTAGAAGTGAAATACAGTCCTGTTCAGCTGAAAACCCTTGCTTTCCCCTGCATCAAAATGTCTATTGAAGAATGGAGTAAAACTAGAAGAGACATGGTTTAGACAATTAAGGAGCATCAAAGGAGGCCAAGAGAACCATTGAACAAAAAAGAAAAGGTCACAGTTCTGCCAGAAAGGCAAGGGGATTATCCTGGCAGGAGGAAGTAGTCAACAGGGCCAGATGTTAGCACTCCATGTGGTCAGAAACTGAAAAAAGACCAGTAGGTTTGAGGATCACGGTTCAAGTGAAGGTTTGAGGCAGAAACCAGAAGCTGAGTGATAAAGGATGAGGGGAGGGAATGCAAGGAAAGAAAGGCGAATCAAAGATACAGAAAAATTGGGAAAATATCAAAAAAGGGTAATGCATTTATTTAAGAAAAGAAAATAAAGATAGATGAAAATGACAAAGATTCTTCATTATATGATCTTGATCTCAAAAATGTTGGAAATATCTGCAGAGAATAGAATTGAGGGTGGATTGAGGTTTTTGAAAAGAGACCATTTGGCAAGTCCCCAAGGGAGGATAAGGAGGTGTCAGCCAGAGATTATAAAAACATGCTGTGGCAGCAATGATGTCCCACCTTAATTTGGCTAGGGTGACGTTTTTTATATTGTGATTTTACTGTAAAATATGACTTGGAGATGATTTCTATCCCTAGACTCAAGGGTCAGGTCACTGGCAGGATTGGGGATTAAATCAGTCTGCAAAAGACAAAGTGACGTTCTAAACTCAAAAAATTAAAAAGCATATATACCACATTTTCTTTAAACAGATAGATCTTGAGACAGTAAAACTAAGTGAAATAAATCATACAAAGACGGGTAAATATTGCATGGTTTCTCTTACATGAGGAATCCAAAATATAAATAAAGAGGAAAATAAAAGAGAGATGGAAGGAACCTGGGAGGTGGGCTTTGTGGCGAGGGAAAGAGGATCCGGGAAGTTGGGGGAGAAGGAGAAGTAAAAATGACCAAGATGTGATATGTATATGTGTACCAACAAGAAAAAAAAATACATAAAAATCTCCCCAAATGACAGGGAGATCTGGCTCTTTTTTCATACTTTGCCTTAAGGTGGAGCAGATACTTCGATCAACAGCACAGCACAGTTCAGTAAGATCACCAGCAGGTGTACGCAACTGATCTTTTACTGTGCATTCCACATTGATGAATTTGTTAACTTGCTGAAATATATATGTAACAGCAAAATCAATATTTACAAAAGTTCACAGACATTCATGAGTATGTATGGAGTAGCAAAGTACCTGAGTCACCCAGACACCTGTTCCCAACCAAGATGGAGTAAGTCTTGTTTCAACTTTCATACCATAAGCAAGGGTCCTTTTCAAGCTCTGTTTACTGCTGTGCTTTTAAAAATTTTTACTCCTGGTATTTCTGTCGTTATTTCTCTTGTTTAACATGGCCCTAAAATGTAATGTTAGAGTGCTTCCTGGCATTCCTAAGCCTGGGAAAGGAAGAAGGCTGTGAAGTGACTTACAGATATAATATATGTGCTAGATAAGCTTCCTTCTAGCAGCTCCCTGCTGGCAAGGGGCTGAGTGTTAATGAATCAACAATATATATTAGGCAAGTGATCTTTAAACATAAACACACATAAAACAAGGTTATGCATTGATTGGTTGACAGAAATAAAAGCAGAGACTTGTGGGAACACACCCTTTCACCTAAAAGCAGTGAGTCCTTATGTGCTAATTTAGCATTTATGGCGAATTTATAGAAACTAACCTGTGGGAATAATGAGAATCAGCCAAAAATATAATAATACAAGTTGCATTTGGAATGCAGAGAAAGAGAAAGTGATCAATTCATTTTGGGAAGATTAAGCGTCATAAAGGAGGTATGTTTTCTAAGATGTATCAAAAAGCTTGTTAGAAAAACTACATCCAGTCTGCTCAAGGCAGTAGAAGGAAGAAGAGTGACTAATAGCCCAACATTCCATCTTTAAATTAAGCTCTTTGCCACATGCAAAAATTTAAAATCATAGCATACAGTTGCATGACATTGAAAACACATGTGTTACTACTCTATTGCATGGAGATTGTTAGGATGTTAGGGAGATGTTGAGAAGCTCTGTGGGGCTTGGAAAGTTTATTCCTGCCCTGCAGACAGCTCAACCCCCAGGGAAGGACCTCAGCACCCTCTCAGGAACCAGCCCTTTCAACTCCACTTGTCTTTAACCCTGTTTGATCTGAACTCTTGAGCTTCTACAAGGTTTCTCTGAGTCACTAAGTTATCTGTAAGAAGGCATTACTTGGTAAATTTCACTTATATGTAACAGGAAGCTAGGATCTTATTAAGGAGAAAAGAATGCTACCTTATTAATACTAATGGTAACATTTGTACTGTGTTTGACCTTTTCCCAAACAATTTGCTTCAGAGCTACTATGAAGGCAGTATGACTCCTAATACTCGCAGATGACAATCAGAAGTGTTAAATGACTTGCCCACTTTACATAGTTCAAAAATGTGATGGATAAGACTTAACCACGGTCCTTCTGGCTTCAAAGTTCGTATTATTCTTGATACTTCAGTAATTTTCTAGGTGCGTTTTAGGCTGCTGCTGAATTGACATCCTGAGGTGTCTCACATCTAGTGAGATAGAGGTGACGATGGGAAGTATTTAGATTCTCAATGTTCACTGCAGATCAACTCTGCTTTTATTTATTTTAAATCATTAATTCATAGAATTACATATTTATGTATTTCTTTATAATGACTTGTATAAAATTTCATTTTAAGAAGCAATTTTTCTCTACTTTCTGGAGTTTAGAACTCATAGACTCACAACGCTGATGGAGAATTGACATTAGCTAAAGAAAAAAAATCACAGAATAGCATGACCTTTGTTTTTGTTGTTTCTTTCTTTTCTCCCTCCCTCCCTCCCTCCCTCCCTCCCTCCCTCCCTCCCTCTCTGCCTTCCCCCCGCCCTCCTTGCTTTCCTTCCTGCCTTTTTTGGGGAGAGTGCTGGTGATTGACTGAACCTAGGGCTTTGCACATGCTATGTACCAGCTCTAACACTGAGCTATATCTCAGCCCCGAGCTTTGTTTTGGAGGAAATTTCGTGGTCATTTAGTCTACATTTTTGATTTTGTAGATATAAAAAAGCAAGACAAAGAGGAGGAAGTTAGTTCTCCAGACTGTGTTATGAAAAAAAGTTGGTCCAAGATCCCTCCACGATGGGTCATCCTTGCTTTCTAGGGTAGCAGTGCAGGATAAAGGGTGGGCCAAAGCTTAAGATCCAAAAGCCCTGGGCTCAATTCCACTTTTGTTACTTCATTTTCTGGGCAAATTACTTAAATTCACCAAGCTTCAGGTTCTTCATATACTAAAAGGGCAACGGAAATTCCTATTGTGGGACTTAAAGGGGGTCATTGAATAACACAATTGTCATCCTCAGTTTGTCTGGAACCCTTTGAAAGATAGCTCCAAGTATCACACAAACGGAGATCAAGACCTCTATTTTATTACTCGGAAGGCTGAACTGCAAAATTATGTGATGTGAATCTTTAACTACCTTAGCTCTTAGAATGTTCTCACGGAGTTCTATTTCCTTTGCTTGTCTAAGAACAACTTATCTTCCAGGAAATGACAGAGAGCTCCCTTACAAGCTTGCCGAATGGCGAATCAGGGAGATCTGTGCCCATTAATGGAAGTGGAGACAGGAAGTGTTGTCAACACTCTGCTTCTCTCTCTCATTACCGTCCATAATGAGGTCTTTCTTCCCTTGGGAGGAGAACATGGCGTGATTCCTCTTTAGGGATCTTTATATGAGATGCTACATGAATAATCTTTGGTTGATGCCCACTGCTTTGCATATTCTGCACATAGAGATAATACACAGTGTTGGCAAAGGAAGACCACAAACCCTGACTCTTAGTCTATTGTCCTTCCCTATATGAAGAAGCTAATGTGTTTATGACAAGAGTTGGGCAGTTTTTAATATGGCTTAGTACATTTCCAACCACAGTCCATCTTTTTGTAGCATAAAATCTGGCAGCAAGATAACTTGTATTTGAAAAGTGCTTCCTTAACTCGTCCATCAAATGTGACCTAGAAATTCAGCAGTCGTGTGTGTGTGTGTGTGTGTGTGTGTGTTGTGTGTGTGTGTGGATAGAGAAAGACAGAGAACCTGCTGAGAAAACAGTATAGCCAGGTGAATAGACACAGGATACGTAGAAACAGTTGATTAAGCACTTGGCGTATACAGAGCACTATGCCCAGAACATTACAGACATTATTTCAAGTCTTCATAATTGCATGGCATGATGGGTATTGTCAAGGGGAGCACGGCAAAACAGACGCCGAGAGGTTTAAGCACAGTCTGTGTCCAGATCAAGGGCACAATTCAAAATCCTTTGTTTTAAAATCAGATATTGAATAAGGCTTGCAAAGATAGTAACATTTTTTCAACATGTTTTTACATAGGAACATTTAAAAAACTGTATTTATTAGTAAATGTTTGCAGTACCTAATGTTTAGATTCCTTATATGGAGTGGGCCTGTTTATAATCCTGTCCCCAGGTCTACGTCTGTGTGACTGGTCAGGAGGGTGTGTGTACTTGGAGGTATATTTCCAGCCATGAATAGTAAAACCCGAATGACAGTTATAGCTCCATCCATCACGAACAAGGCCAAACCACATTCCATAGTCTCTCGGCACCCCCAGCAAAAATGGGATCAACCCCATCCATCTGGCCAAATGGATTTTCTTCCACCCCAACTGACAGTTGCTTCTTGTCTTCCTGTCTTAAGACTGCTGGGCTGCAGACACACGGAAAACAGTTTTATCTAGATCTGGGAGGAAGGTTTTCTTTGCCTAGTGCTAATTAAGAGCCTATTGGGAATTAATTCAATTGAAGGAGAAACGACTTTCCCAGCTGTTGTAAGAGTTGGACCAGGCCGTGATATCATGGACGGTGCTCTGCTTTATGTCTGGCTGCTCCATGCACCCTCATCATCTCCTTCTGCAGACTGTGAAGTATAATGATAAACAATGACCTTTGAGATTTTATAGAAACAAGAGTTCTTACTTTATTTTATAAGACTTTATGTTTCTGTATCTTTTTTCTTACAATAGTCTCCTTCCTCTTGGGTTCATATCGCTTCGTATTGAATGTAGCTGGAATAGCTTGACCCACCCATGCTCCAAGGATGCCCAAGACCCTTTTATATAATAGCATAGAATCTGCATAGAACCTGTGGACATCCTTCTACAGTATTTTAATCACCTCTAGATTACTTCTAGTGCCTAATATAATAATATCAATGCTATGTAAATAGTTGCTACACTGTGTCACTTAGGGAATAAAAAAGATACGTTTGTGTATGTTCAGTTCAGATCCTTAAAAAAAATTTTTTTTTTGATCTGTGGTTGATTGAATCCACCAACATGGAATTGGTGGGAATGGAAGAGTCCAACTGTATTATCTTCAGCTCGAAATTTTTTTTTTAAATTACCTGCTATTTTATTTTTTTAAAATCCTATTTTTATCTCATCCTCTCCTTTATTTATTTGGATATTTTAAACTCACCTTACTTATTTTAAAGTTCCTTTCCTTTTTATCTTATTACCACTCATTTTGATATGAATTATCCTACTTATTGAATCTAATAGGGTTTTCTTTTCATTAACAATTGCTATCTTTAGGTGCTTTGTAGTTTTTAAACTCGGAGCTCATTATCAATGGGAGCTGTCTTCCTTAGGAGACTTTTACAAATCAGAATTGGAGGAACCCCTTGTGTATGCCTTCCTCTTTTCTCTTTATGAACATACAAGATGAAGTATACAGAAACACATTCAAATAAATTGGAATGAAAGCCACACTAAATAAATATAAATTAACATGCCAAGAAGAAGAAGGAGGAGGAGGAGGAGAAAGAGAAGAAGGGGAAGAAGGGGAAGAAGGAGAAGGAGAAGGAGGAGAAGGAAAAGGAGAAGAAAGAGAGAGAGAGAGAGTTCTTTTAAAGAGGCACTGGTCATAACTGGTTTGAGGATTTTTGATGAGATCATAGATGAAGAATTGCTGTATATTCCACCTATAAGACAATTTCCAGGGCATCTGAAGGGTGAATTTCTGTTACGACAGTTCATGGACAGACATTTTTCAAGACCTTTTGAAAAGACATGAAAGAATGCTATGGACTTTGTAAAAGAACTGTAATAAAGATAGGAATTGAGGCTTACGAAAATATAGCCATTTACTATGTCAGATGGGATGGTTCTGTAGCAGAAAATGCCCCCCCACCCAGCCAGTATACTTCAGTTTGTTAGTTGCCCAGGTAATATTCCTGTTACTTTTGTTTCTTAGAAACGGCTGGTCACTGTGATGCATAGCTGGTCACTATGATGCATATTGTAAGAACCAATTCCCAACTGACAAGCCATTCTGCCTCTGTACTTCCTGCTTCCTTATCCCATATAAGCCCTAGACCACCAGATTTCAGGGCCTGATATTTTGGGAATGATCCTGATCAGCACCTATGCACATAAATAAATCTGCCTCCAAATCCTGGTTGTTGTTTCAGTGTTTCTGCTTGCCCTAGCAGTTCTACTATGGATAAGACTTTCAGAAACTGGGAAGCTGTGGAATTCTGATAAGCCTTCCCAGATTAGTTTTTTTTGGTTTTTGTTTGTTTGTTTGTTCATTTGTTTGTTTTTTGAGACAGGGTCTTCCTATGTAGCTCAGGCTGGCCTTGAACTCACTATGTATTCCAGCCTGGCCTCTAACTCGTGGCAGTCCTCCTGACTCAGCCTCCCGAGTGCTGGGATTACAGGTGTGCGCCGTCACATCCAGCTTCCTAGATCAGCTTTTAAACCTCTTCCATGATCTGAGTGTGGCATACTGATTAATATTTCATTTTCATTAAGAGTTGATATCTGGGGCCGGTGAGATGGCTCAGCGGCATAAGCGCCTGCCTTGCAAGCGTGAGGGCCCGAGTTCGACTCCCGGATCCCACATACGAAAAAGGGGCCGGTGATATCGCTCAGCGGCACGGGTGCCTGTTGGCGCACCAGGTCCTGAGGTCGACCCCCTGGTACCCACAAAAAAAAAAAAAAAAAAAAGAATCTATCCACAAATCAAATGAAATTATACAAAAAAAAACTTCAAAGGATATTCCTCAAAATATTAAACTTGTGGGGATGTGGGGGAGGGGGAGGTAAAATTATTTTCCTTTGATCTTTCTTCTCATTCTGAAAAGTCCCTTAGAGGCCTACGCCTCTTGCCAGAACCAGAAATGTCTCTACAATTAACAATTGGTCTTATTCGGTTTCACAGATGGGGGGACCACCCGGACATACAGGTTAGAGATTCGCAGAGATGGACAATCCAGACGCTAACCTTAGAGGTAGACATTGGTTTGTAGAAGCTTTAAGCATAGATTTACGTCTGGTAAAGGATTTGGAAGAAAAGTCTCTCTTGTGGTTGAAGGAATAAAAATGTCTTCTCAAATATTGGGACTAAGTGTGTAAAGACAGTGATGTCCACTCCGCCAGACCGGAGGCCCTGTGACCGGAGCAGCCCACAGGGATTAGGGCCGGTCATTGTTTCCTCCCATCCTCTCTCCCCTTCCTCCCCACCTTCAATGACACGTGTGCAGTGCTGTGTGTTCCTGGGAGGCAACTACTCCTGGCGATAGGAGATTCCTTCCAGCGAGAAGGATGTCGGGGCTCATCTGTGCCGTGTCAGGCAATGACACATTGGCATGAAAGAAATGTTCTGATGATGCAGACGCTGCTGGCTTCAACGGTCCACTGCCTCTGGCATCAGTTCATACTTAAAAACAGATTGTGCAACACTTCATTTATTTATTTACAGTCACTAAATATTAATTTTTAGAAACATACAGTAAAGAAGAAAATGCAAGGCACTCATAATTTTACAATTCTCTTTCTTCCAAAATACCTCCACAAATTTAATATTGTGGTGTATATCATCCCAGATTTAATCTGTATAATTCCATTTCATTCAAGGGATAAATTTCTAAAATTATCTCACCTCATTTATTTTATTTTATTTTTCACCTCATTTAAAAATAGCAAACAGTACATCTGATTTTTTCCCCCCACAGGAACTAAATATAAAGTAGCAGGGACTGTGTCCCCAGAGGCCATGAATCTCCAATCTTTCCACTGAAGGACACCTTTGCAATGTGTACCTTGTAGCCAAATCACCATGGTTTTTTACTCAAGGTTTTCATTTTGCTTCCCATGTTATATGAAACCATTGTCTCTTTTCACGCTTTTGTCACCCCAAGATTCACAGCTCTGGGCCAGTGAGATGGCTCAGCAGTGTAAGAGCCTGCCTGGCAAGCGCGAGGGCCCGAGTTCAACTCCCGGATCCCACATACGAAAAAAAAGGGCCGGCGATATCCCTCAGCGGCAGGGGCGCCTGCTGGTGCGCAAGGTCCTGAGGTTGACCCCCGGTACCCACAAAAAAAAAAAAAAAAAGATTCACAGCTCTGTGTATCATTTCAGATAGCTTTTTGACCTTCTTCTCATATGTAACTGGCTCTAATATTTAGTTCTAAAGTTACTGATTTTGAGGAAAGTTTTCTCACTCTAGTACCAACACTTAATCAAAGTTTGGCTGATCATTTTTAAGGACATTAAAATAAAAAATTTTAAAAAATAGGAAATCAGGTATGGTAGTGCGCATCTGTAATCCCAGCTACTCAGGGGACTGAGGTAGGGTAATTGTGAGTTCAAAGCCAACCTGGGCAACAAAGTGAGACACCGTCTCAACAGATGAGGAAGCAAAATAAAAAGACAACAGCGAATCTTAATCTAACAGTGATTGCCCCTGAAATTGTGCACATGAGGGTTGGTATACACCACCCTGTGAATCCCAGCACTGTAAATATTTTTGATCAGAAGCAAGGGGTAGCCAGCCATAGCATAAACATCAGTGAACTTTCATTTAGACCTCTAGATCTAAAGTTCTTGGATCCTGACTTTTTTTAAGTTCCAATGGGTTTAAATTATTTTGATTTTATGATGAACTTCCAAAATTAATATTCCACAACTATAAACCCACAAAAACCTGTGACCTTCCTTCCTCTCTGTGGACATATGTGTGTAGATAATCCTTTTCTCATAGAAATAGAGTTGCACAGTTTACAGTTCGATCACTTGCCCTTTTGACTTTAATGACACACAGCAAATAACCTAGACTTAAAAAGAACAAGATTTTGCTTCCCATTATAAATAATGTATTTCTACCAATGGGACACAAACATCTGAAGACACTCTTTGCCCTTGGTCAGTGCTCCTAGTTCTCCTTAGTAAATCTCCCTAGTAAGCGCTCCTGGTTCTTATTCTAGTCTGTGAACTCTAAAATTCTTAGCAAAACCCAGGTCTTTTCACAATCCCACATTCAGGAGTAAATTATCCAAATGGTCATCAAGTATCACTGGCGCCAGGTGTAGTACAGCAGGCCCTGGGGTCTGCTTCCCTAAGTGGTGAGTCCCGCCCAGGAGACAGGAAGTAGATCAGATATGGCGCGAGGTATGAGACTGCTGATTTAATTAGAGGGTTAAGGTCCCACAGAAAGGACACATTAAGGGAGACCTGAAGTATCACTCCATGGCCAGAGAAGCTGGGAGTTTGGATGAGAGGGAGAGAACAGTGTTCCAGGATGATCAAATAGAGTATTTAAGGATCTGAAGGAAAGAAAGAACATGGAGATTCATTTCTGAAAGGGATCCAACTCTGCAGACCCCAAAGGAAATGATGGGGAATCTGAGCAAACATCTTGGAGACAGACTTCAAGTTGATATAAAGACACATTCATTGAAGACAGAGAGGACCAGTGACATCATGGATTTTCTTGGTGTTTATCTGCTGGATTATTTAGTGTTGCTGAAAGAGGGTGTGAGCTTTGGGAGGGTGTCAGAGAGATGGTTGTCGCTGATTGGAGGAAGCACCCTGTTCTTCACATCCGAAGCCCATCATCAGAGCCTCTTTCCTTAGTTCTGAAACTTTGTGTCTTAGCCAAATACCAAAGAATATTGTTGTGTCCCCATAGAACTGTGCGTGGAGTTCAGCTTGTGCTTGGCACAGATGTCTTTCAACTGGCATTCATCGGAAGACTTAAAGAATATTTAATTGGCTCTTGGCATTCCCTTAGCAGAAAATAGAATTTTAAAAGTATTTTTAAAATGGTAAATAGAGTTCATGATCATCACTTGAGTTTGGAACTAAAAGGGACTTTGGAGGCCAAGCCAACATCTTCATTTTACAGATAAAATGTGAGTGCAGAGAGTGTCCTCATGATCTGGGCGGCATCTCCTGCCAGTGAGGACCAGAGACCTGGCTCATGGGATTATCTGGCTTCAATTCATTCCATTTCATCTGGGCACTGCTGGAGGCCAAGCCCTAGGGACCAACACATGTACAACCTGGGAAAGTTCGAATCAAGGTCAAAGAGGCTGCCATGCGCCCAGGATCCTCGCCTGTGCTTTTCTTCTGTCTGAGTTACTTTCATGCTCTTCATCCACCTGTGTTCTCCTTAGCCTTCATGTGTCAGTGTCAATGTCACATCCACAGAAAGATCTTGGACATCACGTCTAGAGTTGATCCCTGATAAGTGCATCTCCTAGTACCCTCTCTTTCCTTCATAAGCTGAAAAAGTGTAATAGTGAGTGTGCATGTTTATTTCTTCTGCCCCCCCCATTGCCCTGCCAATTCTATAAAGTCAAGGACCAAGACTGTTTACTTAACAGTCTGCCAGTGCCTGGCAGTGGGAGGGGCTAGGTGTTCTCCAAGTGCCCCCCCACGCCCCTCAGTCTCCTCCATCCAGCTCTGGACCTGGGAAGCTGACCTTTCTTCATTAAGTACAGAGGTTCTCTGGGCCTCTGGCTTCTGGTTAGGTTCTGCCAGGGGGGAGATGCAAAGAAGAAACTGAAGAACAGGAGGATGTGAAGGTCTGTTTTCATCCCTCTGCACCTCCCTAGGCATGTCCAAAAGTTGCAGAATGCAGGTCAAATCTTCCCACCCAAAACTACAGATTCTGTCTGGGCTCTCTCCTGGAGTTATGCACTCCCTCTTTTCTCTCTGGGAGAGGTGATAATGGCTCCCCTCTGTGACTAACTCTGGTTAATTCATCACATTTTGTATTTTAACCCTCCCCAATTTTTTGAAAATACCTACATCTTTACTAAGTTTTTCTTAATGACCCCCATCTAAATTTATTCTCCCCGTCTTGCTAAGACTTTACAGGATGAAATAGTTGTTTAATAAATTTAAATTACATATATTAAAACAAAGGACCTATGCATTCTATAAGAGCTCCAGGGAAGACAACCAAACCCATTGAGTGCCAAGTTTGGTAAAAAAGAAGCAGCGGCATTTTTGAAGGAGAAGGCGTTGGACAGATGTGAAAGTCAGTTATCAGGGGATATGAGAGGGCTGTAGGAGAGGAAGTGCGCTACACTGCTGTCAGATGTAATTGATGTGACCATCACCCTGCTGTACAGATCTCATATCAAGGGGGACAGAGCAGACTGCGTGAACTTGTGAGAAGGCGAGTTGGGGGACTCACCTACACACGGTCCCATGGGAACTGCCACTTCACACATTTGCTTTCCACCGATAAAAAACAAAAAGGCCAGAATAAGTGATTTCTAAAACCTCTTTCCATTCTAAAATTCCCCCAGTGCAGCATTTCTGTGATGTGGGCTGACTACGGGTAACACTGGAATTTTTATAAAGGAGATAAACAACGTTGGAAGGCGTGTACTTTGTCTCACGTGGGTGAAGGCATTTCAGCAGCTTCAACAGAACCCTGCCTCTCCCCTTGACCCTGGAATCTTGGGCCAGTCAAACCCGCCCACACACCATGTGGCCAGCATCCACCCCGGGAGAATGTCAGATTTCTTGCAAGCAGGGATGAAACTTCCTCCATCCTTGTATTCCCCAGCATGGAAACTGGCACAATAAGGTGCTCACTGAACATTCAGAGAGGAGGGGAAATAAATATTTGTGGCAGAATTGCTTGGCTTCTGCTGGTCACTGCCTTCAAGCCCATTTAGAGTCTGTATTTTCCTGGCTTCTCATCCCTTTTGACTAAATACTGTGTTCCTGGCTCCATAGTTTCTGCTTGGAGCCAACAGTGGCTTTCCACAGCCGGTCCTGACATTGTCCTCTGTGGATTTTGCATTCATACATATCTTCTCCACATTTCAGGCAGCTCTGTTCCCAGATGCCTTGTAGATGCCACCTAAATGCAAGCTTTACAAAATCTCCAAGTAACTTGGCAAATATGTCTCTGTCTCTTTCACCTCCATCTAATTCCTGATCCCCTTATTTCATCCCTAATACCTTAATTCTTATTTGAAAGGGCAATGGTTTTTTCAGTAAAGGGCTTTGGCTATCAAAATGTCCTAGTGACACAAAGCCCTTAGTTAACCTATCCTGAGAAAATGTCAGACATCCCTCCTCTGGTAGTAGTTGTTCAGTATATTTAAAAATAACCTTACTACTATGTGTTCCTCAACTTCTATTTCCTTTTGTCTCTTGGTCACTCATCTAGTTTACTCACACCATCCAGACACCAAATGTATATTGTGTGTTTTCTCCTCACATTGACTAATTCTCTAGCTCTCCAGATGCCAGCCAAATGCCCTAGATTTTAATTCAGTTCTGTCACTGAGGACCCAGAGTCAGCCCAGATTCCACAGGTTCAGATTTCCATCCCACAAGGCTGCCCACATTTAAGATGCCAGTCAGAAGCCCTTGGCAGCCCATTCTTCTGAATAACAGGCTATAAACTGGGAGTTCCCCTGACTTCCTATTCATGGGTTTTATAATATGCAGAACTGCTAAAAAAAACCCTCATAGAAACACTGTATATGCCCTGTTTTACGATAAAGGATGTAACTCAGGAACAGCCACGTGGAAAGGAAGCAGAGGTTGAGGAGTGTAGCAGGTGTGTGCAGCACTTCCGTCCCTTCTTTGTTGCTCCACCCATCCACTACCTTGAAGTGTCCACCAGTTCAGAAGTTCTCCAACTCTATCATTTAGGGTTTTCAATGGGGATTCCATTATTGTCATGACTGATTAAATCATTGTCCATTGGTGATTGAATTTTTTCTGTAGCCCCATTTTCCTCCTTGGAGGTCTGGGTAAGGGCCTGAAAGTCCCAACTCTGTAATCATGCCTTGGTCTTTCTGGTGACCAGCTCTCACTCTGAAGCTACCTAGTGGCCCAGCCACCAATCATCTTGTTAACATGTAAAAGACACCCATCTTGAGAAACTTCCCATGCTAACCTTGGTGCTCCCTTTCTCTCTTGCTTTGTTTGCTGTTTGGATGCAGAATATCATCTAGCAAGTGATTTCCTTGGGGATGTTGGAGTCAGTAGATATAGGAGTCTAAGTCCCAAAATAATAGCAGAGTTCTTGGATGAAAAAGCTTGAGTCTTTGAATGAGATAGATTATATACCTTCCAATTGGCCAAGAGTTCTTCAGCTCAGTTTGGATTGAAATCACAAACAGGCAAGGTGCAGTTCTCTTTGTGCTAACTTCTCTGGGCTTTGAGAATCAGTGGTTCTCAGCACTTAGTGGCCCTCCTTGTGGGAGACCATCAAGCTGCATTCTTCTGAGAAATGAAGCCCCTTACGTCTATCTTTTCCTGATCTTTACTTCAACCCTATTCACTGAGAGTTGCAGAGCTGGCTATATTGAACCAGATATTCCCTTAATTGGCTAAAAGGCCATGAAATGAGATAACATCTCAGCTGAGGCCATGGGACTCAGAAAAATTTATACCTTCCTGGCAGTAAAGGTGCCAGCCTGGCATACATCAAGCTATCTGCTGCACTGCTAATTGGAGAGCCTCTGTGCCTGGCACAAAATTGCTCTGTTTCTTCTTACAGTCAGTACCTGCAGTTTCTCTTCCCTAGCACTCTGCTGTGACCCTGACCTACCTTCCTGATTGATACTGATAAAAGCCATGAGCTTTTGGACTCATGGCCTTTTGTTACACAGAGAACATTGGTCATCCCAGAGCTCCTCAACTGCAGAATATTCTCTCTTTGTCTTTTGCATCCATGTGCCATATCACTGGTGGGAGACCTGAACCCTCCATGGGGGTTTCGGTACCTCCTTGCTGCTCTTCTGGCAGAGGAAGGCAGCAGCTACTTGTAACTCTCTGGAACTACTGAAGCAGCCATAGCTTGGGGCTCTCAGCAACTTCATGTTGCTCTCAGTTGCTCTTATTCTTGGGTTTCTAGCTGCCCTCAGTATTACCATTTGCTTCCAAGTGGCAGCAGACTTTGGTGTTTACCAGATCCTAGTGCTACCAGCCTGGCTTGCTCTATTCAAGATAGAAATCAAGCACAGGCAAAACAAAACATCATCTAAACATAGCTTTATTATGACATATGCTGCAGTGTAAGAAGTAATGCATGGGCTGATACGGTAAGAATATGGGAAAGGCTGCTTATATAGACAAAAATGGTGGGCTCACACATGTGCAGTGTCCTGCTAGCCAGAGACATTCTGCCTAGGCATGGTTAAGTGAGGGGCTCCTTGCAGACTGGGTTGGGGATAACTGGAATAGCTGAAGTGGCTGCAGAGAGGTGGAGTCATCCAGACAGGGTGCAGTGTGAAGTCACCTGAGATGGACCAGGACTGGAGCTTGCTCCAGCCGGAGCAGAAGCCTCTTGTAACCCTTGTAGGCTTCTGGTGTAGCCGTGGCTGTCAAAAATGGAAGAAAAACATTTTTAAATGTGTGTCTGGGGGAGCACTAGGTCCTTGTTACCCACCTCACCTGCTGACTTTCATTGAAATGGACATTAGCAAGGCATAAACCTCTGTTGTGTTTGGCCGCTGAGATCTGAGGGCTGTCTATTATACCAGTTTGCCTCCCTGACTAATATGTATTCCACACGTGTTCTCACCTTTGAGCCACCACATTGATTTCCTTGGTTCTTTAGTCTGATGTGTCTCATGGAAGAAATTTGATGAATTCTAAGACAGAATTTAGTTAAGTATTTATTTACACAGAAACGTTTCCCTTAACTATCTTTTTAAAGGTGTACCTGTGTTTTCAGAGTGGAGGGAGAATTTTCTTTAGTGAATAGATCAAATTTTGATGTCTATTAACTTGGTACTTCTCTGACAAATAAAAATCAATCAAATTTAAAAATAGCACCTTACAGCTAGGTATGGTGGTGCACACCTGTAATCATAGCACTCTGGAAGCCTGAAGCAGGAGAACTGCAAATTCGAGCCCACCCTGGCAATTTAGTGACTTGGCAAGACCCTGTCTCAAAATAAAATATAAAAAATGGTTGGGGATATAGCTCAGTGTGAAGGTTCTGCGTTCAGTCTCTAGTACCACAAGAAAAGAAGATGTTAAGGGGGAAGGAAAGAATGTGTCTCTTTCGTTTTGATAGGCAATGGCTACTGTATGAAAGTTACTGCCTTTTCTTTCTGCCTGTGCTGTGTTTGGCAAAGTCTCCAATGTATGATCATTCTAAATCAAAGTTTTCCCCCAGAGAAATATTTTATGGGAGGAATTTAACGATTAGAAAAAAAAATACAGGTTTATGCCCTGATGAGTTGGCCAGATATGTCCCATCCAAACCCTGAGATGCGAAATGCTTCAACTGACTAGCCAATGAGGAAATGCGTTTCAGTAATTTTGTTCTCTTCAACTCATTAACTGCTGCCCAGGAAAGTGAAATTAGGGAGACATCAAGTTATCTCTTCCTTGGTTTTAGTCATTTCTTTAGGAGACATCATCAAAAATACAAAGGAAGCCAAGGCAAGGACTTCAACTTATCCTCTGTGTTTTTGTTCCAATTAATGCCTGCTTTTTCTTCTTGGTATTCAGTGAACCAGGCAATGTTGCTACAGCTGGGATAATTAGCTGAGCTATGGAAAACCCACTATCTCTAAAGAAACTTCCAAAAAATCTTTGGAATTGTTTACCAAGGGGTGGCTTCTTAAATGATTTATTTTCTATAATATCAATATGGTTCAATTAAACTGTAAATTAGTCCATTGGCAAAGGCTGGAAAATGCCCTTTTTATTTGCTTCCCACTTGAGCATTCATAATGGAGTTGGAAAATTGTTTGACTATTGTCAGCAGCAATTCTTGCTGTGCACTTCTCATGAGCAAAAGTTCATGACCTGTCCATAGAAGGATAATTTGCATTTTTCCAGTATCTTGTGACATCTGAGCAGGGGTGGTTGGGACTCACAGACGGGAATAAGTATAGCTTTTGCCACTCTTGTTCAGCATGATTTTGGGAAGCTCATGTAAACCTCCCTAGGCCACAGCGTCATCTTTCGTAAACTAGTGGTAACAGCATTCACGTCAAGGCTTGAAGTAGAAGAACAAATAATCAGTGTCCAGCACCGAGTAGGTGCTCAATAAGGTATTGCCTAGCTCTCAGAGATGGGGCATTGAGGCTGTGTTGAGTGTTATCCTCCCTCACAAACTCCAGAAAACAACCTCTCCATGTGTGTATGTATGTATGTGTGTGTGTATAGATGTAGGGGAGGCAGTAGTCTTGCAGGGACAGCCCCTGCAAGAGTGATCGGAGACCTTACACAGTTGATATCCTGTCTCCTCACTCCCATCAGAGGAGGAATTTGAGGCTGGAGGAGAAAAAGTGATCTCGGAAGCCACTTAACTATAGCAAGAGGTGGAGCCAGGACTCAGACCAGGGCCCCTGTTGCCTTTGCTCATGTGACAGTTCCTCTGTCATGATAATGAGATGATTTATTAAGCTCACAGCAGGTAACAGAAATGTACAGCACCCCAGTGAGAAAGCCTTATGATGGATTCTTGTTTCACACATGGGGACACTGAGGCCCAGAGAGGCAAAATTCCTCACCCAGAGTCCCAGAAGTGCGTGAACTGCCCCTCGTTACTGGGCTCCAAAGTCTCTGCTCATCATGCTGTTTTAGCTCACTGGAAGGAAGTTCTGAAATTCACCAGCATGATCCGGTTCTTGCGGTCAGAGCTAGTGCAGTTGCTGTGGAGTTTAGGGAGAGCAATCCCAGCATTTCCTGATCATTTGTTCCTTTCCAGCTGTACAAGCTCAATGAGCAAGTGCACCTCTGGCCGGCAGAAGGACCACTTCCTGCCTGTCTTTTCAGACTGTCTTCTCCTAATGACTTTCAAGGGGACTCAGAGCCCAGATTTGTTCGACAGGCTAACAGAGAAAGCCAGCTTCATTCTTACGAGCAGCACTTCCAAATAGCTCTGAGGTGACCTCTGTTCACCATCCAGTTTAGAATGGAGGCCAAGCCTCAGAGTGTCCCCCACACCCACGGGAGTGCCCAGACTGAAGGGTGGAAATGGAAGTCCCACCCTCCTCTATGACTGCTGTCCCTGGGCCAGCGGATGATCTCTTTTAAAGCCGTTTGAGCAGCTGCTGCAGCCCAGAAAGAGCTTGGCAGGTGACATCACACCAGAGAGGAAAGCAGACCCAGGACAGCTTTTACATTATCACTATCCTCTTTTCTGTTGAGTTTCAGAACTACGGCTTTCTAACAAAAAGACTTGCTGGCCCCTAACTGCATGTTGATCTTGTACAAAATTGGAGCCAGATGGTGCACCTGAGTGATCTTGTGCCAGAGACTTCAAGGCTTTGGGCCTCTATTTTCTGTGAGGGACACAGAACAGGATGGAAACAGATGGTGGCTTTGCCATTTCCTAGTGACTTGGCCCTGGCAAAGCAACTTACCTTCTCTTGACCCCAGTGTCTGCATCTATCATAGGGAACAATGAGAGTACTTGGCTCGAAGCCTGGCGGGGAATTAAGTGTACCATTGCACGTGGGACCCCATAGAATGATCCTCGGTGCATGCTGTCATATTGACGCTAAGTGCCATGTCTCCCGCAGTGGCTGCCATTGCGTTTTCTCCTTGGCACAATAAACATCATAACAGAATGCATGTAAGGCTCTTGGGAGGATTAAGTGGCTATGTTTCCGAAGGACTTAGAAGGTTCTAGGAACCAAATACTGCATCTCATTCTGAGAGGCTGAGCAGAGATTGAGAAGGTTGGTTTAGGGACTCCAAATGCAGATGGCCAAGTCTCATCTCTGCCAATCACCAAATGATGTTATGCAGCACAGCTCATTCGCTTGTACAGTTTATTCTTCCAGGAGGGGATTTTGGAGGAAAAGGGAGAAAGTGAGGTACAGAGCAAGGTACACTGAGACACCATGGGCTGGGGTCAGGAGCCCTGGCTACAACCTAACCCTGACTTCACTGTCCAGACCTAAGTAGCCTTGGGCAACGCTCTCCTCTACTTTGACTTCTATTCCCTTTTCTGTGAAAGCAGAATCTAGGTCCTCTCCTAAATTCCTTCTAATGCTAATAGCAAATAATTCATTGTTATTTGGGGGCATCAATCCTATCCACTGCTGGTAAGAATGTAACACGGTAAAGTGATTCGAGTGACTATGTTGGCACCATCTAGTTCAGATGAAGATGTCCATGTCTGCCATGATTAATCAATAAATTTTTTTTATCTTTTGATTAATCAATAATTTTATACTTGTTGAAGTATTGATCTAGGCCTTGTTATGTTCCAGGATAGCTAAGGATACACCCCTGGCCAACACAGATAAAAATTCCAGCTGTCAACGAGTTTACTTTGCAGCAGGGCAGACAAACCTCAGACAAGATGAGATAGTTATATCAATAAAAAAGGGCTCACAGTGGGGAAAGCAGTGTGGTTTTGGGTTGGGTGTGCAAATTTCAGGTCTGATTCTCCAAGGGTGGGGGCTCAGGCTTGACCTGGGTGCAGTGCCTGGTCCAAGGCAGGTGCGGAGGAAAGGAAAGGTCAGACGAATGGGTAGGGGAGTGAGGAGAGCCTGCAGCCTGAGAAGACTGATTCGGATGCACATGTGCCTGGCCGGTGCGTTCTCAGAAGTGAATAATGTCTGTTTCCAGAGCAGACCTACAGTGTTTGCATTTCCGTTATTTTCAAATTGAGAAGTACATGGAGAATGAGAACCACACCCTCCTTCCAAACCAGCCAAGAGGAGGCTGAAGGGGCGTTATTTGCACATTGCTGCCCCCTGATGGTGGTATAAAATATAGCAACAACTCCGCGTTTGTTTTCCTGCAAGGTAAGATACATCAATCTCGGGGAACCTAACTCCATCACTGGAGTATTGGAATTAAACAATCAGTGTGTGATGAACGCAATCATTATATACTCCAAACGTGTACTAATAAAAATTTAAAAAGTAACTCAGTGTGGTGGCAATGCCTTTCAAATCTAAAAGTGTGAGCAGTATGGCTGCAAGAGGCTAGTCGGGCTGGAGCAGGAAGATAATTTCAGATGTCAGTGCAATCATGGCATATTTTTGTATGGTAGCACAGATCTTTGCTCAAATATCACTCTCTGGGAGTCTCAGGTATATCAGAGCGCATGGGTGCTTTAACCTATTTCCCAGTGCTGGGCTGCCCAGAGTGCTTCCCAGAGGAGTCTGTGTGTGGACTCCCAGGACCCTCTTCACTTTAGTTTGAAAATAATATTCACAAAATGCAAAAAGAGGTGTTAGGGCCAGTTGACCCATGTGAGTCCACAAGATGAGATGTGTGTTTGTTTGTTCCTGGGGTCCTTGCGCGAACATTTGATTTCACTCACACACAGTTCTCCATCTGCTCTTGTTAGGGTGGCTGGTTACTAGCTAGGTTCCATCACTCACTAGTCTTGGGGCAAGTTTCCTAACCACCCCAAACCTCTGTTTTCTTCTCTAAAAAGGAGAAAAAAATAACATCAAGTAGATAGTATCGATCAGCACATAAATAAGAATAGGCATGTCAAAAAAAAACAAAAAACAAAAAACAAATTGGTAGAGTGTTAGGTGTCCATTAGATACTTACTAAATACTTTTTTAAGTAATTATATAACCTTATTTTTTCAGATTATGATACACAGAGTATTAACTACTGTTATTTTGTTAGAAAATTTTGTTTAATTTTAAATAAACTAAAAAGAACCATGCTTTTAAAAGCAAGCTTATTCAACACTGATATTCGTACAAATTTCTAAAGCATTTCAAGATAAATAGTAAAATGAGGACATCTCTAAAGAATTGTTCTTGGTATTAGGTCCCTAGTAAGCTACGGAAAATCTGCCAAACACAGAACATTTTTAATTTATGTGCTTTGTCCAATTTTCCCAGGTGTATTTTGGTGTGAAGGCCATTATGAGGAAAGAGTTTTGTGTTTAAAGACAACGGTACTTAGCCTATTTTTACTCACTCTGTTTATGATTGAGCATAATATTCTACCAAAAAGGCTAATGTTTCCCACATCGCATATGGAGGAAAACTATCCCAGGTCCTGCTACGTACGGGTCTGAATGTGTGTGTTACTCAGAATTCAACCTGTTGAAACGCAGTCAGCAGTGAAATGGCGTTAGGAGGTGGGACCACTGGAAGGCGATGAGGTCATGAGGGTAGAATCTTATGGATGGGATTGGTGCCCTGGTAAAGAGACCCCAGAGAACTGACCGGCCCTTCTACCATGTGTCAACAGAAGTTGCCACCTGTGAACTAGGAAGTGAGCCCTCGGCAGACACCAAATCTGCAGGTGACTTGATCTTGGGCTTCTCACCCACTAGAACTATGAGAAATAAATTTCTGTTGTTTATAAGCTACCTAGTCTGTAGTATTTAGTTATAGCAGCCTGTCAAAATGAGTCCTGATTTGCAGAATCAACAGCTTCTATTCTTCTGGTTTAAAATTTTTACCATTCTTGTTTTTGTTACTACAACAGTAATATTTAATTATTGTAAATAAAATTGAAAGGGTACAAAAACACATGGCTTGTAAAGGAAACATTTTCCATAATAACAACCTTCTTTTAAAGATTTGGCATATCATGTTCACTTTGTTTGATGACTGTACCAACATATGTGTTGTTATAACAGAAGTGAGGTTGTGCTAGCATGTTTTTCCGCAATTTGATTTATTTTAAAACTGTATCAGTCAGGGTTCACTGAGAGGGGTGGATCTAAAATAGCATGGATTGCCAGCTAAGTAGAGAAGCAAAGATGTCAGTGCATTTATAATCATTTTTTGGGTCTCAGACCCAAAGTGACCCCACAGAGCACCATGACATTTTAAGGCTGTACATTTTGCTCATTCCTTCAGATGCCTGGCCACCTGGCCATCTAACTCCAGAGCAAGCCATACCTCATTCCTGGCTGCCATGGCCCACAGCCCAAGAAGAGCAGGAAAGGGAACTTTCTTTAAAGACCCTCTTGTCTTCGGCTGGGACCTGGTTTCAGTTAAGAACTTATCTTTTCTAAGTTTCTTACACGGTTAAAGCCCCTGAGAAGACACTGACTATCTAAAAAGGACAGGAAGGCATTTTGCAATTCCTAAGTAACTTCTAAGCAAAACTGTTGATAAGCATTATAATTACCCTAGTTCCCCAGACCCCAAGAGGAAGTCCAAACATGCATAAAAATGTATTCAAACTTGCATTTGGTGTAGATACCTTTGAGGTACCGCCTGCCTTCTCATTTGAAGGTGTAACTCTCTCTTAATCTACTGTACACTAAATTCTACCTATATTTCTGCATGGCCTTTGTGTTCTGATTGAGTATTTTCATCTAGGGCATAAAGAGCAGAGGACAAAGGAAGTGAGGGTCTCTCTGTGCAGGACCCAGCTTCCCAGCAACAGTACTGCTAGGTTATCTCTCTTTTCTTCCCATTTCTTCCTTTCTTACTTTGTCCCCTCTCTCTCAGAAGGAAAAAACAAACAAATGAACAATTCAGTTTTCTACAATTCTTTGCCAAGTAACCTAACTTTTCTCCAGCCTATGCTGCCTCCTCCAAATTCAAATCCAGACCATCTTTTTCACCAACTCATGTATCCAACACTGTTCTTAGTTGCAGGCAACAAAAACACATTCTGGATGAATTCAGCAAAAGAATGCATTGAAGGAAGTTTAAGAGCTCAAGAACTCACAGAGCTGCTGGAGAATCAGGCCCAGAAGGTGGAAGACTGGGCTCCTGAAGCCTAGTGTGAAATCATGCAGAGCTACATGGCAGGGTCACAGCTGGACACTGGATGTCCTGGCTGCCATCATCACCAACACCACCATGGGCACTGTGGTCTGCTGGGTCCCCCTGCCTCTACCTGCTGGTCTTGACCCCCCATTCACATAGAAGGGAATCAAGAGCCTATAGAACCAAATACAATGACAACAGCTCCCCACAACTCATTAAGATGCTTTGGAAAGTGGAGAGCAGTCTGTCCGCATCTCACGCTGCCCGTCCTTCTCTCTCCTGCGAGCTCAGGCCCCATGGGAGGAACTGCTCTGCAGACTAAATTGCTGCCCGCCTCTTCCCACTCTTGACCCCCACTACCTGCTTCTTAGGTGCAAAATTGATTACAGTCTTTTTTTTTCCTGCAATCATTCTTACTTTTAAGCATTTTGATCCACGTCTATATTTGTTCTTCCTTCAATCGACACAAAAATCCTATAAAATAAGACACTATTGTTCTCTATTGTTCAGATGAAAAATCTAAGCCTTGGGAACATTTTGTGCTTTGCTGAAAGACACATACTGAGAAAAGGGAAACATTTCAAACTCAGGGCTGTCTGATTCCAAAATCTCTATTCTCATTTAAAGATTTAAATATTTTTTATCAACAGTGTGGGTGCATATAAAGAATCTAATTGCTGTTTTGTATCCACCTCTATGTCTAAATAAGCAAAATATACTGTTCCTTCTTGATCTGTTTTGATCATTATCTTTTTGCTTCCCATTACTTACCATAGGTATTTAACTCTTTCCCCAGCGCTCTGCTGTTATTCTTTTCCCTAACTCTCCATCACAATTCTATCATAATTTTGCTTAGAAACTAATTTCAATACTTAATGGCTATTTTGGAATGGCTATATAAACTACTGACAGCTAAATCACAGAGCAGACTATGACGCTGTTATAAACAGTATCTTTGCTTGAATTTCATTGTCTGTTTGTGGTTCATAATTAGAATTGATTTTGTTATACTGGCCATGTACACCGCAATCTTTCTATATTAATTTATTAATCCCAAAAGTTTATCTGCCGTTCTTTTGCCTTCTCTACATTCATAACCGCAGAAACTTTGAATAATGACAGTTTTTCCTTTCCTTTTCAATCCTGATCCCTTTCTTCCTTGAAGTAAACTTTGTTGAGTCATACACAGTACAATGAGTGAAATTTAAGTGCGTAATTTGATGACTTTAGACAAATGTGTGTACCCAGGACAGCAACACAACAAACATTTGGAACCTTCATGCTGCATCCCTGGCCAGTCAATCATACAATCACAGCCCACGTTTTCAATTCCAGGAAACTGCTGATTCGATTAGAATTTTTCCATCTGTCTGTCTATCTATCCATCTATCTATCTATCTAAACATTTTCCCCTTTCCATTTCTGATTTTGGTTATTTGACCTCTATTTTTGTGTTACAATTTATTTTTTTTTTTTGCCAAGAGTTTATCAGTTGCATTAGTCCCCTTAAATAAGAAACTTTTCATATTGTTAATCTTTCTGTGTTTGCTTAGTATTTTATGAATTTCTTTTCACGTCTATTTTATTTCCTTCTTTGGACTTAATTTACTGCTTTTAAAAAAACTTTCTTGAGATTGATGTTGAAATCACTGATTTTCCATCTTATATTTTCTATTAGACTATAAATTTTATTCTAAATATTAATTACCTTCATTCTGGAAATTTTGACATGTTGTATTTTTGTTATCATTTACTCAAAAATATTTTATAATTCCCATTATGACTCTGTCAAAGTATATTTCCTTACTTTTAAATGAATACTTTCTAGTTACTAATTTCCAGTTTTAATTCTACTTGCATCAGAATATATTCAGTATGATTTCAATCTTCATAAAATGTATATTCTTGCTTTATTTTTAAAAGTATTTTCTAGTCATCATTTTGTTAATTTCCAGTTTTAATTCTACCTTGGTCAGAATATATTCTATATGATTTCAGTCTTCAAAAAATTTATAAACTTGTTTTAAAATATTGAAAAAATTCCACGTGTGTACTTGAAAATTGTATGTTATTGTTTGGTGTGGAGTTTTACGTAAATAAATTAGGTTGATTGTCTTAACTGTGTTATCAAATCCGTTATTATCTGTACTAGTTCTATTGTTTACTAAGAGAGCTACATTTATATCTAATATTATGTTATGGTTTTGCATATCTTTCTTTTTAACTCTGTTAATTATTACTACTTTAGATGTCTTGAGGTCATGTTGTTAGGAACATATACATTTACAGTGTTTCTTCATGATGAAGTAGAACTTTCATCTCATTATAAAATGACCCTTTTTAGCTCTAGTAATACTTCTTCCCAGAACATCTACTGGATCATACCACTATTTCCTTTTAAATCCAATTTATTTAAGTAAAATTCCATATAATGAAATTCACATTTTATATATGTATAATTTAATAAGTTTTGATGTATGTACAATCACGTAAGCACTACCATGACCAAGAAAGAATGTATTTTTATCACTCTATAATGCTCCTTCCTGTGTCTTTGGGGTCAGTACCTTCTAACTACTTGTCCTACCATACTATGTTTTATTTTCTTTACTGCCTTCTTTTTTATTAGGTCATATTGTCCTCTACCACTTTGTTATAATATACTTAGTGTGTTATAACTTACTGAATTATTCACATTACAATTGGCATATAAAGCATGCATTTTGCAAAAGAATTTTACAGAAGAGTGCATAAAGTATTGACATATCTCTATTAGTCACTCTAGAGTTTACAGTATGCTTTCCTGATTTATTAAATCCTTTTATCATGTCTCAGTTCATACAAGGGTAACATAACCCTTTAGTACATTTACTTTCTCCTGACATATCTGTTACTTTTACTGGTTACTTAAGACCAATAATAATAGTTCAAACTCTATAAGAATTTGCATTAATATTGTCCATATTTGTTCAGATTTACACATTAATTGTTTTTTCTTCCAAGTATCTTTGATATTTCATCTGGCACATTTTCCTTCTCTTCAATATTCCTTTTAGTTTGAAGATGACAAAATCTCACCATTTTTGTTTAAGTATTTTGCCCTGGAGAAATCTGAGATTACTCAATTATGCTGTTGGTTTTTTCTTTAAATTTTAGCATTTATCAGTAGATCTTGACTGTAGCCCTTACTCTGGTGGTATAATTATGATGATTTTATATTTTCTACATTTTTCTAAATTTATTATTTAAAGTTTTCTCTCAGGAACATTTGTTTTGTCTCCCTCATTAATCAATTATTCAATAAATTTTATTATATTAGTATAAACTCATGAACTTTTATTACATTCTTTGTGTTATAATGCAACACTACTGTTATTTATTGTATGCTCAAAATGCCAGAGCTTTGGCCATTATTTGCTCCTTTGGATCGGTTGTTTTGGCATGACCTCACCTTAATTAAAAATAATTAGGTATTTTACTTGTTATAGAGTGGTATCTCACTGTAGTTTTGATTTGCTTTTTCCTGAGAACAAACGATATGAAGAATAATTTGCATGCTTATTTGTCTTCTGTGTATCATTTTTTTTTCTTTCTACAGAAGTGTCTTTTTATATCTTAGTGTCTATTTTTTATTGGGTTGTTTGTGTTTCTTATTGTTGGGTAAGAGTTTTGGATACAAATCCATTATCACATAGGTGGTCAGCAAATGTTTTTTCTTAGTCTGTGGCTTGTATATTTTTTCACTTAGTAATGTCTTTTGCAAAGCAAACATGTTTGATATTGATAAAGTTGATTTATCTCATCATTTTTCTTCTCTTAAGAATTATGCTCTTGGTATATCTAAAACCCAAGATCATCAAATTTGTATCAAACACAAGATCAAATTTTCTCCTACATAATCTCCCAGAAGTTTTAAAATTTCACATTTTACATTTAGGTCTATTATTCATTTTGAGTTAATTGTTGTATAAGGAATAAAGTATGTGTTGAGTTTCATTACTTTTTATATGAACATCTAATTATTTTTGTACCATTTGTTAAAAAGTCTGCTTTCTTTATTGAATTGCTCTTGCCATTTCGTCAAAATTAGTTTAATATATTTGCATGGATCTTTGTTTGGGCTCTTTATTCTGCTCCATTGATTTATGGGTCTATCTTGTCATTAATACAGCACTATCTTTATTACCATAACTGATATTATATAGTGCCTAGTGAGTCCTCCAACTGTTCTTTTTCCAAATAGATTTGGTTGATCTATTTCTTTGCTTCTCCATAAAAATTTCGAGTTAGCTTAACATTTTTAGAATACGCTTACAAAAATATTCCCCTACCATTTTTATTGCGATTACAATGAATTTATATATCAAATTTGAGACAGCTGAAATCTAAACAGTAGTGGGTCCTCAAATCTATGAATACCTGGTAGCTCTCCATTTATTCGGGTCTTCTTTGATTTCTTTTATCAGTGATTGGTAGCTTTTAGCATACGTGATCCTGCACATATTACATTAGTTTCATGCTTACGTACTTCCTATTTTTTCTGCTATTTTTATGGTATTTATTTTTTATTTGAAATTCCAATTGCTCACTGCTGATGCATAGGAATACAGTTGATTTTGTACATTAATTTTTTATCATGTAACTTTCTTTAACTAGGAGGTTTTTTTGTTTTCTGTTTTTTAGTAGATTTTAGAGGATTTTCTACAGAGTCAATTTTTCATCTGCAAATACAGACTATTTTATTTCTTCCTCTTCAATATGAATGTCTTTTGTTAATATGGAGAGCAAGACACAGAGAGAACCCTGTTAAATTCAGAAAGTTATCTAGTATTTTTTTATTTTGCTGAGAGTTTTTTGGATTTTCTTATTAATGAATACTAAAATTCTTATTAAGGAATACTTGTTATATGTTTATTCTGTATCTACTGAGAAGATTACATAGTTATCCTCATTTAGCCTGTTAATAGGGCAAATGACACTTACTGATTTTATAATGTTAAACAATTTTGCATTCTTGCAGTGTACCAGTTGGTCGTGATGTATTGTGCATTTTCTATACTGCTGAATTCAATTTGTTAATACTTTGCTTAAAATTTATGTGCCCATGTATCTGACAATATCAATGTGTAATTTTCCTTTAACATCCTTGTTGATATTATTTTTTCTTTTCCTTGCCTAATCATTATTTCTTCCAAGTTTTTTCCTCCTTGTTACTTTGCTTGGGTGTGTCTCCGTAGCGATGATTTTCGAAATGCCTGACTCTTCTCAATTCTCTACACACATTAGCTTTGGAGACCAGAAGTCTCAGTGCTTGTGGACTTGTTTCTTCTGGACTTCACTGAAGGTTATTCTGGTTAGATATTTCCCTGGAGAATTCCACAAGTCAATTTATTCTCATTTTTTAAAAATCTTGAGTTGATTAGATGCCTCTGAAAAAAAAGTTTTCATCTCTTAGTCTGCAAGGGATAAGGTTGGCTAAGGATCTCAATGTTTGGTACAAACACTTTAATATCCTATTTTCCTGGAATCATAGATCTTCCATTTACCCCCCTCAGAGACCCGTCCTCTAGTTCTACACCAGTGAGATGATGTAGGTATGGTGCAGCCCTCAGCTTTTCCTTTGTTGGGACACAGTAGCTGACATCTGTAATTTAAAGGAGAGGTTTAATTTAGTTCATGGTTTAAGGGGATTCAGTCCATGGTCAGCTGGCTCCAAGATAGGAACATCATAGCAGAAGGGCATGGTGGAGCAAAGCTGCTTAGTTCATGGTAGCTGGGATGCAGAGCAGGGGAACAGTGCCAAAAGGGAAGGGTGACAGACCAGACAGACCCCAAAGGCAAAGCCTCCATGTCCCACACAGCCACACCCAGAAGGGAAGCCCACCAATCCCTGGACAGATCCTAAAGCCAATTAAGTTGACACAATGAAGCTTAACCCTTAAAAGGAAGTTTGGGAGTTCTTTATACAAACTGTCAGGTGCAGAAGTATATAGAAAGCATAGGCTATGAGCAGGGAACATTCAGTTTCTTATTATCAGGTGATACTTTAAAAAAAAAATGAAATGAAGGGCACTAGTTAAGCCAGTGAGCTGGTAAGGAGGGGGATGGATAATAGAGCTCCTTAGATGAATTCATTCTTCACTCTTCCATAAGACTCTCATTAACCGTCTCCTATGTATTTGAAACCCAGAATGCACACATACAATTAAATTATAAACACAATGGATTATTACTGAGCCATAAATAAGAATGATAGCATGTCTTTTGCAGGAAAGATGAATGGGTCTTGAGAGTACAATGTTAAGCAAAACAAATCAGATACAGAAAGTTAACAGTTGCAAGATTTTTCTTATATGAGAAACCCAAAATAAAAATTAATTAAAGAGTAAAAAACAGGTAAAATACAGGAGACATGGTAGGAAACAGGGAAGTAGACATTTTGGAGACAGAAAAGGGGGTCACAGAGGGAAGAGGTAGGGAGAAGGGGTAAAGGGGTTGAAAATAATCAAGATTATATACATATATATATATATATATTCATATTCTTCAAAATGAATGTAACCATTATGTATCATAAACATACACTAATATAAAAAATTAGAGGGGAGACAAATGCATCTTCTGTGGATATGGATGTGCATTTTTCTAGGGAGGGACCCTGCAGCTTCTCACTGGAGCTGATTGACACTGTTGCACAATGTGGTGTCTTATGTGTGCATTCAACAGTGCCAAATGACACCATCTCCTCTGTCTTGGGAGAGACTAATATGTTTTTTTGTCAGTGCTGAAAATTCCGGAATTGTCAACCAAGAATTAGATCAAAACTTAGGGTTCATCTTTTATTTCACCTGAAAATGTTTTTACCCTGAAAAGTCCAATCCTTATTGTAGTCTGCCCTGCTTCTGTTATTTGGGTAAGTCCATTGGTGCTTGTTCACTGTATAGCTGTGAGAATTTCATAACAGGAACTATAACTGATAGATTTTACGCCCAACCCTTAGCACTTACCACTATGCCCGGTACATAATATGTGCTCAATAAATATTAACTTACTTTTAAGTTGAACCATTGCATTTGTGAGTTGAAGAGTTGCAGTGTTAATGAACTAACCAGATTGTTTCACTTTTGGTCCCTTTATTCCAGAAAATCTAGATATGCTTATAATAATTTACTGCTCGTAGAGATTCTTGCCAAATGCTGACACTTTATCCTTTAAGGGGAAAAAAAGCCTAATTCATTTTTTAAAACTCGTTTTGTAATTTTTAAGAGGGGTTCCAGTGTTCTGTGGTCAGATTGTACTCATGTCCTTGGTTGTATTGTTGTGCTATAGATTCACTGCTGGTGCCAATGCCTTGTTGAAAGTATTATCAGTGGTAAGAGACCTACGCTGAGAATTTTGTAAGCACAAGTGAGGGTCTCTAGGAGGGACCGAGGGTAAGAAGTTTACTGATTACAAGACTTTTCTGTCTAGGAACTGAAGCTGGCCATATAGATTCATTGGGTTTGTGAGTTAAACCACTGAAATACTTTCCTGTTAACAACAGTGAAAGAGCTTTTAGATTTTCTTCTCCATTGACTTCTCACTGGAGCTAATTGACACTGTTGCGCAACGTGGTGTCTTATGTAGGGGTTCAACAGTGCCAAATGACACCATCTCCTCTGTCTTGGAAGAGAATAATATATTTTCTTAGTCAGTGCTGAAAATTCCAGAATTGTCAACCAAGAATTGGATCAAAACTTATGGTTCATCACATCCAACTTCACACCCACTGCAAGAATTCCTTCTGCCACAGTGTGTTTCAAAGCGTCTTAAACTGGAAATCACAGTAAAAAGTATGTTTTTATCCCACAACCAAACACACACCCACACACACACATTTCTGAAAAAAGTTCTCAACATCTACTATGTACAAGGTATGCTGGTATTTTACTTTTATTCTTTTATTGATATCTGATGCGTATCAATTTTTTAATTTTTAAAATTTTTATCAGTGCATGTTTGCAATGTATTATGGAGAATTGGTACATACTTACAAATGACACATCTTAATTCCTTTCACTTCCCCTCTTCCTCTCAATTTTATGACAGTTTCTTTCATTTTATTGTATTCTGATCATATGTGTGTGATAAATGTGTGGAAGACAATATATAAAAGACATAAGATATGATCCATGTCAGTGCTCTCTGGATACTGAATTGATTTCATGTTGAAGTGACGTGTTGCAATCTGCAGTTTACAAACATGGGTGACAGAATCGCTAGCAGATGCCTGGTCATTTGGTCTTTATTTAAAAATTACAACCCTGAAGAGTTTAGTACTTTATGAGCAGTATTCATATATGTAATACATTTTAAGTATTTTAAGTATTCAAATGAGAAATAAAGATTATGGTACACCATGCAATGGCTGGGTGTGCATATGCATTGTGCAGTAAGGTCTGCTATCAAGTTAATGAACACATCCATCACCACCACGCAGTACATCAGATCCCCAGAGGATGTTTGTCCCTGTGATGAATGCCTCCCCATTCCACTCCCCCAGCTGCTCTCAGCACCCCACAGTAGCCACGATTCTTCTCTTCTATGCTTCTGTGAGATAGACTTTTTTAGGTTTGATGCCTAAGTGAGGTCATGCTGCTTTTTTCTTTCTTTCGCTATTTTACTTAGCATAGGGTTCTCAGATTCACTCATGTTGTCACAAATAGCAAGATTTCCTTCTTGAAGATAGGAGATATGAAATACTTTTTGAGAGCTGACTTCTAATATTCCCAGCTTATGTCATGCACTGTTTTAGCCTCAGGATAAAGCATTTTCTCTCCTTAAGAAATGAACACTCTGCTGGACATGATGGTGTATCCCTGAAATCCCAGCAGTTGGGGAGGCAGAGGCTGGAGGATCCCATGTTTAAGCCTAGCTTGGGCAACTTAATGAGACTCTGTCTCAAACTAAAAAATACAAAAAGGGCTTGGGATATAGCTCAGTGGAAAGGCCCCAAGCTCAATCCACTGTACTGCAGGAAAAAACAAAGAAATGATCCTTCTAAGTCGGGCATGAACCTGGGTTGGCTCCAGTTTCGATGAGGAGAACCATGTGGCCAGAGGGACCAGCAGATTCTGCTGTATGGACGGGGCTCCCCCTCTCCCTGTGTAATGTCAGCATCCTGAGGTCTACTATGCTTAGGTGGAACTCTGCTTTTCCAGCCTGAAGAGCCCCTTAAAATTTGATTAAATAAATTTTAAGGATGACATGATGTCATCTTTCAACATGTACATTATTAATTGATTTACATCATGTATATTGTATTATTTATAATGCATTATAATATGAATACTATTATACAAACATGGTATATTAATTTAAAAATACTGTTTCTAAAAGGCCGGTGATGTAGCTCAGTGGCATAAGTGCTTGCCTGGCAAGCGTGAGGTCCTGAATTCGACACCCAGTACCCGCATATAAAAAAAAAAAAATACTGTTTCTACTATCACATTCCATGAAAGAATGGTATCCAACTCTCCACATGTCCCTCTGATGTTCATTTTTGCTCACTGCTACATCTAATTTGTGAGTCATCTAAAAAAGATGTCTAGAGCAAATCAGCTCCATTCAACTCCATTCACATGTAAGTTGTTTAGGATTCAAAACTTTTTGGATCCATGGTGTTGTAACTGTTAACTTTATTCTGAGCCATCAGTATCCATTTTGATATCTTGTCTTTCACCCTTCATGTGTAATATTCATGTGAAACTATTTACTAATTGTGTTTGATAATAACTCGATTGAGATAATTCAAAAACCATATAATTTATCTATTTAAAATGTGCAAGTCAATTATTTTAATATATTTCTAGAGCTGGGCTGTCTTAACCCTCAATTTTTAGCAATTTCATCTCCAAAGGAAAATTCCTACCTGTACCTATTAAGAGCCCCTGCATAATTCTTCCCAAACCCCAAGCCCTATTCAATATCTGGTCTGCTTCCTATCTCTATGTATTTTTACATAAATATAATTATATGTTTCTTTGTGATTGGTTTCTTTCACTTGGGCACTGTGTTTTCAAGGATCATACAATGTGGTAGCATGTATCAGTATTTCATTCCTTTTTATTTAAATTTGTTTTAAAAGTCATCTTTAAAGCCCACATTTAAAATGTTAAGCAGTGTTTCCAAATCATAGTATCCCACCCCAGAAATATAATTTCTAAATACGTGTTTAACTTTTTTTTTCCTTTCAAAAACCCAATGCTGTCAAGTGACCTCTAGCACTTTGGAAATCAACTTTGAGTATACTTTAAGCTAATGTGTCTTGACAAATGGTTCTTTGTTCCATAGAAAGTAATGGAAGGACTCTTGTAATATGAGACACTGTGTAAGCCCTTGAAAATAAATTCCTTTGTTCTAAGAAATAATTTGGGGAGAAGCCCTCCACATCCTTAGGCATAGAAATTATATGGTAGAAATCAAAGGGGCTGTGGGATCTTGTAGTTTACAGGGGACAGAAAATAAGATGTCTTGAAAACTTAACAAAAGCAGATTCTGTGCTTGACGCTTTGCATGCTTTAACTTAAGTAATTTTCATAACACCCCGTGAAGGAGGAAATACCATCTTCATTAAGGAAAATGAGTGCTGGGGTGAGAAGTGGGCTGGGGAGGCCCCCAGTCTCCCTTGCTTGACCTTTTCCTGTGCTTTGCCTTGGATCAGCTCCTTTCTATCAGTCTGATTTCACAGAATCTGCATTTCACTGGCTGCCGTGGTCCAAATGTGTTCCCCAGTTCATACGTTGAAACTTAATGGCTAATGTGACTGATTGGAAGTGATTCCTTCATGACAGTGGAGCCCTCAGGGATGGGACTGGAGCCTTTATAAAAGGGCTTGGGGAGTGGGTTTGTTTGCCTATGCTTATCAACCATGAGAGGGCACAGCATTTGTTGCCTGTTTTCCCTGTCTTCTGCCCTGTGGGGTACAGCAAGAAGCCCTCACCTGACACAGGGTGCCTGGGTGTTAGACTCCCAGCCTCCAGAACTGTGAGAAAGTAAATTTCTGCTCTTCATAAATTGTCTAATCTCAGGCACTTTGTCATAGCCACATGAATGGACTAAGACATGCACTGGGAAGTTAGGGCCAGCATTGCACGTCTCCAAATGTTGCTTTGTATGGTGTTTGTGTGTTCTGTGGCAGAGGCAGAAAGACTTTCTAAATCTCCTACATGCTCTGCTACCTTTGGTGTCATGAGGTCACAGCCCTGTTACTCATTCTGGCCACCTCCGGTTGGAGTGATGGTGTAAGGTTCTTAAGTCTCCTCTTTTTTTTTTTTTATTAAGTAAGTTTATTGGTACATTTTAAATATGCATACTGATCACTTTCATCACAGGGACTTTGTACCTGTACATGAGTTATCTCAATTCCTTTTTATCCCCATTGCCTTATCCTCCCTGCAATCCCTCTTCCCCTCTTTATTTACAAAAGCTTTGTTTCTGTTTTTCCTTCTTTTCTCATGTTTTTCATTTTCCTTCCTTCATTTCCCCCTCCCCTCTCCCTAATTCCCCTTCCCAATTGAGCACTTTCCTTCTGTCTCATAATATCTATTATACATTCTGGTCCTTATTTACACTTTCAGTTTATCACATCATAAAAACAATGCAATATTTACATATGTGTATTCAACTTATTTCACTTCAGAGTATGGTTTCAAGGTCCATCCATTTAGCTATAAATGTCTCAAGTTTATCCTTCTTTATGGCTGAGTAAAAAAAAAAAAATCTTCTTTATCCATTCATCAGTTGATGGGCATTTGTGCTGTTTCCAAGATTTAGCTGTTAAAAACTGTCTGTATAAACATGTGTGTACATACATGGCTGTGGTATATTTTTAATTCTTTTGGGATGATACCAAGAACAGGAATAGCTGGGTCAAATGGGACCTCCAGTCCTAGTCTTTTGAACAATCTCCACACTGATTTCCACAGTGGTTGCACCAGTCTACACTCCCACCCACAGTGGAGAAGGGTTCCTTTTCCCCCAAAGCCCTGCCAGCATTTGTTATTGTTTGATTTCTTCATGATAGCCATTCTTTCTGGGGGGAGATGGAATCTCAGCATTGTTTGGATTTGCATCTCTCTAATAACTAGTGATGTTGAACATTTTTCATGTGTTTATTTGCATTTATATTTCTTAATCGGAGAAGTGTGTATTCATCTCAGATGTCCATTTTTTGATTGAGTCTTTAAATTTGGGAGGTTTGATTTTTTTTGAGTTCTTTATATATTCTAGATATTAGTTCCTAGCTGAGGAACAACTGACAAAATTTTTTCTCACTCTGCGGGTTGTCTCTTCCTCTACTGATGATTTCTTTTGCTGTGCAAAAGCTTTTTAGTGAGATGAGATCCCAGTTGTTGATTCTTTGTAGTATTTCCTGTGTGATAGGGGTTTTGTCCATAAAGTCTTTGCCTACACCTATGTCTGCAAGAGTTCTACCTATTCTATCTTCCAGCAGGCTTAGCATTTCTGCTTTAATATTTAGATCATTGGTCCATTTTGATTTTGTAAACTCTCTTTTCTTGCTGCATGTGCCCTGAAGTCCTACCTTCGAGAGGGCAGTGCCTCCAGGAAACCATGGCCTTGAGAGTGTGGGGTCAGAGGCTAACTGACTAAACTGTACTGGACACACTGCATGACCAGGAAATAAATGTGCATAAGTCATACAATCTCAGGGTTAATTCGTTACCAGTTTAGCTTATCCACCTTGACTTGCAAATATATTTGATTTCATTTCTTTTTAATTCAGCCAACTTTCATTGAGAACCTCCTATGTGGACTAATGACTGCAGGCTTCATAAGTGCTGGGGCTTTGAGTAGGTGCACAGTAAAAAGTCCCCATTATCCCCCAGCTGAACTCTGAGCCAAATGAGAAATAAAATAACAGAGTTCACAGGCAGGGACCAGTATATCATTTTAAAAACCTGAAATGATGATTTTGGAATAATCAGACAAGTGGGATTCATAGTACAATCCTCCAAATTAGAAAGACCCATTCACCCGGACACAGGGACATTACAGGCATGGAGAAGCAAGTGGTCAGTGTAGGCATGCTCTTATGAGAAAGCTAAAATGATGAGGCTGAACTCTATGTGTCTAATTTTACTTCTGAGCTCTCTAATCAGAGACCTCATTCTATTTTCCCTGAGGAGGAGAGAGGATAGTTCTCTCAGTGTGGAAGGTGGCATCAAGAAATAGGACAATTTCTCCCTAAAACAGGGCTTCCCTAATACAGTGGACCCTCAAGTTATGACTGGCTTCACATCCAAACGACTTGGGTTATGACCAGAATTTTAGGTTTAACTTGCCATCAAAGTCTTGAGTTGTGACCTGAATGCTGGCCAATTGTGTGGTTGTGAACAAAGACTCATGATGCCGGAAAAGTGTAAACATGCATATGCATCAGTCCGAGCCCAGATGCGTGTGTTTGTGGACGTGATTTTGGTCAGTATTTTATATTATCACTATGATTACTGCCATCAAATGGCCCAAAAAAGCTAGAAAAGAAGCTAAGGAAGGAAGGGAAGATAACGAAAGCAATCATAATAAAAAAGAAGAAGGAAATTGTGGAGAAATATGAGAGTGGCGTTCATGTGACCAATGTCACTGATATGTACAGCATGTCGAAATCCACCATCTCAATGCTTTTACAGAGAAAAGACTTGTATAAGGAAGCTAGTGTTGCTAAAGGTGTTACTCTATTTACTAAGTCACAATCAACAGTGTTAGACAAGTTTGAAAGGCTATTAGTGGGGATAAGCAAAAGGCAGATGGCAGGTTATAGCTAACTTTACCTGAGTCTAATTTGTGAAAAACTAGGGCTATAAATGCAGATCTCATAGAGGATAATCCATCAATGAATGATAATGGTAAAACATTTCATGCCAGTAAGGGATGATTTCACAATTTTAGAGTGAGAACTGGGGTTCATAGCCTGGGGTTCACTAGCATGGTGAAGCAGCCAGTGCTGATTAAAGGGCTGCTGAAAATTACATATACCACTTCGAAATGATGACACAGAGAAATGGCTTTTGATCTCATCAAGTTTTCAACTGTGATGAAATCAGCCTTTTCTAGAAGAAAATGCCCAAGAGAACATACATTACCCGGGAAGAGAAGAAAATGCCAGGCCACAAGCCCATGAAGGATAGGCCAAACTTATTGCTATGTGCCAATGCGAGAGGTGACCTCAAGATGAAGCCACTCATGGTTTATCACTCTGAGACCCTAGAATGTTCAGAAATCATAAAGTTGTGAAGAATTGGTAGGGGTCATGTGGAGACCTAATGCAAAACCTGGGTAACAAGAATACGGTTTCTTGAGTGGATCAGGGAGGCTTTCTGTCCTGCTGTTAAGAAATAGCTAGAGGACACAAGTTTACCACTGAAGGCTCTCCTCATCATGGACAATGCTCCTGCTCACCCATGAGATTTGGAAAAAGAATTGATTTAAAAATTCCCATGGCTCTCAGTCAAGTTCCTCCCATCTAATACAACTCCTCTACTGCAGCGTACAGGCCAGCAGGTTATAGCTAACTTTAAGAAGCTGTACACCAAGGAACTCTTCCTGAAGTGCTTCCAGATGGTCTCAGATATAGACTTAACCCTTAGAGAGTTCTGGAAGGAACATTTTCAACATTCCTTCCTGTGTGGGGTTCATTGAGAAATCCTGGGCCAACATCTCTCTAAGGTCACTGAGATCTGCCTGGAAGAAAGTGTCGTCCCAAATTATACCGGAGAAGGGCCTGAGCCTTCAATTGACCCTGTTGTTGATGACATTGTCACTATAGCAGAGTCCATAGGCTTACAGGTAGGCAGTGGTGATACTGAGGAACTGGTGAGGAACACTCAGAGGAGCTGTCTACAGGGGAACTTCAGCAACTTCTGGCTGAGCAAAAGAGAATGGCAGCTGAGGAGATTTCTAAAGAAGAGGGGGAGTATCAGTGCAGCAAAGTGCAGCAATAAGTGCAGCAAAGTTCTTCTGAAATAAAGGAAATCCTGAAAAAATGGACAGAGCTACAAACATTTGTAAAGAAGACCCACCCAGACAGAGAAAAAGCCAATCGTTGCAATCACTTGCTTAATGACAATGTCATGTCATACTACAGAACAGTGTTAAAGAAAAGACAGAAACAGACAACCTTAGACCAGCTTTTAGCTCTGAAAAGGTCGAGACCTAGTGAGCCAGAAGCAGGTTCTAGTGGGCTACAGACTCTGCCAAGGAGAGAAAGGACACCTGTCGCGTGCTTCTGCTCGTCCAGCGAGAAGAATCACACAACACGGGTCGGTGAAAGCTTGCTTTAATCGTTCACAGCTCCAGAGCCTCTACAAGCGTCTGCCCTGTGGCGGCTCAGTCCGTGCTCTGCTCCTAAAGGGCAGCTTTGCATGTTTTTATAAGGATAGGGGCGCCAATAGCAATACAGCAGGAAATGAAAGCTCATAGGCTATACTCATCAGTCTCTAGGCAGACTCACACATTTACAGGGCGCGAGCAGCAATGACCGCAACCAGGAAGCAGGAACCAGGCGCCATCTTGCCCAGGTCGATGGGAGGGGTAATTTAGCGCAGGCTTTGAGTCAGAAATACAGGCCGCGCCCGAGGCCTAACTGTGATGTTGGCCCCCAACATTTCCCCCTTAAAAATCACATAATAAGGCAGACGTAGCCCGTCTCGAGTGAATGTATTGGCCTGCACCCCACTATTAGCCCGGTGGTCGTTTGCGCCAGCTGCAGTCCAGCATCGACCATCCTGGGCCTCATCCTTTTTTGTGGGGCTAGGAAGTAACTGGATGGAACCTAGATGCATGCAGGCATGCATTAGGTGTCCCGCCATGAACCCCCCTGCGGAGCACCTCGTGACTTTCCTAGTCACACACTCGACGGCGGTCGCCACGCAATGGGATGGGGCCTGTCTTAGGTTGAGTCAAGGCTGGGGATCCTTGCTCTTACCCGTCTTTGGCTCACCCACCCAGCTAAAAGCGATGTTCTGCGACCCTGAGCAGGTAGGCAGCCGCTGGCCTGGCTGTAGGGCCTCCATCCGCCAACTGCATGGCAGCCATTGCTGTCAAGCGCACCTGTTGTTGAGTCTGCATTAATCTATCCAGCAGGCACTTGATAACAACCAAGACAACAAGAATACCGACTCTGATTGCAACCCAAGTTGCCAGACTGGGCCAGCTAAACCAGGAGGTGACCTTTTCCCACAATTTTGTGATGACAGTTCCCAAACTGGACAGGTCAAAAGTAACAGGCTGTAGTTGTATCTTTTTTACATTATCTAAGCCAATAGAGACCTGCTCTGAGAGATTTTTGAATGAGGGCAAGTATGTATTTTTGAGCCAGTCAGACATCTTGGACAAGGTCCGTGACCTATTAGTCTTAAAGGGTCGGAGGTCTACACATCCTCCTAGGGGGTTGCAAGCTTGATATTGGCTGAAAACCTGGACCCCCCAATTAAGGTAATGGAGCTGGATCTCTCTACATACCATAAAATGCCCCCATACGTCCCCCGATGAACTGCAGTTTTTTATCTTGGTGACATTGGGTGGCCTTACAGGCCCGGTTGTCCATACCCCCCACCCCGAAGGAGAGTTTATCCTAGCGGTGCCATAGCACGAGTGTCAGGTTTGATTAACAAATTCTAAGAAAGGCAGAGAAGAGTTGTTAGGCTGACACTGTGCAGTAACGTTAGCATAAGAAAACACTAAGGTATCTGGAGTAACTGGGAAGCTGGTATTAAAGGCAATGGAAAGGGGCTAAACTGGGTGGATGGTGCCACAAAGCCCACAGGTACTCATCTGTGCCCTCACTCCGACTCTGGAGGGTCAGAGATGACGAGGTGCCGAGCAGGAGCCAGACAATCACCATCGGCGGCGGTGGAATACCCATCTTCCTTGGTGGTCTGGTCTTGGTGGGTTTTTGGTATATTTGCGGTCCTCGTCAGTCTTTCGGGGACCCACACCGGCTCCCGTCCAGGATCCTGTGGGAAGACACAAACCGCACCTCGGACCCAGCTGACCACCGGGTCCGGGCCCATCCACTGCCCCGTGATGACATCCTTCCAAGTGACCATCCCCTTATTTTGGGGGGAAGGATTGCAATGTTCCATCGCAGGGGAGCGGTTGTCCGAATTTAAGCTCAAAAAATTGATGGTAAATAGAGCAAGGGAGAGCTTCCTTTTTGATGAGAGGCCACGGCCTATCCCCTCCTTTTGTTTATTTAGAGTATCTTTAAGCGTTCGGTGTGTTCTTTCAATAACAGCCTGGCCCATTGGGTTGTATGGAATGCCATGTTTAAGGACTATTTCCATGGTTGCACAGAAGCTTTTGAAGGCCGCACCTGTATACGTGGGCCCATTATCTGTTTTTAGTATTTTAGGCTTTCCCCATGCAGCCCAAGCCGCAAGGCAGTGATTGATAACATTAGATGTCTTTTCTCCCATTTCTGCCGTGGCAAAAACAACTTGAGAACAAGTATCTACTGAGACATGGACATATTTGACAGACCCCAATTCTGGGATGTGTGTTACATCCATTTGCCAGATATGACTGTAATTGGTTTTGTGCATAAGGGCCTTTGCCAAGCAACATGTCTGCATTCCACCGCCTATTACCTTCCCTGTTGTTGCGATCAGCTCGGTCCATGCAAAGGTCGGTATTCCATGCTTTCCAATCAATAAACTGCCCAGGGGAAAGACACGCCCTTGCAAGCTGTGTCCAGTCCCCAGGGGTCATAGGAGCAGTCGCTATAGTCTCCAATACAGCGAGTGTGAAAGGGGCATTAGGGCCATAGGAAGAGACTGCTTCCTTTAGTTGCTTAATAAGCTTAAGGTCAAGGGGTTGATGGTATGGTTGCCCTCCCTGGCCGGCGAGGACCGGATAGATCCTGTACGGGCCCCAGTCAATGCCGGGGACATCTCTGGTCCCTGTTTTCTTTATGACCTCCCACGTGGGGCCGTGGAAGGTACGGCAAGCGGAGGGCAAAGGGCCATCTTGGAACGGGGGAGGCGGCTCCCAGGGCGGGGCACTGGGCATAGGTCCACCCCCCCCGCCGCCCCCCCCCGACGGGGGCCGGCCTATATTTAGCTCTTTAAAGTCACCACACAAATCCTGGAAAGGATTGGAAGTCTGCCACGTAGCAGCCGTAGCGCCACGTCTCGGGGAGGGGAGGCTCTTCGTTGGCGCCGAGTCTTTATTGACAGCAGCCTGAGGCCCCCGCTCTAACCCTTCTGTCCCTTCCGCCTCTGAATCTGAAGAGGAAGAATCCGATCCCGCCCTAGAATTAGCCCTCGAGCTCTCCGAGCGAGCCCTCTCAAAAGCCTTGTGCACCTCTGAAAGCGGTACAGACCCGCCTGGGCTGTCCTCTACCTTAAGGCAATATCTAACCATCTCCCAGAGGGGGCGCACGGAGGGGTCAATGACTCCCTCTTCCTCAGCAAAGCTGATATCATGTCCTAACTTTTCCCAGCAGGGTAAAGTAAGGTGCCCAGTGGGCCAGAACCACGGGGCGATCTCATGTATATTTTTAAAAAAATTTTGAACAATTTTAGAACTCACCTTAATGCCTCGCGCTTTCAATAAGTCTCGCATCGGCTTGTGCATCGGGGCACTGTCAGAGTTCCCCATTGTGAAAACGAAACTGCTCCAGCGACACTGTCCCCGCCGTGAGCACGCCCGATATATGGGCAACCCCCGCCTCAGCAATTGAGAGCGGAATTTCCCTGAAAGTGCGTCCACCCAGGGCCAGGTTAAGCCTCCCGCTTACCTGAAGGTGCGTACCGTCCTGTGACTCGATGCAGCTCCACCAGACCCCGCACGAAGGGTGATCAGTTCCCCGTACGGGCCACCAAATGTCGCACGCTTCTGCTCGTCCAGCGAGAAGAATCACACAACACGGGTCGGTGAAAGCTTGCTTTAATCGTTCACAGCTCCAGAGCCTCTACAAGCGTCCGCCCTGTGGCGGCTCCGTCCGTGCTCTGCTCCTAAAGGGCAGCTTTGCATGTTTTTATAAGGATAGGGGCGCCAATAGCAATACAGCAGGAAATGAAAGCTCATAGGCTATACTCATCAGTCTCTAGGCAGACTCACACATTTACAGGGCGCGAGCAGCAATGACCGCAACCAGGAAGCAGGAACCAGGCGCCATCTTGCCCAGGTCGATGGGAGGGGTAATTTAGTGCAGGCTTTGAGTCAGAAATACAGGCCGCGCCCGAGGCCTAACTGTGATGTTGGCCCCCAACAGACACCAGAGAGCCCGATTCCTGATGTTCTTACGCAAGGGGCCTCTCCTTCCAAACAGTAACCCCCTTCCGTTCCATCCTCCCTTCCTGCAAGCCAAAGATGTCAGCTTGGATGGTGAGTACAGTGTGAAATTATTGCTTCTGGTGAACTAGGCACATTTTATAACTTTTTGTTGAAAACAATAGGAAAATTATTGATGTCTCTGGTAAATTATGAACATCATACAACCCTTTATTATGAAAAGGCTAATTAAGGGATTCTTCGGGAGGTTTGGAATGCATTATGGGTATTTCCATCATTTCTTATGGGAAAAGTAGTCTGGAATACCACCAGCCCTAGTGCACGAATTGAGTTCGTAAGTCAAGCGTCCATGGTACTTGTTACAGTGCCTTTTGCATTGTGAGCTCTCAGAAAATGTGAAATGTTGTAGCTGACACTATGTTCTGGGACCATATGGGTGGAGGACACTGATCCTTGTCTTGATATGTTGAAGTCCTGATGAAGGAAAGAGACAGGTATGGTGGAAATGCAACACAGGTCAGTGCAAATCTGTACTTGACAAATGACTGAGATACCACGAGAGCAGCAAGGAGGGGCATTTACCGAGTGTCTGAGTTGTGTCTTTACAAATCAGTGGAAGATTGAAAACAAAAGGGAAGACAATGCAAAGGGAAGAGAAAAATGTGCAGGTTTAGAATAGCACAAAGAATGGGAGGAAGTCCCTTTGTCTTGTGGTATAGGGTGACTGTTACAGTGAGCAGGGTCAGACTATACTAAGAGGCCAAACCTGGAGAGAAAGGCAGTGTCTTGGTTACTTTTCTCCCATTGCTGGGACAAAATACCTGATGCCCAAAGTTAAAGAGGGAAAGGTTTCTTTAGCTCACAGTTTGTGGAGGTTTCAGTCCATAATCAGCTGGCTCCAAGGCAAGGTGGTGTGGCTGAGGGGCAACAGTTCAAGGCAGCAGAAGACAGCAAA